>VWXS01000036.1:0-227933 GCA_028584115.1 Stagonosporopsis vannaccii | reverse complement strand
GGCGTCGGGTGTTGTTGGCCTCGCGGCGGGTGGTGCACTCTTGTGTGGTGTTGCTCGCGGCCCCTCCCCCAGCCCCCCGCCCGTCCCAGAATGCCCCCCGGCGCGCCACGCCCGCCCGCCGCTGCAGCACCGGCGGAGCGCTTGGCAGCAGCGCGCCACGCCGCCCGTGATGCTGCCGCACACTTCGCGCCCACGCCAGCGCCCCAGCACCCCGACCCTCGACTCCCCGCCCCAGCACCCCGCCCCCGACTCCCCACCGCGCGCCGCCATGGACGACCCGCCGCCGCCGAAGCGCAAGCTCGCCTTCCGCCAGGAGCCCAAGAAGAAGCCCCGCACCGACCCGGGCAGCGCCGCCCTCAAGACGGGCTTCGGCGCGAAGATGATGGCCAGGATGGGCTACACGGGCACGGGCGGCCTGGGCAAGGACGGCGAGGGCATCGCCGAGCCCATCCAGGTCGTCCTGCGCGCGAGCAAGGGCGGCGTGGGCATCGTGTCGGAGAAGAGCGCCCAGCAGAAGCGCGAGGAGCGCAGGAAGGCCGCCGCCAGTGGCGACGCCCTCGTCGACTCGGACGACGACGAGCGCCGCGAGACGCAGAAGACGGCCAAGCCCGCGCGCGGCGCCCGCGCTGCAGCCCCGCGGCCCAAGAAGACGCTGTTCGAGCTCGAGGCTGCCGGCATCCGTGTCCCGCTCGCGCTGCAGTCCATCATCGACGCCACCACGGGCGCGTCCACGCCCACCAGCGGCGTCTCTCTGCGCGCCAGCGACGCCGTGCCCTTTGAGAACTCCCTGCAGGCCCGCGTGCGCCGCGACCTGCGCAGCTTCTCCGACGCCTTCGAAGAGCTGCACATCGAGTCGCAGGCCATCGCCCCGCACGAGCATGCCCTGCAGAAGGAACTCGAGGCCCTGGAGCGCCACATGGACGACCTCAGGGACGTCAGCACCCGCCTGCACGCGATGCGGACGGGCTCCTTCGCCCATGTCTGCGGCGCGTTGAAGGACCTGCGCGCTGCCTACCCTTCGAAGCCCCTCCACCGCGAATCCATCGCCGTCCTCCATCCGCACTTCGCCCACATGACCGCGTCGTGGTCGCCGCTCCAAGACGCACTCGAAGACGCAGCGGCCGCCTTTGCCGAGCTCTCCAACGTCATACAGCCGCGCAGCAGGCGACTTGCTTCCGACGCCTACACACATCCCTCAGACGCCTACACACATCCCTCAGACGCACTGGCCGCGCCGACGCACCCCCACGACGAACCCCCAATCAAGCGCGGCACAACATCCTCCTACGAGACTATGATGCTGAAGCTCTGGCTACCGTCCGTCAGCTCAGCAGTCACGCAATGGGACGTGAAGGATCCTCGACCCATGGTTCACCTCATCGACGTATGGCGGCCAGTGCTGCCGCCATTCGTCGCCAAAAGAGTCCTGGAGCACATCGCTCGAAAGCTGTCCACTTCTGTACATGAGTGGAATCCACGAAGGTCCAAGAGAAGCCCCCATACCTGGATCGTGGAATGGCTGCCGTATCTGAAGCCTTCTGACCTCGATCCCAAGGGCGCTGGCCTAGTGGCCGATGTCAAGCGCAAGCTGCGCCACGCCCTGCAATCCATCGACATCTCTCGCGGCCCCCTGTCTGGCATGGAGCAGTGGAGCCAGGTGTTCGGCAAGGCGGAAATCGACCGCATGCTCACCAACCACCTGGTGCCGCGCTTGGCAACCCACTTGCGGGACAACTTCGACATCAATCCCGCCGAGCAAGACATGGCCCCTCTCGAAGCCGTCTTTGCCTGGAAAGGCCTTCTCTCCGACCAGGCCCTTGGAGAGCTCCTCAAAGCGCACTTCTTCCCAAAGTTCTTGGACATTGTCCATCAGTGGCTGTCCAGCGAGGGCGTCGTTTTCCACGAAGTACAAGAGTGGATCAAGTGGTGGCGCGACACAATCGGGGACGACCTCAACGCACTGCCTGCCGTCTCGTCATGCTGGGACGAAGCGTACACACTCATCAACCACGCTCTCGACCTGGGCGATGCACGGCTGACAGACCTGCCGGCACCTCGCGCTGAGAGTGCGCGCCTGTCGCCCGACGCCCCTGACCTCTCCAAATCCGTCACCAACAAGGATCCACCTCGACAAGCAGCACAAGCCGACGAGGCCACCTTCAAGGACGTCGTGGAAGAGTTCTGCGGCGAAGAGAATCTGCTTATGATGCCCTTGCGCGAGGCCCACAATGTCACGGGCCTGCCCCTGTTCAGAATCACAGCCAGTGCAACCGGCCGAGGCGGTGCCGTGGCATACTTCAAGGGCGACGTCCTGTGGGTGCAGAACAAGAAAGACAAAGCCCTGTGGGAGCCGACTGGTCTGGACGAAAGCCTGGTAGCCAAGGCCGAGGGCAAGTGACGCCCGCACACTCACCGTCCGCAAAGAGCCACACGTGCGTGCTCACCTCTGGCAGGGTAAGCTCCCACACCCTTCACAGGGCCGATATCTTGCTTGCATTGGCTAATCCAGTATCCATGCGATACCTCGTAGGTAGTCTTGTGGTCTTATCACGGCATGATAGAGAGACCCGTTCAGGGTCGCGCGCAAGCAATCGAAGCCGCTTCTATACCTGTCATCTCCCACTCTTCATATAATATGTATATAATATGCATAGACGTCTCTATACTTGTCATCTCCCACTCTTACTCCTAAAATATAGAACACGCATACGACGTATAGACGCCTCAATACCTGTCGTCTCCCACTCTCACTCCTAAAATATAGAACACGCATACAACGTGTAGACGCCTCTATACCTGTCGTATCCCACTCTCACTCCTGAAACATGCAACACGCATACGACGTCGACGTGTAGACGCCAGCCAGTAGGCCTGCTGCGCCGCGCAACTGGGGCACCGCCACCGACAAGTCTACAAATCTTCGTTCGCATCACATGTGAGCAGAGGAAAAGGCAATGCGTACTACCACGCCACACCATGCAATTATGTAGCCACGCTGCATGAACGCACCATCAGGAACATGGCCACGGAGAATATCCCTCGGCCTAGCCATGTGCTGTCCAGCCAAAAGGATTGCAAACGCCACAGCGTGCCTCCCTTGGACATCGCAGCTGTCACACCGACCGCCGCTCCACTCGCACCCTCTGTATGGTGCCTGGCCAATGCGAGGCACGATTCGCTAGTCTCAATAAGTGTGATGAGGTGACAAGGACCTGATTCGCTAGTCTCAATAAGTGTGATGAGATGACAGAGCCCTGATTCGCTAGTCTCAATAAGTGTGCTGAGGTGACAGAGCCCTGATTCGCTAGTCTCAATAAGTGTGCTGAGGTGACAGGGCCCTGATTCGCTTAAACGGGCGCTTACAAGGCTAAAGCATGGCAATGTGCAGCCAATGGAAATACTAGGATGGTGAGCATTTTGAGCTTTGTCTCCTCCACCTGCAGGGGAGAGCAGAACCGTCCGGGAGCAGCATGGAAGAGGCTTCGTGCATACGGGCCGCTGCTGTGCCGTGAGTTTGCAAGCCGTAGGACGCATGATCTGCGCCGTGGTTGGGATATTCTGGGAGTCGCGCATCTCCGGACTCGATGCTGCGTTTTCTGCACAAAACTTCACAACCGCCAGCAACGGAACATTCAGTCGCTGAGCTACACTACACACACAGACTCCCTGCTGGACAGCCTCGCGACTCGAGTCGCTGGGCCAGCGTGTGTTGAAGCGTTGATGCTGACTTGCACTTGCGCTAGCCCGATACTAGCGACCCCGCCACAGCGCCTCCAAACGCGCAACTACTGGACGCCTTCATGTCGCTCGAGAAACAACCTCTCCAATCAGCATCCACAGCGCCCATGTCTGTCAATATCACACCTCAGTCGACCCAGGCATCTTGGCCAGCCGCTGTCCAGATATCACCATGTGTGCCTGCTGTTACGTCTCACACCTCTCCCTGGTCCCTCACTGCCGGATCCTCGAGTCTCGGATCTGCAGTCTATGGATCGCCCAAGTCGCGCGCGGAACATATTAACCCTACCCTCCTACAGCGACTGCCTGAAAGATGATGCTGGGCAGGACCTTGCCTCCGGCACTCTTCTCGCTCCTCCTGGCTGCTGCGCGTGCTGCCGCCTCGCCATCGCCCTACGATTTCAAGGATAACTACAACGACCCCGCACCAAGTCCCGAGGACGGCCCTCCTGCCTCTTTCCACGCCACAAGGGATAGAGGCCGCCTGCCCTACGAGATCTGCGGCCTTGTCGGTGGTTACGTACTCACAGTCTTGGTTTGGGGCATCCTGCTCCTCACAGTCGGGAGAAAGATGAGACGAAAGGCATTGGAACCGCCGCCTGCATTGGAATTCGAGCAGGAGCTGAAACCCATCCGACCAACAATGGAAACGCCAATCAGCCCGACTTCGATGCGCTCCGCCACCAGCTGGATGCGGAAATTCAAGAGAGGCGGCGAGTCCCTCTCAGGAAGCACGCCTGTCAGCCCAGCCATCCAGAGCCCAATGTCTTTTGATCAGAAAGTTCTCGACGCCGACAGGCAGCGCGCCCAAGATGACATGGAGAGATTGTATGCTGCTGTGATGGACCATGACGCGAAGAAGCACTCGCGGCAGGCTAGCCAGGCCACTGTTGAGGAACCACAGCCGCCGGCTTCAATCAGATCTGAGAGGAGGAGACCGTCGGCCATCAGCACCACACAGCGAGCGCTGGCCGGCAGCACTCCTACTTCGCCGATCAAGGCCATCTACCCTCCCGAGTACAACAGCAACATGGCTGCGCCCATGCCACATTCTCGTAAAAGCAGTCTCCGTGCCGAACACCCACCTCCGTCGCCGCGCTCAATCCTCTCAAAGCCCAGCCGCCTCTCAAGTGCGAGCAGACAGGACAAGAACGCACGCTTCAACCTCAAGAACCTTCGCATTAGCGGGCCCATCCAGAGCTACGGTGGCGCCGCACCCGACGACGAGGCCCGCACACCACTGTCCCCACGCTTCTACCCAGATCCCGGTGCACCGCCTTCGCCCCCAACACAACCCACATCGCCGTCGACGCCCTACTCGCCAACCGAGCCAGCAGAGATCGAACGCGCGCACAGCCTGCGGATCCCGCTGCCCAACCCAGCACCCCAGCGCGGCCCGGGCCTGACCATCTCCCCACCGCCAGCGCCAAAGATCAACGTCTCGCGCTCCCCAGTCATGACCACAACCGCGCAGCTCCCGTTCCGCTCCTACCAAACCGACTCGCCGCTCAAATCGCCAGGCATCCAGACCACCGTGCTCGACCGCCGGCCCGACAAGCTCTCGCTGCAGACCCCACGCACCGGCGTCCCCTTCACGCCGTACAGCCCCTACATGCCGTTCACGCCCATCACGCCCGTGACGCCGCACCTGGTGACGAAGAAGGAAAGGAAGGTCCGCCGCAAGGAGCGGGGCGAGCGCCTGGGCACCCTGGACGAGATGGTGCAGAGCCCCAAGGACATCTTCGGCGACGCCTACTAGCCCACTCGAGCAAGGGAAACTGGTTCAGACCTGTACATATGGGAGAGAGTCTGCCCGTCGCATTCCGCAGATGGATTAGATAGATATCACGACTTACGACTAGCGGGCGCGTGTAGTTTTATTATTTACTTTTTATTTTTTTATTTTTGTTTCTTCCATGCACCCCCACTAGCTGCACGGCAACGCCCGCCTTGCTCCTCGCGACCCTCCATGAATGCCTGACGCAACTGCATGCTTGCTCCGTCCTCCCACTTCCCCTCCCTGCTGTGCGTGTCTTGGGGAAAACACGCGGGGTGTGCTTGTGCTTGTGCTGGTGCTGGTGCTTCACGAGAGACGGTCTGGGCTGTTATGTGTTTGTTCAAGTGCAAGGGGTGCGTGCATTGCATCGTTGTTCGTTGGGAACATTACATCATTACTAAGGATCGTGGCTCGGTGCTCTCATGTCCTCAGTGTGCCAGACTGCTTCTCCTCCTCCTCCTCCTCCTTCACTGCTTGCCGCCGTACTTGCCGTAGTTGGCATAGTGTCCGTATCCGCCCTTCGGCGGAGGGTAGCTGCCGTAGTGGGCATACTTGCCGTAGCCCTCGTGCTTGTCCTCAGTGGGCGCCGCCTCTGGCTCGGCCTCGGCCTCGGCTTCGCGCTTATAGCCCCCATACTTGCCGTAGTTGGCGTACTTGCCGTAGCCACCCTTCAGCGGAGGGTACGAGCCTTGGTCGAGTCAGTGTTGTTGAACATATGCCCACAGAGCGAACCGAACATACCGTAGTCGGCGTACTTGCCGTAGCCCTTGTCCTTATCCTCGGTGGGTGCAGCGTCGGCCTCGGCCTCGCGCTTGTAGTTTCCGTATTTGCCGTAGTTGGCATACTTGCCATAGCCACCCTTGGGAGGAGGGTACGAGCCTTGTCATGTTGGTACCGGGTCAAAGTAGATGCTCGGGTCACTTCAACATACCGTAGTGGGCATACTTTCCATACCCTTTATCATTATTCTCGGTAGGTGCAGCCTCGGCCTCAGCCTCGGGCTCTGCCTCACGCTTGTATCCTCCATACTTGCCGTAGTTGGCGTACTTCCCATAGCCACCCTTAGGAGGAGGATATGAGCCTTTTTTGGTCAGACGTTTTGGTTGGTCGAGGTTGCTGGAAAGTGACATACCATAGTGGGCGTACTTTCCGTACCCCTCGCCCTTATCCTCAGTCGGTGCGGCCTCAGCCTCAGGTTCCGCCTCAGGTTCCGCCTCGGGCTCTGCCTCACGCTTGTATCCTCCATACTTGCCGTAGTTGGCATACTTTCCATACCCACCCTTGGGAGGGGGGTAGGAGCCTGGTATTCATCAATATGTGCGCTTCAAGTAGGACAAAGTTATCAAGTGACATACCGTAATGAGCATACTTGCCGTAGTCGACCTTGTTCTCCGTAGGTGCGGCATCAGGCTGAGCCTCAGGTGCAGCATCCGGAGATGCAGCTGGAACAGCAACGGCCGTAGCCGCAAGCGCCAGCAGAGCGTATGCGTACTTCATGATCCAAGAATGAAAGTTGTACGATTGAAATGAAAGCTTGAGAGATGTTGCTGGTACTTGAACCACTGAAGTTGTGGCCTGATGCTTCCAATTGAGAGGCGGAAAGAGGTTCATATACGAATCTCGAGGTCCATCAGCGAGGCCGCCGTCATCTCCGCTTAGCACGTTCATGCATTTACAGATGGTTAGACCGATCACCCAAGCCATCCCTTCGGCCGCACAGTCGTCAACACTGATGGAATCATCGTCGTGCAGAACTAATGCTAGGGAATATCGATTGCGGGACGGTAGTGCTCGTATGGCTTGCGCAAAGCATCACAGCGACGATACTTTGCCTGATGGGGGCCGTCTTAGCCGTCAATCCAGCCGAATGTCGCCATGTGTTGCATTGTGAGGTCGTGAAAGGCGTGCTGGTAGTCTGTAAATAGTCCGAGCTAGCTGTTCTTGGTAGTCGTAGAGTGCAGATCTTGTTCGTGATAGTTTTACGGGGTCCCCGCATGGAAGCACCGGATCGCATTCTTGAATATACCTCCGGTGAGGTGTTAATTGTTGCACGGATGGTGAATGGTTGGATTATGTCACGTGGCTGGGCGTCAGCTCTCGTATATGCTGCCACTTAGTGTCTGAATGCGGGTTGCATGCAGGGTAATGCATACGATCGACTCCAAGGCTGGGTGGCGAATGTCGTGATATTACTACAAGCTTCGTATCACGACGCAATGCAGAAGAAGCATCTTTCCAAGGCATAACCCGGACGAAAGTGACGACGATTGGGACTGAGCAATTATGTATGTCGCTTGGAGCGACGCGATGGAAAGGTCGCGCAATGCCAGAAATACCTGCGTGCCCCAGCATCGTAAGGACATCTGGAACTGACTGTAGCGCCACAAGCGTGCGCTAGTCGTGAGGCGTGATCCTGATTCAGCTCGATTTTGTAGGCTAACAAAATGCTCTTGTTGTCAGCGTTGGCGGGGGCGCCGCGGGGTAGCTCGGAAATACGAGTTTGGTGTGTAGCTGCAGGCTCACCCGTCTTAGCCATATGCTTGATGGTATTGCGTTTGAGTCCAAAAATAAACCAAGACACCATTGCAAAAGTCGTAGTGTTGCTCGCCAGTTCCCCCATGCTCTTCGCTGTCAATTCTTCCCCAGCTGTTCTCTTTCTTGTGATCTCTTGTCGTTTGAACCATCAAAATGTTTGGCAAGACACAGAAGCGAGAATCGTACAGTCCAGTGAAGTCTGAAGACAGCGAAGGCTTGCTGGCAAATAGCGAAACTTCGTCACTCGATGGACACCCCACTAAGATTCTCGCCCGGCGCCAATCATGGGTAGCAACAAGCATCATGATATTCTGTACAGCAGTGCTCTCTGCACTGTTCGGTGCCTGGGCCGCACGCAACGGACTAGACGCTGATACTTTCAGTATGCGGCACATCTCAGAGTACTGTAAGTTCGAGGCGCAAAGTGATCAAGAGAGCCCGCACTGACAACAGCCAGCTCCCATTATAAAAGACGCAGACATGACTTTCGAGCGCGTGCGCTTCAATGGTTCTTTCCTCAAGCTCAATGTTTTCAGACAGGATGCTGGACCGGAAGTTGATGCAGCCTGGAAGAGCCTTGGAGCGGACTTCAGCGCAGTCCGCATCCCAGCTTCCGAAGCTGCAGAATCGAACATTAGACATGATCAGGTTAAGATCAAAGAAAAGTACGGTGGCGGATTTCCTGCGAACGTCGAAGGCCTGCACCATCTTCACTGCTTAAACCTCCTTCGCAAGTCGCTACCCTGGAACATCGAGTACTACAAGGCCATGAAGATGGGACCTTTTGCGAACGAAGAACGGATTCTGAAGGCGCACGTTAGTGAGTCATGTCTCAGAGGCCCTTATCTTTGGATGAAAGCTTACCAACGCCATAACAGCACATTGTCTCGACATACTTCGACAGCAGCTGATGTGCAATGTCGATGTCGGCGTGCTGGGACAGGTATGGTACCAGCCACCTGATTCAGATATTGAGCCCTTCGTCGACTTCAACACCGTACATACATGCAGAAATTTCGTCGCCGTTCGTGACTGGGCCGAGAAGCACCAGCTACCAACTGATACACCAGACGACTTTCTCGAGGGACCAAAAGAGGGAGACCGAATATATCTAGATATTCCCTAGCTCCAAACTCAGGCATTGGCATTCTTGGACTGTAATGAAATAGCATAATCAGAAGTAGAAATCGATGTACCTTTGAGGCACGTCTTCAGTCCACCACTTGCTGTTCAAGTCGCCCCATCTGTCCCAAACGCTCTTTTCCAGCACATCTACTGCCGTCCCTCTTCTGGTTGCGAAATCTAGGTCGAGGCTGCGCTCGCCATGCACGTAGACCTCACCTCGCGCCTTCGCCCTGATGCGCATGTCGAGCCTGTACTGTGTGACAATGCGTCGCGCAGCAAGAACGAAGCGTTCCTTCTCTTGCATGGTTCGCATGTCCCTGGGGTCAACAATCATGACAATATACTCGATGTTGGGGAAATCGCGCAAGCAATTGGTTAGTGCGCCGTCGACAAAGGCAACGCGAACGACCTGCGTGATCACGATCTTCTTTAGCGACGTTGCATCGCAACCAGCTGCATCGAGAAAATGAGCAAGAAGGCCAGCGTCGGGCGAATCATCGTAATGCTTGTTGATTCCGTTTTCGAGATCAATGAACAAGAGATCCGTATCGAGCCGAAAATAGAACTCTGCGGACTTCGTGTCGAGAGGAGACGGTAGATGAATTAGAGCTTTGGTGCGTCGCGCGTGATATTCTGCTTCTGCACGTGCCTCGCGGCAGATGTTGGCTACGGTGGGTGCTGGGGATGGTGAGTAACGCGGGCAGAACACGTCTTCGGTGTGCTGGTCATCGTGTGCTATAGTCTGTAACGACACAACCCGAGGCGGTTCATCGAAGTAGGCATACGACCAGATCTGCAGGCGAAGTTCCTTAGGCAGGATGAAGATTGACATGGTGTTTGTGGAAGGAGGGCGGGGGATGTGGGGCGATGACCAGATTGAGTGTAACTGCCTGAAGCGGCAACTTCAGAAAAGTGTGGAAAATAGGATGGTTGTATCCGCCTACCTGCATCACGTCACAGCCTGTCAAATCAAGCCACGATCTATTGACGCGTCCACGTGATGGCGCGTTTTATTTCTTTACTGGCTGTTGTCCTTGTGTCTATGCTGCTGCAGGCGTAACATCATTGATCCTTCCCTCCAACCTGGGTGCAATCGCTTTTGTCCAGTTGACCTGGATCTCTTCCTCGCCCAGCTCGTCGCAGAGTTTAGCCGATCCCTGCAACTTCGCCAGCCTCGTCCACTTACGCAGTGATTTCCTCAGAAGATCCAACTCCTGATGACTGAACTTGATAGGCGTGCTCGAGTCATACTCCGCTCCGTCGTCTTCATCTTCGTCCGCGTCTGGATCCTCAGATTCGCTGCCTACTGCTGCCTGTTGAGCCTGCTTGGCGACTTGATCAAGGCTTGGGAACTGTGGCTTCTTTTTGTCCACAGGTGACGTTGGCGACGCCTCGTGGAAGCCGTGTCTGTGGTTCTTCTGAAGATTGGTTTGGATGTGGCTAAATCGCTTGTCCATCGACGCACCCCAACGCTTCCACTTGCCAAGCACCTTCAACGACATGAAATACTGTCGCAAAATGGTTGAAATGAGAACACCATTCTCTTCGCTAACCAGCTCCACAGCGGTGCCGCCTTCCTCTTCGATGAGTAGCGAAGTGTATCCATCTTTGCCACGTCCCATGTAGCCACGAGTAGCAAGCACATAGACACGCTCGTTGTCTACCGGCTCTTCGGCGATCGTGACATTGGAGACTCTCGACATGGGCGCTTTAGAGTAGTCAGCATCGAATGATATATTCGACACCTGAGGGAATCTGCCCTCTAGTGCAGGATAATTGCTGACGCCATTCTCCAAAGCTTCGACAATCTGCTTCCCGGTGACCTTGATGACAACCACCGGGTCTTCAAATGGAAAGCAGTTCACCAGATCTCTTAACTTGAGGACGCCAGGTGGATATACCTGGTCGCCTCGGATAGTGCCGGCGGCCATAATACAGCATTCAGCCGAGTAGTAGTAGCGCATAAGATCACACACAAAGTTGCCGATATTTGACTCTTTCGTTCTTACAGTCGTGAATCGTGCGTCAAGCGGGGCAGCTGTGTAACCAACGGGCTTGTCAAGTCGCTTCTTGATGTCGCGTGTCTGCTCGTCAACCAGCTGCAGCGCCGCGGCGTCCTCTTTAATGCTGCTGACCACATCGCGTCGTATGATCTTCATGTCCCATCCGTTGCCTTCGGGTTTACGCCATAGGTCGATATGCGAAAGCTGCTTGAAATCTGTGCCTGATCGCAAAACGTGGGTACCGTTAATGAGACTGTACGAGTAATAGTGGTCGTGACCACCCAGGATAAGGTCAATGTACTCGCTTCCACAGTTCTCCGCTAGCTTGTTGTCGTTGGGCTCTCTTTGGTGAGCCACGCACACGATGATCTCAGCACCCTGTTTTTTCAAGTCCGGAATGAGCTCCTTGGCAGTCGCTGACGCACTCTTGTATATGATGTCGGGAGGTAGTGCGTTAATCGTGTCGAGCCATTCTCGCTCCGCTAGACCAATGACACCGACTTTGATGCCATTAGACGAAGTAAGTATGACAGTCTTCTGCGCATTACCGAGAGGTACATTTTCACCAAGAGCTGGATCGAGAACGTTGGCAAGCAGCCATGGAAAGTTGCACTTTGAGGTCAAGTGTCTATACTGCTTGACACCAAAGTCGAGATCGTGATTCTATGGAGTTGTCAGCGACTGAAGCCTTACCGAGTGGCTTCCGACTTACTCCAACGCAAGAAACGTCAGTGCCTAGTGTGTTCAACACAGGTACCATGTGGCTACCTAGAACGAAAGTCAGTCACGCAAATCGTATACACCGTATGGCAAGCACCGCGGCTTGCAAAGCTCCACACTCGCCTTTTGTAATACTACTCTCGATGCTTGGGTTAAAAGCGTCTCCAGAGAAGAACGTTAATGCTTTTGGCTGCCCCTGGAAACGAGCATCGTCTTTGTAATAGTTGATTAAGGTCTGGAAGCGAGGGTAGCCGCCGACAGGCTCTTGACTCCCAGCTTCGATGTGGTAAACATCGTTGTAATGCAAGAAACGGAGATCAGGTGGAGAGCTCGGTGCCCCGCCTTGTGGTTCCGCAATGAGCTGCTCTTCGGCAGTTGGAACGTTTTTCGGTGCCATCGAAGAATTCGAAGGAGCGTGGAGATAAATAAGAGATGATCCAGCTAGCAAATACCCAAAATACTTGTCTCTTAAGCTTACGGTGGCGGTGAGTGTGATGGGTACGCTGCAGCTAAACAGATTCAGGGTCCAAGCTGCGGCTGAGCGTCTGCTGTGTGACCAATGACTGTCTGCGATTACCAAAGTCGTGCAAGGATGTTGTATGGGGTGCGATTGTTCCGCATGATAATTGACCATCTTGAGCATCTATGTCTTTAAAGCGATTGCCATGACGTTCGCTGTCGCTATGCATACATTTTCTCAAAAGAAAAAAAAAAGAACCAATATGAACCGCCGCCTGAATGATGATGGTGCACGTAACATTATACACAAGAAAGGCGTGCGGAGCTGCCCAACTGCGAGTCGATGCAAAAGGTCAGGCCGATCGAACGCCCAAACCGAATACCTTCCCATGCCTGTTCCAAAAGAGTCGGCTATAGGCGTCATAATCATGGGCAAAATAAGAATGCCTTCGACGTGAACGCCGCAAAACCCACAAATCCCAGAAAAAGCAGATTGGGAGCTTCAAAGAGCATTCCATCCAACCCAAATGTTAACCTTAGACCCACTCGCCGGTGGACCTGTCCCAGAACGCCTTGAACTCCTTCCGAATTCCTATTGCCTACTACTTCCCGGACGTTTCCCCTTCGCCTTAGACTTTGCGTGCTGCTCCTGGCACTCGTCGCTGCAGAACCATTTGGCTCTGCCCATGGGCGCCTTCTCTAGTTGCACGCAAGGAAGGTGGAACCACTCGCGGGGACATGCATCGTTGTCGCAGGCGACCATTTGCCCGTACGACACCTCGTTGCAATAGCAATACCGCGGCTCGTCTTCGCCCTCATCTGTTTCCGCATCTTGGTATTCTTGCTCGGGGGCGATGGAGCTCGCTGTGGATGAAGGAGGATTCGATTTTGCAGTCGGCGTAGGTTTCAGCGCGGGCGAATCAGTTGCTGACGTCGCAGATTGCCCACCCTTCTTATTACCTCGTTTTGATACCACCCCTGTCGCTGTACTGTTGTTCTCTGAAGAGCCATTGGAGTTTGAGTTGCTGTTCTGCGCGTTGCGAGTACTGCGACTGCGTGCCATGGGAACTTCGGGAAATGATCCAGCAACAGGCGTACCAGGCTTGGATGCTCGAGCAGCCCTAGCTGCAGATGACATCGTCGCTGGCGTGTCGATGTCCATGCTCTCCGGCTCTTCTTGTGTATGGTCTTGATCTTCCTGCTTCAGACCGGTTGGTGGTAAAGTCGCAGGACCCTCCGTTGTTTCCTGGGGGGTTGATGCATCTTTGGTTGAGTCTTGGTCGCGGACGATGCCTGCACCCTGTTCAAGCTCTGTGATGGCATTGCTGGGGCCCTGTTGGACGGAGTGAGAGGTGGAAGGTCGCCGGACGGGTGTAGGTTCAGGCACACTACCAGAGCCGGCAGAGTTTGCAGTAGAGTTCTTTCTTGCTCTGGACGATAACGGACGATCTGTAACGCCAGCAGTGGCTTTGCTGATGGCAAAATTCGCGGCAAGTGGCGAGGAGGCGGGTGGAGGCGAATAAGTAGGCAGCTGGTTCTTACGGGGTGCGGGTGCGGGGGCTGCTCGTGGCTTTCTTTTGGCAGCGACACCATTCTCAATGGTTGGAGTCGCTCGCGGGCTAGAGCCAGCTCGTGCATTGTTGCCGGCGGTCTTCAAGGCACCACTCATCGATCGTTCCATGGGTGCGGCCGATGGCGCTGCTGCAGCAAGCGCTTTCTCCGTCTTCTTCCTCTTGCCTTGCTGCCCAGTAGCGTTGCCCGATATACCCAAGCCAACGCTGCGGTGGTCTGCAGTGGTGTCAGGTGCGTGAGCTTTTCTCTTCTGCGGCTTCTTCGCTGCAGGTCTGTCGTCGAAGTCAGAGTCGACTTGCTGCTGGCGGCTACGCTTAGCCAGCATCGCCTCGCGGCGCGCCTCGCTCTTCGCAGCGATTGAATCTACGTCATGCACATGCTGAGCCGCCGCGGCTAGATTGTTCGCAGCAGCGACTTCTCGCCGCTGTCGCTCGTGATTTGGAGCGCCCTTCTTCTTTTCTTCTTTGTCTGCGTACGCCCAATGTGTGAGACTGCCGTAGCGTGCCTCTTCGCTGATTTCCGTATCGAGCTGCGAGAACGAGTGCATCATGCGCGTGATGCCCTTGTCCTTCGTGGCTTTTGCCCCTTGGAGCACGACAAGCTTCTCGTCTAGGGTAGGCAGAATGTTGTGGATAAGCATGCGCAAGCGCAAGAAAAGCTGTCGTTTCCTGATCACGGCCTGCTCGTCTGGCGGAAGGCTGTCGAAGTTTGGAGGAGGCTGCTTATAGGTATCAGCTGCTGTATTGTTGAGGACGGTTTCGTTGATCTTACGTTTGGATTCTGCTCCGTAGCGTCTGCGTTCTGTTCGATTGCGCGACGCTGGGCGGCCGTGGTAATGGGTTGCTGAGCGATCTCTCTGAGCAGCTCCTCCAGCATGTACTCAGGATCGTGAAGCTTGGCTTCTACCTCCTTGAACATGGAGAAGTGCTTGATAACCTCTCTGGGAAAGGCATCGACGGCGCCTGTGAAGTGTGTGAGGGCGGGGAAGAAGCCAGGCGCGCTGTTGGAAGCTTCAGGCGTCTGCTCCATGCCGTGGGCGGCAAGACGGCCAGCGAAGCTGCGCGCATAGTAATTCGTAGGACGGACAGTGGCGCGGCCCTGCCGGGTAGAGGTTCGTGTGCCCGCAGTAGGAGGCATTGTAGCGGTTGGAGCTCAGGGTGGTGGCACGACCGAGGGCGAGTTGCCGCAGACGCGCTCAGCGCAGAGCAAAGATGGCAGGCTGGACTGGCGTGGTTGATGTGACGAGTGGGCGCATTTCAAGCGATGTAACAAGCTTTGCGTATGTGCCTAGCAAGATTGCTCACGTATCGCATCTGGGGGAGCCTGAGGGAACGAGCGACGAGGAGCAACACGCTTCGGCGCATCAGCCCAGGCCCTGACGAAATCACCTGGGCACGGCTTCTGCCGGCGATATCGGTGCTACGTGCAGCCGGGCGCCGACCTTCACTGCTTCCACTTCTCCTCACCAATCTCTTTTCATAACATAGTGAGTAGTTTCGATTTGGCGTGTCAGTATTTGCCGAAGCTTGAAAGGCGCTCAATCGTCAGGCCAAACGTCCGCTTTGATGCATGTCCGACGCCCAACATCCTTACTATCTTGCACATTTGACCATGGCATCTCGCATAGCTCTTGCTACAAGGATCGATGTCCTGCCCTAGCAATCCGTTTGCCTAGTGCAGAACCGTCTCTGGTTTCCTCAGTCGCATTCGGTAGCATACGGGTTGGGTGCAGCCTTGGTAGCATTTGATGCAACTGGACTGGTAGAATACACATTAACCCCCGCCATACCCTGTCATTGTTATATCCACGACCAGATCATCCCAACCATGTTGTTGGTCACTCTACAGTGAAATCTGGTGCCAGACCTCAGGACCACGATGTCTTGGCCGGCGCTGTTGTGGTCTCACACCAGGTGCTTCTCTGTTTAGCAAGATGACCTGCTTAATCCCCACGATTGGAAGTGCCCTTGACCTACCGGTGCCGAGAAGTTTTGAGCTGGCGAAATACTCCCGGAATCGGACTCTTGGGATGTGAAGTTATCCACTGTGAGCTGTCAAGCTAACGACATAATTGTGGGCATGGCGCTTGTAACATCTGATCATAACGATCAAGTCGACAGCGGCTCCAGTGCCGCTCTCGTCACCTTCAGTGTATCGATCCGAGCTTTTTTTTTCTTCAAGTGGTAACCTACGAGCCAGTAGTGGGGCAGCATCTCTGTGACAATAGAAACGCCAGGCACCAAGCCAAACGCTCGATTGTCACCTCGAAGCAACTTCACCTCGAGCGCCCTAGACTGTCCATACCTCCGCTTGCTCTGAGGCTATATAATCCCTCGCTCAGCTCCCTCGAGCCTCTCTGCCACACCACACCGCCAAGATATCAACTTGCTGTAAGTCTGGCTTGAGCGCACTTTCACTGACGCTTTGTAACAACGTTTGTACTAGCTTGCTCCATCTAGTACCATCTGGTCACGATGGACGCCAAAACAAAGAGCAATCCCACCACCACCGCGACTACCAACACAACTTCGCAATCCGCCATCCGTGACGCCATGAGCTTCTCGAACTTGCTCAATGACTCTGTTGCACCCAAGGCTTTGACTCCCGAGCTCGCTTCCGAGGTGCCAGTTCTTGAATTGCCATCTACACCGAAGCATAGCTCTACACTCAACGAGGATGGCCCTACCAGCACAGCCGACACAATTATGTCTGATCCCACAGATGAGAACGATTGTAGCAGTCTTACCAAGCAGCCTACCGAAGACTCTGTCGACGATGATTCGCTCGAGCGCGAATTTGTCTGCATGAACGATGAGTACAGCAAATGCCGTACCGGCCAATACACACTAGCACTATCTCGCAAGGTCATTTCGGACCACTTCGGTCGCAACAAGGCATGCACCAGAGACCTCACTGACTGGCCGCTTTTTTGCCGCAAGCACTACCAGCGCGCGACCTACAACAAGCAGCTCTGGCAGATTCGCAAGGTCAAGCTTATCCTCCGCCAATTTGACGTCATTGAAGCTCAGTTTCCAGGTACTTCGTATGATATTACTTTGAAGAAATCGGAGGAGGATCGCTTGAATGAGTTCGCGCGCAAGATATCTGGCGGCATGAGCGCAGAGAATGCAGCTGCAGCCGTTGCGCCTGTTTCTGGTAAAGCTTTCGAAGCCCCCATTGACGTGCTCCGCGAGCTAGACCAATACATCGGGAAAGGCAAGAGTATGCAGGATGTCAAGGATGCAATGGATGTAGTCCTTCAGATGCTGCATGAGAAGGAGACCGAGCAAGTCCCATCCATCGAGTTCCTTCCTAAACTCCCTGGCAAAGTGCAAACCCCGAAAACGTCGCCCGCCAAGAGCCGTGTCGCAAAGTCATCTTCCAAGTCTCCGTCCAAGGGCAGTCCTCGCACCTCCACCCGCGGCAGCATTAAGAAGACCGAACAAAAGGCTTAGGCTCCGGATCCTTCGTCGCTCCTGCCCTTGGTCACCGCGCGTTTGCCGTCAGTCCCCAAGGTCTCGCTTCGACTGTTCTGTCCCAAACATATTAACATATGTTCCAGACATGCTTTTCGATTGCGGCATATGATGATTCGTCATCTACTCATGTATCACTACGTCTATACACCACCATGATTGGGGCTGCAACGGTACGCTTTTCAGCGTATAAGGCGTCAGTGTCGCAAAATCTCCCGTCACATACATGTTTCTCGAACTGAAGCGTATGACCTTCAGAAGCGTTCCTTTCTTGCTTTTCTACCAATGATATCCATCATCTTTGCGATGACCAACATTCCTAAGTTGGATGATTTGGAGATCCAGGAAATAAATGTGATGGCTGGTCCAAGGAACCATCGAGTGTTCCGTAGACCAGCATGTGCGTAACTCGCTTCATAGATCCACAATTCACATTCTGAAGTAACCCTGTTACTCCGCTCATTTATACAAATGTTTCAAAGCGCCTGGCAACAACGATAGCAGGACGCCCATGACGTGCAAAACTCTTCACGTGCCTGCTCTTCAAATGTCGTACAAACAGCTTAGACTGCATGTTGTCACTCTTGGAGATTTGATAGGACGGAGCTTCTACATTACTCAAGGAACTCAGCACCGCATGTACCTATGCTAGATTTGAACCAAGCCTTTGTAATTGAGCCACTGGTCTCCTACTGAAGGTGAGAGATGCTGGAGCCAACGGTGAAAACGGTGAATGAGTACTCTACGCCGCGACGCGATTGGATTACATTCGCATATTGTTTTATAGCTTACAGCACACATACATATGACGGGACATCCATCACTCTACGCGATCAATTATCTACTCGCAATGTTAGACGCCGCCACGCAAAGTATGCCCGCTATAAACGCGGCAGAGCTGGAGGTAGGAGAGGTCCATTCAGCTGGGACGGGCTCTTCTTCCGCTTGCACGTCAAGACAGTCAAGGAGGACTACGACGCTGAGGACCCGCGCACATGGCCACTCATCAAGGACGTCGTCCAGACTGAAGTCAGTTATTACTACCGACAAACCAAGCCTGCGCTTCGCTTCCTCGCATACGAGCAGTCGCTGATGGAGAACCTGGTCACTCATCGTCCACTGGCCAACAAAGCCATCAGCAGACCGAACCTCAACGGCCATCAGGTTCGAGGCCTTGTTTGCAGACTACCCATATAATTATGACAGATACGGACAGTTGCGGGAATATCCTCACTTGCCGACAGATGAGCTCAAAGGGTGAATTAAGCTCATGAGAGGTACCGCTCCAGATGCCAGATGGATCCCCATCTGCCTGTCCCACCATGGCTCAAAGCCACGCTATCAAGTCGATGCTCCGAAAGATAAGACGACATCGTGGGCTTCTAGTGGCCATGACTTACCGGATAACCTCTCGAGCAAAAGCAAACCGCCTCCAATTGCCTTGTCCGAATCACAGCACAGCTTCAATGTTATCAAGGACCAAAAATTCTGCACATCCGCCGTGGAAAGCCATGTTGCCGCTAATGACAAGTCCCTCTATGCGGTAACGCAGAAAGCTCGAGCCCCGGACTTACTCGTCAATGACTACCATCACGAAGCCGAGGAGCATGCGAAAGCTACAGGTGACAGGATTACGATGCTTGAGCTGGAGGTCACAAAGCAGAAGCAAGACCTTGAAGTAGCAAAGAAAGAGACTGTCAAGATAAACGAAGCTATGACATGGATCTAGAATGAGGTACAGCGGGTAAGCAGGGTTGCTTTGCTCAAGCGGGAGGGCGACGAGGATGAGGATGCGACGCATCAGAAAAGAGTCAAAGTGGAGGAGGGTAAGGAATGAGCGAAGGTTTGACTTCTGCGTGGAGCTCAGAAACAAATCTCTGTCACCTTTGGTGACTGTTCGAACCTTCCGAGCGAGTGATAGAAAAGGTGGAATCCACGTGTTGATAAAGTGAGTACTTCAGGCAGACATTAAAATCAATGCAGTGAATATGATTTAGCCAATGTCTGCTTCATCTGTCTGAAAAGTTTCCTGTCCAGGTTCAGCGGAACGCCATTCTTTCCAGATGCTCGTAGAAATACAGGAATTTCTTACTGTTAGACTTAGAGGACCGTAAAAAGCAAGTCTCGCGTTTAGGACTTCTCTTGTCGTCGAAAAGGAAAAGCTTCAGGGTAAACAGCAGATGACAGCAAGAATGACACTCGAATACAGAAGTATCAAGAGAAGCAAGAGTCCACTGGCCGGATAATGGCAAATTGAATGTATCTTTGACAGAGACGGGCCAGCGACTAGAGGCTACACAGAAGGAAGCTGCGACCGCCAAAGAGCAGGTTATCATGATCTGGGTCAACATGACGAAGAATCAAGTTGCGCGGTGGAAGACAAAGGTCAGTGACAATTCATCTGGTTCTGAGGCTAAGAGGATGAAGCAGGTTGAACTGAACACTAGAGGTACTGTTAAAGTTTAAGAAAATGCCGGGGCTGGTCATGGAATATCCGTCAAGGGTGAAAGGACGCAGTCGGGACACTCATACAAGAGCTGCTTCACAGCGAGCTAGCCTGAAAAATAAGAAATCTCAAATGCGTCTGTCCGGATGGTTTGAGACGTTTTGCTGTGGAGACCCCATGGAGTCCGCCATAGCTGATAAAAAAAGTGTTTGGCCCAAAGCAGAGAGACCCACGTTGACGTCAACTCTCATTTCCGCGAAGCATTGTCCGATTTAGGACCCTCAATCGCAAAATCATACGGATATGGAAATCTGTTGTCAGGCGCGCCACCTGCGGTGTCGATCAGGGTCTGGCTGGAAAGTAAGGGTTGACAACGAAGTCCGATGGCCGCGAGAACGGTCGCACAACCTTGCTTGCGTGGCTGCTTTGATCTTGTATAGGTATGCACCATAATTTCGTGTGGGCTCTTGACTTTTGTCCGAAGTGTACGTGACTTCGTAGGGCAGACGCTGCTTGTGCGGTATAATGGCTGGATGCTGGTCGTGTGCCATGTTGGCAAATGAAGCGCGCAAACGATCAAGTCGTGGAAGCCTATTTCATGGGTGCATTGTCTGCTGAGACATGTATGGATATCGATGCGGATTCTTGTGTAGCTCCATGCTTCTACGCAATGCGCCGTTTGGGTCAGGTGAAAAGAGGATCGTCGTACAATTGATATCGTGGCGGCTTCGAACATCAGCATCTTCAGAAAAAGAATTTTGATTCATTTACAAGACCAAAGGTTGATTCACTAGAGCTTTTGTCAATGTAGTAACCAAATTGCAGTCAGGTTCGAGTGCTTCTTGTCAATGGGACAGTGCTGCCATAGTCAGAAACCTTCCACATGGACAAGCAAGTTCATGCGCTGGGGCGGAGCAAGCAGTATGCGAACAACCCAGTACAAGGAGTACGTGGTCAAATGCGCCACTGTCTGTCTGATCAAAGAAAGCTGAGCTCGCTGCGCCTTCGACGATTCGTATTATAGCGCCGAATGTCGGCAAACCTTCGATCATGTGAGAACGATCGTGTACAACATTGTGTTGTCTGCTCTTGAGGCCAGTATCTTCAATATTGGGGACCGAGCAAATCGATAGCGTGACCAAGGATCCGGTCGAACTCGTGAACAATCTCCGGATCCTACACCGTAATTGCTTTGAGCCATGAGTCGCTATCTTATCGCTGTCTCAAGGGAGAAACAGTCTGTGGAGGGTCTGAATTATCCTTCATGAAGGGAAGTCCGTGGTTGAAGAGAGTTCGGCACGATGGATCTGGTATGTGAGATGGAGCTTGCGAGATTGGGGGCCGTAGGCTTTAGGTTGAGCGCTTGAATATGATGTCAATGTGAACGCTGAAACGCCGCACTGGTGTTCGGACCTCGACTTTGGCGACCAGAATAACGCAAGGTTCAACATCGATAGTATCTCCGCAACGCCAAATTGAAGATGAAGTTGGTGCAGTAATGTTGTGTAGCTGAGGCTGCAGCATCTAAAGAAAGATCAAAGCTGCCAAATCTGGTGGTGACACGGTCATGGGTGGGCGCGTACGCGGGCGGCTAAGAACCGAGAGCCTCACAAGCGCTTAGGTAACTCATGCAGAATGCTCAATCGGTATTCTCGGAGATTAAACATGTTCATGAACCATCGTTTGGTCTCAGTGTATGTCAAAACTGCCTTAGATGCGAGTATTGTTGGATGAGAACGCGCCTGCAAGTGTTTCGGGCACCTGACGACAGTGGACATGACTTGCGAAAGAGACACCAGCTTCGTCTGCTGACCGAGGATGCACAAGGTTGCAGCGTCTTAGTTGGTGGCCGGCATTCTAGAAGAGACATCCTGGAAGCTTCGGCAGCGCTGGACCCGTTGCGTGAGGCGGTGCAGCGCTTCTGGAGCATCTCGACGCGAGGCTTGGACACTCATTGGTGACAAAGCCCAACACTTCCACAGCGGCAGATGTTGGATGCTGTATGTTCTGACAATTCAAGGTGGCGTTGTAGCATGGTTCATGTGGTTCATGTGGTTCATGCACACTCCACGAGGTCCGCTCATTCTGTCAAGAGTGAGCGAGTTGAAACGGCGGTGATGTTTGTACAGCACATTGGCCAATCCAGCGCAATCCACAATCCTTGCGCATGACTTGTCGATCCGGCTCAGGTGGAGTCTAATTGGCAGCTTGTGCGGCAGAGGGCCGAACACCTCAGAAGCAAATCAGGCCAGCCTTCATGCAAGGCCATCAACGGTCTGGAGATTTGGCAGCCGATGGAGATTGAGTCAACCCATGGGCAAAAACTCTGTTCGCATGCCCGCGGGTGGTGTGCAGAATGCAGCCAACGCACGAAGTCGACCAGTCGTTCGGCCGAAGAATAGCCCGCCAAGCTGGTCCAACGCATAGCCACAGCCATTCATCCTGTGTGCTGTCGCCCTCAATGCTACGCCAGTGTCTGCACGCACTGTAACACGCGTTCGCGATGGCAAAATATGCTTTTGCTCGCCCGAAGCGTCGCGCAGGGTATAGGCTTTCAATTCGCCTCCGCTATCTCCTCGGTAAGGAGGCTGGGGAATCTGCGCAGAATGTAAATCTCCGCCAGCATTCGTCATTCGTCATGCTACGCTGGCGAAGTCCGTAACGAGGCCTGCGTGGATGGTCCGGTGGCTAGACAAGATAGCTCGCTCCATTATATGGGAGCAGGTGTGCAGCTACAGCGTGGTCGCTTTTCATTCATCGAGCGTTGCAGCGTTCTCCACTGCACCACTTCACCGCTTCGCCTTCCTCTCCCAACGTGACCAGACCAAGGAGCACCAGACCATCGCAAGAGACCGGCTAGAATTCGCAGCGCACGAGTACATATCGGCACTGCAGCCCCCAGGTCCAGGATCAGAATACAGTTCGCTTGTCGTTGACCGCTGCCACGCTGTCTGCCATCCACTCGACACTTCCCACCTGGTACTTGCAGTACCACAGCAGCCAGCGGCATCTTCAAACATCAACTCGCTCGACCTCGAAACACGTAGCGGGACGCAGCTCCATTGGCTGACAGGCGCTGTCGCTGATTTGGGTACACGAGCCCCCGCATACGACTGGCTCCAAGTTGAAACGCACTATTTTCAGTCCTGCAGTTCGACTTCCCACAGCTTTCGCAGGCTTCCTAAATCGGGCCAACAACCGCCGGCCTCAGTCTCGCGAGGCGCGCTACGTTCCAATCCCTGCTCGATCAGACCGCTGATTGGGTCCACCACCGTGCCGCCCGCGCCCCACCGCCGACAGTTGGATTCACCTTGAGTTGGCATAAGTATCATCGACTCCTGATACTCTTCTAGGTCAGTGCAATTTCTTCACTTTCCTCTCATCCCTTCTTTCCACCTGTAACACCCCAGCGGTGCAGGTTGCATTCTTCAGTCCGCGACTGCCCCATCCACTTTACCCGTTCCAGCATTACCATCATCGCTTGGCAGTGCCAACACCACTCTCCCTTCCAATCTTCCTTGCAGCAGTATCGCCTCGATACCTCAGTCACGCCTTCCGCCGGTCGGAACGTCATTCGTCTTAATATTCACTGTCGCCTTGTGTTTCAACCTCGTCGAACTTCCTCGCACCCAAGCCACAGCCACAGCCCCCGGACTGCGCTTACCGAACTCCAACAGACCGGAATTAATCTGTCTTGAAGACCTGCTATTGGATCAGCATATTGCTACGCAGACTCAACACCGGCTCCGACTTTCAGTCATAGTCGCCTCTCCTCCACTTTTCAGCAACACACATCACAAGCACACATCATGCCTTACTCAGCAAACCTTGCAAGGGAGAACAGCGCCGCGCTGGACTACTTCATCCAGCAGCCTGTCTCCCAAGACATGATCTCATACCTCGCACAGAAGGCCACACAGGTTATCCGATGTGAATCTTCGCTTGACAAGAGCCTGCCTCCTACACCACCTGCCTCTCCTCCACACCAGGCCAGGGAACCTTTCCTGCCATCCGTCGAAGAGTTCATCACATCCCTCGTAGAGCGTTCGCACGTCCAGGTTCCCACTTTGATGACAAGCTTGGTCTACCTCTCTCGCCTCCGGTCTCGTCTTCCTCCTGTTGCTAAGGGCATGAAGTGCACCACCCACCGCATCTTCCTTGCTTCTCTTATCCTTGCAGCCAAGAACCTCAACGACTCTTCCCCAAAGAACAAGCATTGGGCTCGCTACAGTGCTGTCCGCGGTTACGACAACTTCGGCTTCTCCATCACAGAGGTCAACCTCATGGAGAAGCAGCTCCTCTTCCTTCTAGACTGGGATCTCCGCATCAACCCGGAGGATCTTTACTACCACCTTGAGCCCTTCCTTGCCCCCATCCGTGTCTGGCAAGCCCGCCAGGCCGAGAAGGCCAGGCTCATTGAGCAGGAGAAGGAGTACGCCCGTCAGCAACAGTACCAGCTCACCGCCGAGAACCTTTCCTCCTACGAGTATGCTTCGTATGCCCCTCGCCAGCAGAAGTACGGATATCACTCTTCTTCTCGCGCAGCCTCTCGCACTCCTTCTCTGTCGCCTCCCACCCGCAGCGGCTCCATCTCAACCACATCGTCGCCATCCAGCTTCCACGATGAGCCCACCGAGGCCATCATGCACAGCTACGACCAGGGTGCAACTCTTGTACATATCCAGGCCCCAGTCACACAGACCCGGCTGCAGCACTCGCTTCCTCTTTACGACGACAACAAGCCGGCGAAGAAAGCGAAGACGTCTGGTGGCTTCTTCAACAGGATGTTCGCCAGCGCGTACACGAGTCGCCAAGCGGCCTATTAAAATTGCATTTGCTTTTCCATATCATCCCCTAGTCCCACGAACTCCTCTTTGCATCACATCTCATTGAGGTGAAAAAGATCTACATGGACATGATATGCCGAAAAGATTGCAGGACAACCATTCAACATATCATCGCATGATACACGGCGTTTCATTTGAGCATTTGCATAGCACGCATAGCATTGCATGGCGTTTGGAGGAGTACCATCACGTCATTGTTCAATATATCTATCGGCCGGCGCGCCTCAATATCCCATAGCAGTTAGCTACCACATTGACATACCGTTTTCACGGAAAGTACGAGTAATGAAATCTCAAACAATACTTCAATCACCGCGCAGTATCTGCTTGACGCCCCGTTCCAACGTTCGCTTCTTACCGAGTGCACGAGCGATCCTCGCGACATCTCCTTGCAATCTCCGCCATGGATCCTGACGGCAACTAGTGACGGACACATACGCTCCTAACTGTCACTTAAACGGCAAAGCTGGGTGCATTGAGACTAGTAAATGACACTATCCGGTCGTGCAATATGACGGACAAGTTCGCGAGCATTCTTCACGCTTGCGTTCGTATCGCGTGGGCAAGTGGTGTGGGCGCACAATGAGGGGTGGGAGGCTGTACAAGAACGCAGAAAGCTGACGCCCGTCAATGGGGCCCAAAGAAACCTTGTAAGGCGCCCGGGATCTCAGCCTTTGCAACATATCGCCGTCGACCACTCTTGCAGTATTGTACAACACAGCTCGCCATCGGTCAACGAGCAGCCTATTCTGCCTCGTACGATACTCACACCGGCTCTCGGCGCAGCATGTCCAACGCACAGGAAGCCAAGCCCACACCGTCTATGACCGCTGCAGAAGGTGGGTGCTGGGGCCAAATCCAATGCACTAACTTCCTGAGCGGTCAAATGCAGCATGCAGGGGTGGGAAAGATTGGTTTGGAGATCAAACAGTTGTGGACGTTGATTCGATTTTTTTGGTGTTTCAAGTTGAAGGCTTGGCTTATCGACGGGTGGCGGAGGGCTCCTTCCTGAGGCTAGCGTGGCTGCAGGCGGGCGGAGTGGGGGCTGTGGAGTTGATTGGAGAATTGTCGGTGAGGGGCTTCTGAACGGCGTCATTCATGTTCGAAAGACACCGTCTCCAAAGCCCGCGAGGTGTGGAGAGCTGAGAACAACATTGCCAGCTGGGCTTGGTTTGCCCCTCTTCCATGTTGCGGATCTTCTCTCCGTTGGCTTGCAGGTTGCATTTTTGGTGCACCTTTGCTTACCCATAGGAGAGCAGCGTGCATGAGCACGGTACAGCGTTGCCTCAGTCCGCGACGATGACTGGTCTTACAGATAGATTACACAACATCACTCTCGGGGGCGAAGTAGCGGAAGACAAGCCCACAGAGTTGTTGGGGCACCTGCAAGAAAAGCAGATTCACGATGCGAGGTCAACTTCCCTTTGCGAGACATGCGCTGCGCTTACCTACGAGTGTATGCGAGCCTCAGAGACATCCCCAGGAGGTCAACTGCATCACAAGAATTGGATAAGCCTTGTAGAAGCAGCAAGACTCGGTTGCCGTCTGTGAAGCTTCTTTACTGTGGCTGCTCTGCATCCCAAATCGAAGCCGGGCAATGCCTTCTATCTAGACCAGAATGGGCCTATACATTTGAAAATAGCAGAAACATGGAAGGCCAAGGTAGTATGTCTACATATGTATGTCCCACAGGACAGACACCCTGCAGTATACTATTTATACCTTACCACAGGTAGGCTCTTCGATACATGCTGCGATATAGTCTAAGACATTGCAGATACTCCAGGACCGGTACCGCAGTGCGATATCAAGATGAGTGACTCGGAGCGCGACCGCCTGTCAAGTGCATCTGTTGACAAAATGATGGCATGGATACAGGCTTGTCAGACTCAGCACCCGTCTTGCAGAAGTCGAAATGAGTGTAAACTCCCAACTCGTGTATTGGATGTCTCCTTAATTGCTATGCACGGACTTGTGCGTCTGGTCGAAGGACTCGATTGTCGACAGGCAGAGTACGTAGCACTGAGCCATTGTTGGGGGAATATGCCTCCAAACAGCAACGATCTGTAAGTGATGTTGATCTCTCGACAGGATTTGGTGCTTAACGAGAACTCCATAGAGTATCCAAATGCGATGAGAGAAACATGGATTCATTACGACGCGGTATTGAGATCGGTCTTCTTCCGAAGCTGTACCAAGACGCTATACATGTGACTAAAGCTCTAGGAAAACAGTGGGGTTTTCCAATTTGTATAGTGCGATGCAGCTAAGCTGATGTTTATAGGTACATCTGGATTGACTCACTTTGCATCATCCAAGACAGCAAGGAAGACTGGGCTAATGAATGCGAACGTATGTCCGTTGTCTACTCAGGAAGCTACTTGACGATATCCGCTATGTCGTACGAGAACAATCTACAAGGCTTCCAGAAGGTTCGAAGGGAAGACATGCCGCCCCATTGTGTGCTGTGCCCTCTGCCGGGCCACCCGGGAACGCACATCTCCGTCCGTTCCATGGTGGACCACGAGTCCAGGGCCGACCATCTCAAAACCAGAGGATGGGCGTTCCAGGAGCTTCTACTCTCTCCACGCGTGCTCCACTTCACCACAACAGCCATGGCATTCGAGTGCGATACATGCACTATTATGGAGCGTGGCCCTGGCAGTGACTCACTGTTCGGTTTTGACCAGGGTCGCAAAAGGCTGGTTTATGCCGCCGATAGCTTGCACATGAAGTATTACGATCGCTGGCTCCAAATTGTACAATCATACTCGCACTTGAAGCTCACTTACGACAGTGATCGCCTGCCTGCTTTGTCTGGCATAGCATGCCTAGTGGCATCTAAGACAAACGATCAATATGTGGCAGGGCTGTGGAAAAAGGATATAGTCGCAGGTCTGCTGTGGTATGTCTGGCCTTGCCGGTCTTTGGGATCTACCTACATCGCTCCATCGTGGAGTTGGGCGTCGCCTCCTGCAGTGTGGACCTTTGATCCTGAGCGCCGCCGCTTCCTCAATCTGGCTGTCATTGAAGTCACCGCGCAGCTAGCAACCAGCAATCCCTATGGCGAGATCTCAGCGGCACACCTCATTGTTTCCGGGCCACTGAAACAGTGTGCAGCGGATCAGCTTGCGAAAAAGGGGCAGAGATTCTTTGGTCTCAAGAGCGATAAATCACTCACCGTTCGATTTGCATTCGATGTTGGTCACATCGATACTCGAGTCTCAACGCCCATCTGGTTTCTGGACTGCACGGTCGACAAGACACTTGATGTCGAGATGGCACGTTTGTCTAAAAGAAGGGAGACGTTTCTCCGCCCACATGGTCTCATTCTGGACCAGGTACAAGGGGGAGAGTCCGTGTTCAAACGCATAGGGGCCTTCGAAGTCTTCGATGTTTCTGGCATGGACTCAGACTGGCAAAACACAGGGTTTGTGACGACAACGATCACAATCATCTAAACTAAAACGAAGCATGATGCTCGCCAACAAGAAGGCTACGGTATAGCCAAGATAAGTAAGCTTCGCTACGACGTGCACAAGCGAACATGCATACTCATACCGGTACCCCGCTTAGAGCGGCTGAACGATCACCACTCAATCTCGACCACAAGATCTAAACTCTCAGCAACCCCAGCCTATAACCATGCGACTGTTGCGCTACAACGATATCACAGAAAAATGGCAGATCGATGACTTTCACGGCAAACGCGTGCCATTCTACGCAATCCTCTCTCACACATGGGGGCCAGCTGATGAGGAACTCACATTCGAGAGCGTCGACTCTTTCGTCGGATCCAGCCGTAAGCGGGCGCAGGGCTGGAGGAAACTCTTTTTCACTCGTTCCAAGGCCGCAGAAGATGGCCTCCTCTACTTCTGGATCGACACCTGCTGCATCAAAAAGTCAGATAGCACGGAGCTGCAGCGATCGCTAAATTCCATGTTCTATTGGTATCAGCGCGCAGCGCGATGCTATGTATTGCTCGAGGATGTGTCCCTTGACGATGAGACAGGAGGAGAGATGCCCTGGAAGACGGCGTTCGGGAAGAGTCGGTGGTTCAAGCGCGGCTGGACATTGCAGGAGCTTATTGCGCCCAAGTCTGTGGTTTTTTATTCAAGGGAGGGCCAGCGGCTAGGTGACAAGCAGTCGCTGGCATCCACACTCTCGGCAGTCACTGGGGTCCCTACGACAGCGCTTTTGGGTGCCGATCTCTCCCACTTCAGCAAGGAAGCGCGCTTGTCTTGGGCAGATGGCCGGATCACGAAGGTCCCAGAAGATGCGGCATATTCTTTGATAGGCATCTTTGGCGTAACGTTACCGATGTTGTATGCCGATGGAAACTACACGAGGAGAAAGCAGGCAGCTTTAGATGAGCTGGACATGGCCATCGAGCGCACTTCTAGCAAGAGTGGAAATCTGCAGGATGTAGTGCGTATTGGTGGAGCGTCTTACGAGGACCTGAGGACGTTGGAGCATCGCCAACTGAAAGAGCTTGACATCGCTCTTGATAAATACATTGAATGGCTTGGCGCCCAAATTGACATCCCAGAAGACATGACAAGCGAACAGCTCCTGGGAAGCAGGATGGTTAAAGGTAATGGGTACGCTCGGCTTCAAATTGAGGAGAAGCTGCAGACTCTACTGAAAAGCTATGGCGTTGACTACGAATTCGAGGCCCACTACAACCAGCCGGAACCGTTCGACATCCACAATGCGTCGTCATTTGACAAACTGCGCTGGCTGGAAGATGCTTGGCATATATTCGGCTATGTAGCAGCTAGAACGGTTCTCGATCTCCAGATTTGGATAAAGTCAGAGGTGTCGAATTGACAGACAAATCTGGTGTCAATTCATTTTGGCTCTTTACAACTTTGCTCCCTTCATGGGCTTGTGCTGCTCCAGTCTGAACACCTTATCTGGGTTGAGTATCCCTCGTGGATCCAATGCACTTTTGATTCTCCTCATGGTATCAATGCCTTCGATTCCCACTTCATCAACAAGCGCATCCCTTTGCTTCAGCCCAACCCCGTGTTCGCCTGTGACAGTACCCTCCAGGCTCAGCGCAAGCCTTGCCACTTTGTGCAGCACCTCGTCGACCCTCGGCTTATCAGCGGCAGGGCAGATGATTGACGAGTGCACATTCCCATCACCCACGTGCCCAACGTTAGCACAGAACCATGGCTGTGCGGACTTTGTAGAAGACGCCTGGTTGGCAGCATTCGCTTCTTGGATGAGCCGTTGAGTGCCTTCTACCAAGGCAGCAAGATTGGAAATGGGGACCGCGCAGTCCGAGTGCATGAACAGATCTGTGGGGTCCTTCTTCATCATGACAAGGGCGCGACCAATGCATTTCCGCGCGTCCCAGAGTACATTGATGCGCGATTTATCGGACGTGATCTCGTAGGATAAAGCCTTCTGCGTCTCACATAGCGCTTTGACGGTTTCGATTTGGTCCTTGACAAGCTGTAGCGAGGAGCCGGCAAACTTGAGCCAGAGCGTTGGTTTTTCGGCCATGTCTACACGCGCGAGTTTCGAGTAGTTGATTGCATGCACTTGTGGTCCATCCGCCAGTTCCAAAGCCTCGAGCTGATGCCCTGCTTTCTGCAGAGCAACAACGATATCGACGCCTTGCTGAAAGGTGTCGAAGGTTACGAGGCCAACGTGCAGGTTCTGCGGTACAACCGCTAGCTTGAGAGTCGCTTCTGTGACCAGCGCAAGCGTGCCCTCCGATCCGATTACTAGGTGCGTCAAATCATATCCAGCAGCCGACTTCCTAGGCCGGCGATGCGTCTTGACAACTGTGCCATCCGCCAGCACGGCAGTCAGTGATATGACCCATTCTTTCATGGTGCCGTATCGATATGCGTTCGTGCCCGAACAGCTCATGGCGATCATGCCGCCTATGCTGGCGCCAGGCGCTGGGTCCACGGGGAAAAAGACGCCTCTATCTTTCAAATGCTCATTCAGTTCCATCCAACCCAACCCAGGTTGCACTACGACGTCGAGGTCATCCTCATGCAGGGCGATGATGTCCTTCATGCGCTCGAAACTGATGCAAATTCCGCCTCGGGTCGATGTTAATGCCCCGCCGAAACTTGTGCCACCAGAGAATGAGGTCACCGCCATGCGGCGTGCGTTGCACTCTTTTAGAATAATTGAGACATGTTTAGTGGATCTGGGGAAGAACACAATGACAGGTGTCTCATCCTTTGATACAGGCGAGTGTGCTGTGTTGGCTTTGGAGTCGCGTACTAAGGGGTCAGACGAGTGTTCGATATCATGGGTGCTGATCTTAGAGACCAGTTCTTCAATGCTCTTCCGTGTACTGTTGAAATGGTATGACATCTTCGGGCTCCTTGGTCAGGGATAAAGCCGGTAGATGGAAGCATAGATGAGTTGAAGATGATTGAGCTAGGGTCCGGGATAGATGTCAGACAAACGAGCACGCTAGTCCAGAACTATCAGTACGAACTAGCCAGCATGTTCGCGGACCGTATAGATCCTGGACTACCCGCAAGCAAGCGGTTGTGAAAGTCGCAGCTCTATAATGAGTTCGAAGCCGAGATGTGAAGCGAAAACTGGAGGTGGAACAAGTGTTTATGTTCCGGAACCGGAACCAGGTGCTATTTTCATTCCGCAATTCCGAGCTGGGACTTGGACCTCTCTTACGTTGTTAAACTACAAAGATTAAGATAGGTATGCTACATTGAAAGGGTACAGTAACGTTACAAGGGTTTTTTGTGGATATCATAGAAGGGCCATTAAAGCGAGAAGGGAAGCCTGTAATCAAACCGAGAGCCTAGCTATTCAAGTAGACCAAGTGGCGCCAATCTCTAGATGCACCCCTTCGTAGAAGATCGAATCGGACCTAAGTACGCCTGGTATCCAACAGAACATTGAAAAACTAACAACGAAGGAAACACAAGAAATCATGGTAAGTCGCCGTACGTCTTTTCTCGATTCTTCCTCCAGAACTTCATGTTGCTACTCTTCTTCTTCTCTTCTTCTCTTCGCGCACCGGGCGGAGGTCCTACTGGCTCAGGAGGTCCAGAGTTGCGTAGGAAATCGGCGAGATTGCTGGTCGCTGTACGGCTGGAACGTACATCACCCACGACAGGAGCCCGTGCAGCAACCCTTGGCTTGTGAGCACGCATCGTCTCCGCACCGCTTGAAGTCGGGAACCCCATCGGTGGTGCAGCACCATTGCCTACGCCATTGTTGCGTATTGGAGTGGCGGAGGACGTTAGCGAGGTGTTTGAGTTGTTTGCACGCGCCTTAGCCGCCGCGATCGTCTCCTGGCTGAGCATGAACGGCTGTGGTTTACCAACGGAGGGTCCAGACGGGGGCTCCATCTCGTTCAGGAAATCCATCAGACTTTCTTGTCTTGGCGCGGGTGGCTTGCTCGACGGAGGAAGAGCGGTCAACTGATCGTCATCCTCATCCTCCTCGTCGGAGACGTCGATTGCGTAGGGATCCTTGATGCGTCTACGAGTACGGGTGATCACAGGCTCTGAGCTGGAAGTCATGCTGCCGGACAAGTTCTGTGGGACGTTCGAGTAAGCAGGCTGCACTACACTCGGAGTATTGATAAGTCCAGTTCTGGAGTTAGACGTTTGTATGGAGTGCTGGGAGTTCAGCGTGGAGGCCTTCGAGTCGTACGCTGACTCGACGTTGCCATGATCGCCCAACATGGTCTCAAACTGATCCGAGTCGACTGTTGTGCGGAAAGGAGCAACTGATCGTGGTATCCGAGGCTGTCCCTCGGGTCCATTTGGTGGTCCTTGACGAATGAAGTCTATTAGATCATCGTTGCCAGTACTAAGGCCAGCCGGGCTGCGAGGCTCCATGTTGACACGGGGTCTGCTAGACGATCCTTCCACTGAACGAGAACTCGATTGCTTGGTCGATGATTTGCGTCCCACAGAAGTCGCTGAGCCATTTGGCGATTTTAGGCCGTTACCACTGATGTTGACAAAAGGTTGTGGCATCTTCTCTTGGCCTGGCGAAGGACCGGTGGAGCGGATGAAGTCAGCGAAGTCTCGCATAGACTCAGACTCAACTCGCGGTTCCCTGGCAAGTGGTCGCGTGATGACCTTCCTACTTGGCGAAGGCTTGTGGTGGGGAACTCCAGGGCCCCTGCCTTTACTGGTTGGCTTAGGGGAAGATGCGGTTGCTCTGGACGAGTTGTCCTTAGCATCCACTCGTTGGTAAGCAGTCACTGAGGCAGCATCCGGGCGCTCAGGCTCTGCCTTCCGAACAACTGGGGCCTTGCGTAACGTCAGTACATATGCAATTAAAAGCAGAACATTACTCACGTCCAACGCTCGCATATTTTCAGGCGTCAAAGTGTATTTGACAGTCTCCTTCCCCTGCACCAGCTCCTCAAACTGACGCTCTCGGTCCTCCTCCGACATACGTCCACCAAGGTTGTGAGACAGTTGAGGGTCGGAATCACGATTGGTTGGCAAACGAGACACACTGCCTGACTTCTTGGAAGAGGTTGAAGCTACACGTTTGACACCCGGCTTCTCCTTGACCGAACCACCTGCCGCAGACTGTGAGCGCAAGGACTCTTCCGTAGAGCGACGTGGGATCTGTCTTTCAACAGCTGCTACATGCGGGCTCTGAGTGCGACTCCGGTTGCTAAAAGTGGGGCTGTTTCGACGCGCTATCTGCTCACTAGCAACAATTTGCTGAGGTCTATAGTATTCGACCTCTTGCAGAGACGGAAGAGACGTACGACCAGATGTTGGCGGAGTTGCGTCTCGTTTGCGCGGTGGGCTTGTCGGCCCAACGACAGCAGGAACACCTGCACCAGTGCCAACGCGTGCAACAGAACGCTCGGGTATATTGGGCTTTGCGTCAGGTGTGGGTGTGTTGCGCGAGGGGACTGATCGCGGGGTAGGCTGCACCTCCACGTATCCGCCTTGTGAAGGCGCAATCTTGGGTCGATCAGACCATCGATCGAAAGAAGGTGTTGGTGAGGACTGAATCGGTACATCTGACGTCTTTGCCACGCCGATAGCTTGCGATTCCTCTTCCTCCTCCTCCTCCTCCTCCTCCTCCTCATCATCAGAATGGTCATTAAGGTACGATGTTGCCTCAGCATGTGTTGAGGCCATTGGTGTTACGGTTGGCGTTTCCCGGGGCGACGTGAGGTTGCTGCTTCTTGTGGAGAAAGTGCGCACGATGCCTGGAGGCCCGCTTCTTCCTATTGACATTCTCTTCGACTGCAAGACCTTTGGTTCGACATCGTAGTTGTCCGATGACATTGAAGTTGTTGACTTGGGCGTGTCGGGCTCCGCATCACTCTTTTCTAAACTCTTTGTTTTGACTAAACTGCGATTGATCTTCGGAGACTCAGCCATAGCAGAAGACAGCATGGCGTGGTGAGCATCTCCATCGCCTTTGTGCGGCACTAGCAAAGGCTCCACGGTGTTTTCATCGCCGATGTAAGAGCTGCGGGTGATGTTGCTCGTCATAGGCGTCTCGAAGGGTGTGTCAAGCTGACCATTGTCATCATTCAAGTGCGATCGCGGTGGCACGGCAAAAGGTAGTGTTTCCGGGCCAGGCATCGATGTCGGCCGCTCCTTGTTGTTTCTCCGTCGAAAGCTCTCTGCCGGTGCAAGCATGATAACGCTGTTGGGTCTTGCCGGTCGAGACACTGGTGTTTGCCGGCCACTGCTCTCTGCATCCTCAAACGTACGAGCCAGACCAGGCACCTCAATCTCATCTACATCTCTCGATCCGATCGGTAGTGGTATGTTGGCTGCGATGTCAGTTTCTGTAGGGGCACGCTCAGAGACGGGAGTGGTTCCAACCCGATACGACTCGTCAGCTGTAGCTTGGCTGCTTCGGCTTCCCCGTCTGTGAAGGCTCGCGAAGCTCGAGTTAGGCCGTATGCCGCGGCTGGGGGAGAGTGGCTGAATAGATGCCCGCACACGTTTCCTCCATGTCCTCCACAGCCGCCCAAGGGCCGAGTTCAGAGCAATCTTCTCAACGTCAGGTTCTTCGATGACCAGTCGCTCCAGAGCGCCCTCGTCGGTCTCATCTGAGTGATGGGACTTTTTGACCCTGGATGCCATGCGAGCGTATGCTGCCTGCCCCGCAACGAGCAGCGTCTGCTCAGCAATATACTCGACCACGGACGTGAGGAAGATGGCAGAGGCCCAGGACACAAGACCAGCTTCTTCGTCCTCGTCCTCGTCCATGCTCAGCCCACGCTCCTGTTGGACGTATTTTTCCTCGTCCTCATCCTCCATCTCGCCCAGGCGTGTGTAAACCATTATTCGTAAGCGCGTGCGCTTCCATACCTTCTCCACATCCCACCGATCAATCGCCTTCCCGCCGTCGACAGGGGAGAACTCTTCGTCGTCCTCGCCTGACAACAGGCCCTGCAATTCCTCGTCTGCAGCCTCTGCTGCCTCGCGAGCCAGGCGGGGCTTCAGCACCTCGGTAATGGCAGGGCGGATCGCGGTGAGGGACGGCGAGCGCGCGGTGGACAGGAACGCGAACAGTAGGTGGTCGAGGAAGCCATTGAGCAGCGACAGAGCTTGTTCCGAGAAGATGGCGTTCTCCAGCCCCTCGTGCTCGGAGTCGAGTTGGCGCCGTTGCGCGTTGTGGTTGTCAGTGACCATCTGCGACGCGACCGAGGCCGCGATGTACGCCGGGAGAGGGCGCACCGTGGCGGGCATCTGGAAAGTCACAGAGCTCGCGACCGAGGGGCGATCGCTCGTGAAGCTCGGCGCGATGCTCGAGCGCCTGGACATGATGTCGCCCGACTCGGAGGAGGTATGACGGTGCATGGTGGGCGAGTGCGCCGTCGCTTGACGAACGCCGTCCTCGCTTGGTCGACGGTCGCTCAACATGGACGCGACCTAGCGAGAATGATGTGCAGCTGAGTGCTTCGGCTGGCACTGGCACCGCGAAGCTAAGGGGTGCCCTGCAGCGTGAGGCTTGACGAATGAAAAGTAAAGACGGGAGCGCTAGAGGACGTCTCTACGCAGGCTAGCAATGAACGAAGGCTGGATTAGCGGTGCATTGCTATTATACAGTCTAGGTGGGTAAACGAGTGTAAGGTAAAAGAGACGCGAAGCGTGGGACGGCGAGTGCGCGAAAGCCGGTTGGGTGACGAGATTGTGAAGTGGTACCCCGGACGTCGATCGGTGTTTCGCGGCTGAGATGCGTTCAGGAGCCAGCAATGGCGCTGCACGTTCATTAGCCGAGCACCAAGGACGGAGAATAAACACCAAGCAGTCTTTTCGCAGACACGGGCCTTGTTTTCACGACTTTGTTCAATCCGTGTTCACGAGTCGGGAAGATTGTCTGATGTCCCTGGTACAACATGTTGTACGCTCCGCCGTCGCAGCACCTCACTATCTAGTAGACCACCCTGCTTAGCCCCAAGGCACTCCACATGTCGTGTCTGCCCTCCAATCCGAGGCTGCACATGCCAGATCTCGCTGGTTCTCCTGAGCTAGACTACCGAGAAGTTTGGTTCGCCACACCTTTAGCATCTTTGACAAGACCACGCAGCTGAGAATTGACCATCTGCCGTGTTCAGCTCAAAGCTACTGGGCTTGTCATGTCACACCACGGGGCCTGTGGGCTGTTTTGGCTCATTCACTGCGACGCCAAGAGCAGCACAATGCTGTCTCGCACCTCGCACAAGAGCATGATAAACAACATCGCCCTATACACGCGTTTTGCGCCGAGGAGCACGCGATCATTGCGCTCAGGTTATGATATGATCTGTATACTTACACTCTACCATCACTTTGTTGTGCGAGGAGGTGCTTCTCTTGATAACTCTCAAACCCTTTGGCGAAGTTTGCAAGGGCTCAAACAATATCCATTTCGCCCGAGCCCACAGATAGCTATGCCATTCCCAGCTGCCAATTAATGGCCATAAAGCAACTTGATCGCATTGGAATAGTTATTGATAGTAATAGGCTATCAATATTGGCTTCGATGAATTTAAGCGTACTGGAACTGCTCCGATCACGATGTCTCGTCACAGTCAAGCATGCACCTGGAGCTACTCAACCATCCGTACTACTAGGCCTTATGAATGTGCATGCAATGATAGTAAGAAGCACATAGAATGATCGTGCGATCGAGACACAGAATGAGTGACTGTGCCTCTGTGGGTAAGTAACCCGCGTAATGATCATTCCAAGGTTGTTAGCGAGAGTGGTTGGTGCCTTCAGCTAGGTTCGCAGTCCATAAGAGTGGAGACAAGACAGTACCGAACTGTTGTACTTAATCCAAGTCATCGTCCTTCGCTGATATCTGTGTTCGTCGTCGACAAGGATTGGAAGGAGGAGGCGAGTTGTTATTACCCCATCGATGTTCCTGATTGGCCAAGTGCTTGCCATGTGGCCCATGAGGTCTTCTCCTCCCCTCATCTTTTGCAACCTCATCTGAACTTGCGCTTGCTTTGCAAGGAGCAGATAAGAAGTCTCCATTGGAATCTTTCCCGCCTTACTGACCGGTACTTGTACGGAGGCGCTGACGCGAGGCAGAAATAGTGATTTCGTGATCGAGTCCCAGGTGTGCCCGTGCACGCTTGACTCTTTGCAGAGGTATGCCTACCCTTGTGATGGCAACGACGGCAGACACTTTGGCTGACTTGGACACACAGGTGGTCTCTGTGTGAACGGATGTGACGCTATTCTCCAGATCTGCCGGAACGTAATGGTCATCGCACGTCCTCCTGATGTTGAGAGCGCCACCAGTCGGTGCAACCACAACCCTGCCACCAATCTTGACTACGAGTTTCATGAGCACGCTACATCTACGTCGCAAACGGTTGCTATACCATCAATGTAGAGATCTGGTCTGCTCGTCCCGAGGCCCCTCCGCTGCTGTCGCTCTTCCACTTTGGCCCTTCTTGCGTTGCTCACTCGTGCGATCGGTTTTCAGTCTTTTCCTTTTTTTCGTGTGGAAAAGTGCATCGCGAGCAGGAGTCGCTACTATTCACCGAACCGATGTTCTCAACGTAGGGACAGGGAGCAAAGTCACCATTGATGATGCGAGCATGGCAGATTCTCCAAAAGTGCGCTCACGATCGTAACGTGAACAAGGTCGATGGTATACGTGCACCATCTGGCACATCTCGCGACCCGCTACTCACAGGTGCCCTCGCACAAAACTTCCTTTGGAGAACTTGGACCGAGAACTGAGCAAAAAAAGGTATGGCCCCGCTTCAATAACCACAGGCAGTAACTGATGGTTATGAGATTTACATACTTACACAAACATGTTGCCCGATGCAAGTTACACAGAGGGACTTTGTTGTGCGGATGTCCAGCATTGTATCGATCTTTGTTCCAATGGTTGACTCTGTCCTGGTACACGTTTAGAGAACCTTGCCTGACACAACCGGAAAGCTCGCTCCAGGTATTGTCCAGTGCCTTTACCACGGTGAATGCATCCGGATCTGCGGCGCCTCGGAACGGACCATGTGTGGGCTGACAAAGATGTGCTGATAGCCATCGCTGTCGATACTCCGGTCAGACTTGCATGTCGCGAGCGCATAAGACCGGGAAGTCTGCTTTGCGCATACGCAGTAAATTGGTAAAGATGTCCGATGTCGTTGCTAGGCGGCATACGAGCGCTGTCCCAATAAGGAACAGTGCCATTAAATGAGGTAAGACCTGGTAGAATCAAAGCGTGGAAGCGAGTACTTTGTATCGAGACAAACGAAAGGAGTTGAAATGACAGCCGTCGTACAGAGACAGCGGAAGCCAAACGGTCGATGCACGTCACGTGGACAGACTACGCAATGCTAATCCACAGGCGTACAACAACGGTCCCTCTGGGTATTGGGCGCTGTAGAGCATGTTGAGAGCGTCACAGATTTGGACCGTTGGCACCACTGTCGCCAGGCTTCCCGGTGGCAAAGCTCACGAAACCTCCAAAAGACCTTAGATCGGATGACGCAAGGCATGGCATTGCGGGTCTCTTTCCAAGGGCTGGTATAGGGCCAGCACAAGGCGTCTGTGCTGCCTGAAGAGAGCTATATCGCAGGTAGGCCATCCATTGCCAACAAAGATGACTAACCCGAGGACAGTGCCCTGCCGCAAACATACGGAAACAAGCAACACCCCCAATGTGCCGATTAGTTCACCCCAGATTTACCACGCTTCTGGCACTGTCCCGAACGCTCAGACGCGGAGCGAATCGGCGTTACCCCAGAATCGATCCGTCTCTTCCCGAGCTTGCTGTTCAGCACAGCCCATGCGCACCTGCAGGTACAACCGCAATCGCCACCCCACCGTGGTCGAGCGGCCCTGCACGTCATCAATCACCGGGGGCTAGGAATGAAAAAGGGCATGTAACGAGGGCGTCTGGCGGTCTACGAGCATGACGCTCCACTGTGCTGAAGCAAGGCGCGCGTCTGGCAGGAGGTGCTTCAATGCTCGTGTGCACATTAGCCAGACCGGCGAATCTTTCCAGCGAGCAGAACACGTACAGCGTGTCGCCCTGCATCGGATCGCCAGATGAGCTTGGGCTGGGCTGCTCGCAGCAGTGCTGGTCCCTGAAAGCATGCGTACGCTGCACGTATCGGAGAGATAAGGATAGCTCAGCTCAACGCTGAGTCGCGCGACTTCGCCTCAACCATAGAGATGAAGTGCTTTGATCAGCGAGCCTTGGACTTGGAGGATATATAAAGCCTCCCTCGAGCCCCCGTGGGACAGACCTCTGGCCATGCCCAAAATGGCCCATGACAGCGCCACGTGCACGGATCCGCTTTTCGATGCCAACCCCGGCCCTGACTACAAGTCCTGCTTTCGCGTCCACTTTTGCTTTATTTTGGTGAGTTTTGTGCTCGTCCAGGGCGACGTTTGGAAAGCGCTGTGTTGGGAGCACACAGGCGTCGTCAAAACGGCGCCCCGGCCGGCGCGCGTTACGTGTTTGGATCGAGTAACTATCTGGTGCTATCTGTGGCTTGCAGGGGCCGCCTGTTCTTGGCTGATCTGCGGCACGCCCGCACCCCACAATTGCCCACCAACGCCCAACGTCCGGCGGAAAGATGCGCGATATACTGCTCGTGCCGACATCGCATGACGGCAGTCCCAACCTCACGTCTTGGGCATGGCTATCAAATCGTGGGGTTCGGAGACGCGGAAAGCTGGAGGATGCACGCACCGGGCGTGCGGTTAGAGATGTATTTGACATATCGTTGCGCTGCGATTCGTTGTGGCTATGTAGAGATAGTTGGACGCACAATACACAGCAAGCAGCCCTCTATCAATGCACGCGGGCGCGCATAGAGACTGTGGGGCCGTTGGTCAGACGGGATCCTATTTCTGCGTCTAGGATGGAGAAACCCACCGCAGCAGCTGATTGCCGTGGAGACGGCCAAGCCAGGCACGGATTCACGAGGGTTTGAAGATAAGGGAACTCCAACTCGGCAACTGAGCCTTGCTGGCAGCGGCCACGATGGACGGCGCGTTACGCTTCGCCTGGTCGAGGCATCGGAAAGGGGTTTGCTTGACTACAAAAAACGTTGCAAACGTGAAGAGTGATGCTGGCATGACGGCGGCCACAGCGATGGGATGCTCGCGATTGGCTGGCCCTATCCTTATCGCCACGACCTGCGTCAGGGCGCCTTCTAGCGGCTATCGAGAACATCAACTGCGCTCAATGCAGGGCGCGCAATCCTGCTGCACAGGCGTCTGCACCGAGCAGCTGCCCTCTCGCACTTCTGCCGAGCGCAGGGACTGGGACCGCCGTCGCAAAGCGGCAGACTGATGCGGCGTCGTCGCCAGCGCTTGCTGATAACGGCGAGGAGTCACGGTCTGTCAGTCACGATGCAGTGCACAGGCGGGCAGCGGCGTGTGCATGCGAGGCATTGCGCTGCTTTGGGCGCGCCTCGGGCCAGTCTGCGTGCCATGACCAATTGCTCGGCTGTATGGGTAAATTTAGCTGCGCGGTGACGATGGTTGGCGACGCTTTCCAGGAACAAAGCGGTCAAAGTCGGAAGGGACTGAGGCTGAGCGGGCCCCGGCTGGGTACGGCGGGCGTGCTGCGCAGCACAATGCAACGCTGGCCACGAACGCTTCAGCTGCTGGCGGCGGCCAGACATTGCATGTGTGTGAGAATAACATCAGCACGAAATGGGCGCGCGCAGATTGGGCGGCCGTCCCCAGATGCGTGGTTCAACATGAATAGGTCGCGCTAGAGAAGTGGGCAGTGGCTAGCACTATCCTAGCAATCCTAGCATTCATCCAGGGCGCGCGGCCGTCGGAAGCCCCCAGTTTAGGACGCTCTGATTGCTGTGCAGTTTGATGCTTCATCCCACGGAAACGTTTCGGCGACGCCTGTGCTTGGCCAGGGCCAGCTAGCTATTCCTCTTACCCTACTACCCGCCGCCACAGACCGAGACATTTGTTCGTCTGCTACTTATAAGTGTAGCCCCCCCGGTAGCTCTTATCTTTCCCTCAAGTCACATATCTCCTGTCCACTACTCCCATATAACCCTCCTAAGTACGAGGTTCCGTCGTCAGACACCAACGCTCTTCTCTCCACCCTTCCTTTCTCCCTCTAATACACATCACAACCGCAGTCATGGTACGTCACGAGCAGTCAACCCAACTCCCAGCGCTAGGGGGCCTTTCACAGCACAATTACTCACACCACACTGCACAGGCTGGTTCATCAATCATCTCCAACACGGCAACTGTAAGTTTCATCTGAGTCGCGTGCTCTCGGCGAACATTGCTAATGCGCCATTTACAGCTCCAGAAATACCTCAACCTTCCCCAGAAGGGCCAGGTCATCGCCGAATACGTCTGGATTGACGGCTCCAACGGCCTCCGCTCCAAGTCAAAGGTGAGCAATTTTCGATCCTAGCCCTTCAAACAAAGCACAACCAGCTCTGCACCGTTTGTGAGCGTCGTGGGGTGAAATGGCGCAGCCACCAGACTTCCAGGATTCTGTACCTGCAGTCAGCATTCTCGGTGTCACAGCACCTTGATATGCACCTGGTTGGACGCCGTGAGCAGGGTGTGCGCTTTGTGTGACCTCACTGCACAGCGCTCGCTCTTCTGCATTTGGCGTTCCTTATCGGCCATTTCAGCCCACCAACCCACCAGGCCCCACGATAACCCCACCATTCACGATCGGCACCACAGCCATTACCCGATCCGTCCACTTTTTCACAACATATACTGACAAATTCCACAGACTCTCAGCAAGAAGGTCACAAGTCTTGACGACCTCCCAGAATGGAACTTTGACGGTTCGTCGACGGGCCAGGCGCCCGGCAACAACTCGGATGTCTACCTCCGCCCCGTTGCATACTACCCCGACCCTTTCCGTCTCGGCGACAATGTCCTCGTCATGTGCGAGACCTACATGTCCGATGGCAGCCCCAACTCGTACAACTTCCGTCACGATGCCGCTATTGTCTTCAAGGAGCACAAGGCACACGAGTTCTGGTTCGGCCTCGAGCAGGAGTACACTCTCCTTGACGAGTTCGGCTGGCCATACGGCTGGCCCAAGAACGGTTTCCCCGCTCCCCAGGGCCCCTACTACTGCGGTGTAGGAACAGGCAAGGTCTTCTGCCGTGACATTGTCGAGGCTCACTACAAGGCCTGCCTGTACGCCAACATCAACATCTCTGGCACCAACGCCGAGGTCATGCCCGCCCAGTGGGAGTACCAGGTCGGCCCCTGTGACGACATCGCCATGGGCGACCAGCTCTGGATGTCTCGCTTCATCCTCCACCGCGTTGCTGAGGAGTTCGGCGCAAAGGTCACCTTCGCTCCCAAGCCCATCCCCGGCGACTGGAACGGCGCTGGTCTCCACACCAACGTCTCCACCAAGGAAACCCGTGAGGAGGGCGGCATGAAGGCCATCGAGGCTGCCATGGAGAAGCTCGCCGGCCGCCAGGCAGAGCACATGTCCGTCTACGGTGAGGACAACCAGCTCCGCATGACCGGCAAGCACGAGACATCGTCGTACGACAAGTTCTCCTGGGGCGTCGCCAACCGCGGCTCCTCCGTCCGCATTCCCCGCGCCGTCGCCGCTGAGAACAAGGGCTACTTTGAGGACCGTCGCCCCGCTTCCAACGGCGACCCTTACCAGATCACCGCTATCATTGCCGAGACAATGTTCGGCAAGGTCGAGGGTGCCGACATTGCCAAGTTCGCCGCCAAGGCGGAAGAGGTCGAGCAGGAGATGATTGTCCCTGTTGCGAAGCCATAAACGAATTTAATGCTCCTGCGATTTGGCGTTGCCGTTTCTCATTTTGCTCGTTTCGGTCGTCCGGGGATAAAACCTCGCACGCGACCGACTCGGGTCTTGCGCTTAGACGCCTCCATATAGCTGGCCTCGCTGGCTTTGTTTGCTTTTTGCACTTTTTCTTCACCAACTCATACCCCCAAACCCCTGCTAGATCCATGCTAGAAGCAGAGGGAGTTAAGCATGGACGCCACGATTGCAATGTGTTGCAATGTAATCTAGACGTGCAATGAATGAACATGATCGAACACTTCAACCTATTTTCCCCTCTACTATACCATGCAATGTGACCAGTCACTTAAAATCGAAGTTGCCGCCATCTCTCTTGTTCTTTCATTCAATGGTATCTGTAAGTCCGCCCAACTCGGCTCTACAATCCCAACAACTAACTACGACCACTCCCAACCTCCCTCCTCAACCATTCCCCCCAAACGCTCAAATCTCCACAAACTTCCAACGCCCTCCCCACCCTCTTGATCCTCGCCTCTGCCTCCTGTACCTTATTCAGATCCTCTTCCCCGGCCTTGCCTCCCTCGGCGACATTCTGCTCACTCACAACGAGCTCCGCATTCGCGTGCACATCCAGCGTGACACTGAGTGGGGTGTGCGAGAGGGTGGGTACTGCGGCCTCGGTATCCGAGAGCAAACCTGACAGCAGATCGGAAATGGAAGCCGGCGTTGCGGAGTGTGGCCCAGAAGAAGTGTTTGCGCCAGAAGAGAGTGCTGATGAGGGATGAGGGATGTGGAGGGTAATGCGGGGCGCCGGCGGGGTGTAGGACAGGTTGATGTCGACTGGCAACGGTCCATCTGATGGGTTGGTGTCGGGGGTGACTGGAGTAGTCGGGAGCTGTAAGGTTCTCGATTGCTCCATTGTCTCAAGGAAGGAATTTTGGAGGACCGAGGTTGTAAAGGCGTACTGGCGGAGGATTGGCAGAATTTCGACAAGCTGCTTTGGGTGCGCGAAGGGTAGGCTCTCTAATCTTCTGCTGTATTCCATCTTAGGAACATACAGGCTGAGATTGTGTGTCCTGTCCTTCTCATTCCCGTCCTCGTTGCGGACCAAGATAGATCTTGTACTGTGTATCTCGTGTGTCATGGCACCAGCTGTGCCGGTCATACCAGGGTCAAGTTCATTGGGCCGTAATGCTAGTCCTACAAAAGTTGTCGCGAGGAAGTCTTGCGGTGGCTCAATGCCAACAGACTGGTACAGCGAAACGTAAGTAGTAAGAGGCACAACAAGTGGTGGGTTGAACTTAGCAACGAAACGGATGTTTGGTAGACGACCAGGAGCAGCATCAAGATTCATGGCATCGTCCTCACCTGTCGACGCTGGCGGTTCCAGGAATGTGGGTTTTGGCTCCTGCCAGTCTATGGAAGGCGTGTTCATCAATATGGTGTCGAGTGAATTTTCGTCGGTAGACTTCTCGATCGCGTCGCTAATCCAGTCGTCCGATACGCGAATGGGTGTATATAGTGTCGACGGTGATGCTTCACATTCCAACGTCAACGAGTACACTCTGTTGGTCTTCAGGTCGTCATTGTCCTCCGGATACTCGCTTTGCTCCGGCGAATCAACCTCCATTCTCTCCTTTCCCTTCTCAGAAGAGGTTGCTTTAGTTCGTGACTTTGGTACAATGTGTCGCCTGTCCATCCAGTATTCCAGGTTGAGCCCCAATCGATCTCCTGTGTTCGGCCTAGGTCGGCCGCTCTTCTTGCATAACACTTCTCTCTCGGCCATATGAGATCGATACGGTGCGCCCTCATCTATAAGCGCAAGCGCCATCTTCTTCTCATGCTCGAACAACTTCCGCAAACTTGTGTATACTCCCGCAATAGCATTGTAGCAGCTCACACCTCCATGCTGCGGTGATCCCAGCTTGTCCAGTGTCACAAGCTTCTCTAGATTCTCTGCAAACCGCTCGAGGGTGACGTTCATCTTGCTCTGGCTGGGAAGAGGCTGCAGAGCTTTGGTGAGGATGTTTGTGCCTGTCCGACCGAAGCCAATGCTATCATTGTGCATGTCGAAACCGCCTTCCAACTGGATCTTCTGAACCTCGTCGTCACGAAAAATGATCTGCGCGCATGAGTATCAGTGATGGTATAGAAGCGGAGCCCTAGCCAGCTAACCTCTATTAAATTCGACTCTCCAACAGCAAGAATATAGGTGTTACGGTCCTTCTCGCAATGCACACCAAGCCTATCGCAAAGAGCAACCACGTTCTCCTCACTAATTCTCCCAGGCTTCTGCTTCAAGGTATCGATGATGTTGTGTAATCTTCTGGTCCTCTCTGCCTCGTCTGCGCGTCCCATTGCACTTGCGCTCGGCATTCCCAATTGCGACAGTGAGATGTCCATGTTGACACCGCCCATCGGCACGCCTCCAAGGGCACCTCCTCCCTCATTCAGCATGTTCAGCATCGCGGGAGAGTCGTAGTTCATCATGCCGGTGGTTGCGCCTGTGTGAGGCACGCTGCGTGGGGCCGGTGACGAGAATGCGGGGAGGTGCTTCTGCGGCGTGTTGGTGGAGGGCGTAGGCGTCGCCATTGTAATCGACGAAAGTTTGCAAGTGTTGGAAGTTAGGCTCTAGTCACGGATGGAAAGAGCGACACTGTCGGGCATTCTATTCAGGGTATCATGGTGGTAAAGTTGCTGGTTGCAGCGTACCCAAGTAGAGAGCAAAGGCAGCGCTGCAGAAGGGTGTGCATGCGCAAGTCAGGGCTTGGCAGGCACATGCAGATAGATGTCATTGTTGACTTGAATCACTATCAACTCAGCGATACAAACAAACAATGTTCGCATAGCATGTAGCTTGCCGAATGTGATCTTCTGATTCGCAATGTCTGCATGGGGTATACTGCCGTAAAAACTTTGCTTCCCAATCACGCCTTGAACGCCTTCGAACAATTCCTTCGCACGTCAAGAGCATCAATCCAGCTCAACAATCTCTTCCTCCTCCTCCGTCAGTTCGGTGATCCTGTTTTTCGCTCGTGTCCCCGCGACTCGACGCAACTTCGCTGCACTGCCCTTGGATTTTGCAGAGCTCCTACGCTTGTCCACCGCACCGTCCAGCAGCGGTTCAAGCTCCAAGTCTTTCATCACATCATCCGCTTCGTCAAGATAGCCAATTGCTCTTGGGCGTTTCTTGGGTCGTTGCGTGGCCTCTTTCTCCTGCTCTGCTTTGTCTTTGGCCTCCTGTTCCCACTTCCTGCGTATCTCGTCCTCGGCTTTATTCTCCATGCTGTGAAAGGAGGCATGATGATTGCAGCCGTCGCACTCATAGGACGAGGAAGACTGGGAGCTTGTCAGTAAGTAGAGTACCACAAAGCAGAGACCTTCGCACCTTCAAGGGATGCAACATAAATCGCAGACATGGGCATCTTGGAGACATGATCGACTGCTTAAAGTTGCACTGTCCTCGTGGGGGCACGTAGCCCATCTGCGTCCACACATTGGCCATGGCCGCTTCTACTCGATCTTCAAGAGTTGAAGTGCGACGGTTTTGGGTGTAGCGCAGCGCTGCGTGAGGTCATATCATGGTGTACACGACAAGATTGCAAGGGAAGGAAACGTGGTTGCAGACGCGAACTTGTCTCGTCTTCACGTGAGTATTTGCTGGAGGCATCGCCGCGGAAGAGCCCCACACTTTGCAGCCCGCGTAACTTATCAGCTGTCGCCGCATGGCGCAAAAGTTGCATTGCGTACATCACAACAGGCGGGTATTGTTGATTGGTATGAGCTTTTTAGGAAGATGACTGTGATTACAAAAGCCAGAAGTTCAATCATACGGATTTGGAATCATCACCTAGCGCCCTCTGTCAAGTGGAGCTGTCAGACGGAATACCGCCGGGTCTTTCGTAACTCCTAGCCACTGCATGACGGCAATCGTGCCTTCTGTCCGCTTGGGTATGACCCTCTACTAAGATGGCGGACTCCACACGGCCTAGACGCTAGGCCGTTGTTCCTTGAGCTGGCCGATCGGCATAGCGGGGTACAATCCCAAGTATAAAGCCCCCGGTTGCGTTGTACCCGGATTGCAAGTGAAGTAATCTCCACCACAGACACTAGACTCATCCTTCTCTATTCAAACTTCTCTTCTTTGTACTAGCAAACATGGTCGCTGGAGGATGTATGTGCGGAAACGTCCGCTATGAAGCCGGAGGGGAGTCCGGGGCCAGCGTATGTGGATGCCTTGAGGTCAACCCGAAATGCTGACCAGTGCGAAGATTCTCTGCCACTGTACGGATTGTCGCAAGATTGGTGGCAGCACCTACAGCACCAACGGGGTTTACGAGGCGGACCAATTCAAGGTCACCAAGGGCACCCCTAAGCAACATAAGAAGATAGCCGACGGCGGGAATGAGATGATCTCTAACTTCTGGTATCGTTCAGAGTAGCTCTCTGGGCGATTAAAGACTGACTTGGTGTAGCGGCGACTGCGGTTCCACCATGTGGCGCGAGGGAGCTACCTTCCCGGGCAAGAGGATCCTCAAGCTTGGAACATTAGATGACACCAGCATCGTGGACAACCTCAAAATCGACGCCGAGCTGTACGCTGGTACCAGACCAAAGTGGGTGGGCGCACAAGAAGGAGCCGAACAGAAGAAGGGCATGTCGTAGGGTATACGCGCATTCGTGGGCGGCGGCCGTGGTCCCGTACTCGAAGCCCCGTGGCAGTAGTAGGAGTAGTCACCGTAGTAATAACGATTTACTCAGAATCAGAGCTCTCGGGCTCCTTCAGACGCTCTCTCATCATCTGCGGTACGTCAGTGAGATTCAAGGCACCGCCTTGGACGATGCTTACATTGTTCAGCCGACCCTTGAGTTCAGTGATCTTGGTCTCTTTCACTAAAATGTGCTCCTCATCTAGTTCTTCGATGATGTATTCGTTGTTATTCTTGCTGTCGATATCGACCAGCATGGCTTTGATTGATGCGTCGCATCGCACGAGGGTTCCTGGTCAATTTAGCATCGCAGACAAGAGGCTGGCAGGCTGCGCTCACCTCTGATTGCCTTGACCATCGTGAGGTATGTGAGATGCGGGGTGCAAGTGGTAAGGTGCAAGGTTGGCCAACAGGGTGCTTCGTCACTCTGTTGAATCGTTGCGCAATCCTTAGCGTGCTTACCAAAAGCCACAAAGCCCGTGCGCTACGTTGACTGCGATTGAGCTACTGTGTATGGAAGGGATGAAGATACCAAAAACTCCAATCTCATACAATATCAATTTTTGGCGCATTTCACACCGCACATATACCACCTTACCGTCGCTCGCACTTTCGAACTTGGGTAAGACTAATAACTTAGCACTGCATCCTGAGTTTGTAGCTACTTCTATCCAACAATGTTGACCCTTGCATCAAGCCTCCTCGAGGAGCTTTCCATCTACAACTCTGTGCAGTCAAAGTTTATGCCTCACATACTCTCTCAACCTCGTCCAATCTTGAAACCAGATCCACATTCTCTATCTTCGTCAACAATGATCTGTACGAGTTATGTGTTCGATAGCGCTGTCCTTTTCAAAGAAACACCATTTTACTACGCATGGTCGCAGCTTCTCCCGAAGTCTTATCAGAAAGCACAAAACACTCTAAACGTAAACGACTCACCAGTGTAGCAATTTGACATCATTTCTTGTCCTTGCCTTCAACTTTCCGCTATCATTGCCTTTTGCTTGCACGGGCAGAAACATCCGATCTGTTCTCTACCCTATCACACAGGCTCCCTGCGACGATGCCGCCGGCAACAGCGCTTGAATCTCTGCCGACCTCTGTAGCTCCTTTATCGTTACCACATGTTGTTCCAGTAACGCCAGGGCAGCCATCACTCCAAACGTATCCTACATTCTCCGTCACTGCTGGACAGCCTCAGCGAGATGGACAAAACAAGAATCGCATCTTCAACTATTACTTCTTCTTCTTCTTCCTAGTCCTACTGGTGGTTGGATTGGCTACTTTACTCTGGTGCCTGCATGGACAAAGAAGGCGCGAGCAAGGACAGATGAGGTTGAGGGGGCAAAACGCTCTGCCCCGGGATGTCGAGCAGTGGGCAATACACAGGCGCAATCGCCTACCTGTTGTGGAGGGTCTCAACGAATGTGGGGAAGCTCCGCCTCCGTACAAGGCTAAAGAGAAGATGCTTGGAAGTATCGGGCTTGGTAATGCCAGCTCTAAGCAGACCAGGCACATTGCAGTGCCACAAAGAGTTCTGTGGCGTGGCTCGACGGAGCACGCTCGGCTTCCTGAATATGTTGAAACAATTCAATTACGCGATGGCGAAAGGCACCTTGGACCCGCACAGCCAGTTGCTTCGATCGTAGCGGCTCATGCCGGCGACAGTCCTGCCTGAAAACGACAGGTGCGCATTGAAAATACCAACATTCGGTTAGTGTCCAACCTTGCCACTGAGCTCGAAAGGGGACTCCTCTGGACACACAAAGCGACCGCCAAATGTTCTCCGCTCCCGGAGCATGTTTGAATGCCCTCCCAGGTCGCTAGGACCTTTGGGGTTACCAGGCTCGACTGCCGTCTCATCTGATACTCTTTATCCATCTTCTTGAACGATCAATTTCCCGTCAGGCCCCTCTCATTGAGGAGAATGAGATGGACGTATTCACGGTATGAATTTGATGCACACTCTGCACATCACATTTTGTGCCTCCTGCCGCCCACGAACTCTATACTTCGGTCGAACGATCGCACTGATTAGGCGCATTCTTCTACGGAGGGGGGGGGGGGGGCGCTGAAACTACACCAGAACGCTAGTATGTGGCCACTTTGACTTTTCAGCTCTGTTTGTTTACGACCCTCCTACGCGTAGCCAAGGGTGAGCCTTACAGCGCATTTGGCAAACACAAAATACGACACCTCAGCACTGACCACAGTTCGTGCACCTTTCCGTCCACGCACGACTGATGTCTTAGACTCTGCGACAGAGTATGTGTCTCGCCACTTATTGCGCGCCTTGCAGTATGCACTTTTGGTCTGTCCTGATGGAAATGGCAAAAAATACGTTGGAGACAGCGTGGCATCTGCCCCATTGACCTGTTTGCTCCTCTGTTGCTGTCACTGGCCCAGAACCTTACTGACTGGGCACAGACAACAAGTCTAACGAAACAATCTTCAATAGCCCAGAAGTGGAAATAATAGCGATGCCCTGGAAGCGGATCTGGGTGTCGATCAAAGGGATGAGATATGCGTACGCAGAACGCTTTGGACTGGCGAAGCAAAAGATCATGGTATTCTTAGCACACTTCGAAGTCGTTTACTCTTCCGGTATCTGTATGATGTATCGTGCGGCTCAGATGCAAGTGGAAAGAGATACTCCATGACCAATTACGAATCACCGCTCTCGCTCGCTCAAAATGACAGGCACCAAATGACCGCTATGCAAACAGAACGCTATCAGAGTGATCACCACGCAAATGCTCAAGCAACAGTGTCGCTCTCCTCTTGCGCAAGTAGTCTCGTCCGCTCACCCCTACTATGCTCCGCGTGTCTCCAGAACAAGCGCCCATCCCTCTCTTCTCTCCACGCCTCCAGCTTCCTTGCGCCCTGAAACCCCCAGTGCCATACTAATCCCGTAATGAATCCCACTGCATCATTCTTGAACGCCAGGATCGCCGCGACAGTGACCAGCATGACCATGTACCTCTCTCTGCGCTCCCGTTCATCCAGCTCCTTGACACGCTTCCCATCCCACGGCAGCTCGCCATCGTGCTCCCGCAGGTCGCGCGCATCTGTGTTGACGCTCTCGCCTACTTTTGCGAGCTCGACGCCCGCAGCCAGCACGAGCACGCCGAGGAGAGATTTGGGTATCCCGGCCAGCAGAGCGACGATGTGCTCGCCTTTCCAGAACGCGAGGATGCCGAGCAGGAACTTGAGCAGCCCGAGGAAGATGATTGATGAGCCGCTGCGGGCGCCGAAGCGATATTGCCCTGCTAAGCCGCCGGACCCGTGGCAGGCGGGCATCGCGCCGAACCAGCAGCCGACGAGGTTGATTACGGCGACAGAGATGCCGAGAGAAGTCACGGATGGTGCTGGTGGGTAGCGCGGCGAGGGAAGCAGGTCTGCGGCCAGTGCCGAGGCGGCTATGACAGAATTGAGGATGGTGAGGGGTAATTGGCCAAGTGAGGCGGTTGAAGTCGCGTGCCAGAAGTCGTGGGCTGAGGGGTGGAGGATGGGGATTGCCGTGCTCGGTTCGGTCGGTAGTGAGGCTGCTGGTCCTACGGTTGAGAGGAATAGCCCAATGACGAACACGATGAGAGCGTATGGCAGTTTTGGGTAGGCGAATGTGACGAGCAGGAAGAGGACGGCGGCGAGAGCCCAGAGCAGATTGTCACCCCACCATGGACCTGTCCATTCGAGAGGTTTGAGCATCGTTGTTCCGGCACTCAGGCATAGTGACAGGCCTGCACCGACTTGGATGCCTTTTACTACTGGGATTGGAGTTACCCGGTTTGCCCAGTTGATGAGACCTGTAATGCTGAGCACTCCGACCAAGGTTGCTACGACCAGCCCGGCAGCTGCGTTCTCTTCAAGAGAGAAATTTCGTGCTATGGCAACCGCTGCAATGGCTTTCATGGGCTGCACTGGTAAGGGGATGCCAAACGCAATGCCGGTGAATGCATTGGCTGCTCCAGTGAAGAGAAGAGTGGAAGGCAACGAGATCGAATTGGTGACGACCAGAGCCGTCATGAGCGGGAGCAGAGTCCCCAGGTCACCCAGTGAGCCCGACAGCTCTGCGAGCGGCTGCAATCTGAGCGTCTGGACATTGTGACTTTGATTTTTGCGAAGCCGCGGAAACGGATTCGCGAAGAACGTCATGATGCGCCGAGCTTGAAGTTATCTGCACACACAATGGAAGGAGACGCGGAAGAAGAGCACAAGAGAAGAAGAAGAGGATATTCGGGATCTAGGAAGCATGATGCGGTGTCTCATAAGCAAGCCCTTCGCCGAAAGTGGGATGATGGAGACGTGCGCGCGGGAATGACTGGCTGATAGACAAGCTTCAGCCACGCGCGTTCACGTCACAGGACATGCTTGCTCACGCGCGTCGCGCCGTCGCCGGATAACACTGCGAGCAAGGCTGCGACAGGGATAGCTGGTGCGTTTGGGAGGAGCTGTTGGTGGAGCTGTGAGGGGTGATGTTTAGCGCTGCAATCGATGGATGTTGGCGGACATGCTGATTCTGGCAGGTTATATGCATTGCGGCTGCAGGTGGCTTGCAGCGTAACAGCAGGCTACAAGTGATGCACTGATCGATGGTTGTTTGAAACTTGCCCGAAGAAGAAGTTTCCTGTGAGCGTGAAGACACTGTACATGAGGCTCATATTCGGCTCATTGCTCTTCTCTCCGAGTCAAAAGTGAGTGCTTGCCCGCAGCTGTTCGCGTGTATAAGGAAGCTTTTCTTGTTGTGCAAGCCCTCGTGGACTTTGTATCTACGTGAATCGTTGAAGACAGAGAATGCGGACTGGTTGAACAATCTATACGATTACTGCTATGATTGCCATGAATCGTACACAGAAAACACACTTCCACAGCTCCTGCTGCATGACAGAGTTCGGCAAACCTTCCTTGGGTGAGTGCGTGAAGGATGGTGGGGTTGCGGGGCTTCGAACGTCACAGCTCCGAGGACGAGCTTCCGAGCTGCTCACCAACGGACTTCTGTGGTCCGACCCCAGCATAGAAATACTCGAAATACAATCATCCCAATTGCAAAGCACCTACTCGCATCTGTTTCCTCTGAAAGCCTCACCAATCGCTCAACATCATAGATCTGCATCAAAATGGCTGGCGACGGAGAAGACCGAGCCTCGCTCGTTAATAGACAGCTCCCAGAGATGGCCTTGTCAACAGCAGACAGTCCACTTACAAAGGCACGGCCGCCTCCAGAAAGCCTCAAACCCGCAGAAAGAGCACAGTTCCGGTTCGAGGTCCACGGCAATGCGATCAGTATGTGAGGTTCCAAGGGTATACAAGCCCTGACTCTGTCGACCCTATAGCTGCCTCGAGCTGACCTCCCTCCAGTTACCGGTGGAGCCGGTACACTAGCGCTCGAAGCTGCAGAAGCCCTCCTTGAACACGGGGCATCCGGCCTTGCACTATGGGACGTGAACCCAGACGCCGCGTTCGAGAGCATCAAGAAGCTGCACGCCCGCTTCCCAGACCGGCGCATCATGACCGAGGCTGTCGACGTGCGAGACGAGGCCCAGATTGCATCCGCAGTAGAGAGCGCAGCGAAGGTGCTGGGGAGCGTAGACATGCTGTGCTGCTTTGCAGGAGTGGTGGGGTGCACCCATGCGATTGAGATGAAAGCAGACGAGTGGCGCCGGACCCACGACATTAACCTGACGGGGTCGTTTCTCTGCGCGCAGGCCGTGGCACGTCAAATGCGCGCCCAGGGCACACCCGGCAGCATCACATTCACCGCGTCCATCTCCGCACACCACACCAACTACCCGCAGCCGCAGGCGGCGTACAATAGCTCCAAAACGGCACTGCTGTCGCTGGCGAAGAGTCTCGCGGCCGAGTGGAGCAGCTACGGCATCAGGGTCAACTGCTTGAGCCCGGGGTACATGGATACGATTCTGAACGATGGACCGGGGCTTGAGAGGGCGCGGAATTCGTGGAACTCGAGGAATCCCATGGGGAGGATGGGTCATCCGTGGGAGCTGACAGGGCCGCTAATCACACTGGTCAGCAATGCGGGGCGGTATATCAACGGCACAGATATCATCGTAGATGGCGGAGCGATGGTATTCTAGACAGACGCACTGGTAATGGCTCCCGTGTTGCGAAGAAGGCAGATCATAAGCACTGCCACTATTTGATCTGCATATTATAGGCAGGAGGTGCTCAGGTAATCCGAGGCTGCTGTTTGTAAGCTGTAAAATGTCACCTATTCTTGTGACTAGATGTTACCCTGTACAACCATGTGCTGATTCACTGTGAGGGCTTGCCGTCGGGTATTGCTCAGTTCTCACATTGCAGAGGAGGTATGGAGTTCTTTGTCCTTCTTCATATGGAATGGATCTCTGTCTCTGCAGCTGATGTGACCTTGAGTCGGCAGATTTGTGCTCTTGCTGAGCAGACTCTTATGAGCTGGCTAGGCACTTGTACGCCCGAAGCAGCTTGGGAGAGTCAGTAGGAAACTGCTCATTTGAGCCGCTCATATGGCATGGATATCACGCACTCTGGTCCCCGCACCAAGCTTTCGACCAAAGTTGCGTTGCAACGACAGTAGAAGTCTTTGGTGCGATAAATTTATTTCCACAGCCATCTGATCAACAGCCAATCAAGGGCACTCGGTCTGGGTAGGCACATTCAGCTCGCACTCAGCCACTTCAGTTATCAGGGGAATAATTAATATTCCTTGGTAATTACGCTAACGGCGGAGCGTGCTGACGCTGTTCCAAGTCGCAGAGGTAAGCTGTCGGCCGAAGTTTGAGGATTGGCAGGGCGGATGCCGCCCAACCTCAAAACTGTATACCTTTTAAACGCATAGCTATAGTTATATTAAATCTTCGGAATAACATCAAAAGCATATTAGCAATAGGGCGCTTGGTCTAGGGGTATGATTTTCGCTTCGCATCATCTGATCGCAATCTGTGAAAGGTCGTGGGTTCAATTCCCACAGCGTCCATGTTTTTTTGCACTGAAGAGTTGTTTAGCTCTTGGCGGGATAGCGAGGTCATTATTGTTTTGCAATTGAATGTGTCAGGTGTAGTGTTAGTACCAAAAATACCTCTGTTACCAGCAGACAGAAGTCACTCTGGCGCTAAGAACCCTCAATATGTAATAAAACACACAAGGCAAACTGAGATCATGGTCGGTCGATAGGCTGGCGTTGCATTGAATAGACTCTCTTTATTTGGAATGGGAGTGTATTTCGAACATTGATCTGCCACTTGGATTATAAAGGTTACTATTTTGCATGCTAACCTCCTTTCCCCAAACACACACAAAAGCTGCAGACCCCTCAGTCTTCCTCAATCGGCGGCGGCGGCAATGGGATGCTAAAGTCCTCCAAACTCCCCATTACTTGACTACTTCCATAGACGTTCTGCGTCCTTCCTGCGACAGGACTACTCCAACCGTCCATTGCTGCTCTTGACGGACTCGGGAAGCTGCTTGGTATAAATAGCGACGGTGGCTTCTCTGGCGAGATGAAAAGTTGCGACTTTGATGACCTATGTGGAGTTGTGTTCGCGCTGACTACTCGCTGCGTCCTGTTCTTCTTTGGCGTGACCTCGTCAACCGTTGTCGCTTGACTGGGTTGGGCGCGTGCTAATGAAGATGCCGCTACCGTCTTTGAAGATCGAGGTGTAGCATTGTAACTAAACGTGTCAACAGCAGCGTGCATACTTGACGAGTTTGGTACGCGGCCATGGACATATTGAGAGTACGACAGCCACTCGCGTTGAAGCTGTTGCTCTGCTCTACTCGAGTGCGATTGCTGAGTTTCACGTTCCGCAGATGGAGAGCGCGGCACTTGAACCGGCTCGCCATCAAGATCTGTTGATTGATGTATTAATGTTGATGGTAGCTCGTGGACTGCGCGCCGGACTGTATGTGGTGGGCTTGATTTAGGTCCAGCTTCATTATCATCAGTGGAATCATCTCTAAGTACCATCGGCGTAGATGGACAGTCCTCATTTGGCTGCGGTTGCACCATGGGTGGTGTGCTGGGGATATGTTCAGTCAACACCGGCGCCTGGGTAGTAAGATCCATCTGACTGACTACACCTGTATGGTCAAATTCAGGACGCGACACTTTCGAAGAATCCGCATCCTGGCATGTTTGCGACTGCGATTTGGCCCCTCGCCAGGAAGCATGATATGTTCCAAATCCTGGGCCATCATCGTCAAAGATGAGAGGTGCCCATGACTCCCCTAGCTCAGGCGAGGGTTGGTATGGTTTCCGCCGAACCATGAACTCGTCCGTCCCCTCTGAGGATGCTTGACTATCCGGAAGTGTGTTCGCGGCCTCATTGCTGCGTATGAGGCCATTTCGACCTTGTGTTACCGCACCAACAGGATTACCGCGTAAAGCTTGTCCCTTTAAATCAACCGAATCTCGTGGAGTCACATTGCTCTCGAGATCACTCTCGCCTTCGTCTTCGGAATCCAATATGGTACTTTCGAATCTTCTCAAACGGGCGGGTGGCGCAGCTTGGACGGCGAACCCCGCAAAGGTGACTTGCCTGCGCTTCGATGGTGTTTCTGCAACAATGGTCATATTGCTATCCCGCTCTCTCAACGCAGATCGGCGGAATGTTTCCGGGGAGTTCTGAGTCGATACGACGGACTCGGCTGGTGATTGCGATGATGGAATCTCAAAGACACGACGTTTCTCAGGTGTGGAGAGCAGGCTAAACCTGGACTTGGCGGACTTTCCAGGCTCTATCACTTCGTTCGAGATTTTATTTACTGCCGCCCTTCGCGATGTCTGTCTGGTCCTAAGAGTCGGTGCGTCGATGAACTGAGTAGGATGATAGTCTTCCTCATCATCGCCCTCCATTGTGCCCTCCACAGATTGCACGTCCACAGAGTATTGTGTATATGGCCTGGCCGGCGTGCCACGTTGCTCTGCCTCTTCTGACTTGACAATGTCGTCCCCAACATCATCAAAAAGCTGTCCAGACACTACCAAGTGTGTAGGCGCATCGGCCTGGAGCAGACCCTGTTCGATGAGAGTCTGCGATACTGCATCCTTGTTTGTTGCCTCATCCTCCAGGTCTGCGTCAGAATCACTCAGTTCCTGAAGCTCCCCCTTACTCAGGCGTTCCATGCCAGGTACCATCTGCGTGAGTGTTCGCTGTTTCTTGTCCCTTCCCCTCTCTGTGTCCCCTGTGCCGCTCCAGCTAACTCTCGGCCGTCTTTTCACGAGCTTCAAATCGGGTCCGTCGGCGTCTATCGAAGGTCTCCGTCCATCTGCGAGCTGCGTCATCGTGGATTGACGTCGAAGTGTGCGGCTAGGCTCCTCTTTTGGCACGGTCGTCCACCTCCGTCGCTTAGAAGAGATAGTCTCGAGCTCTCTGTCTGAGCAGGGTGCCTCCTCGAAGTCCTTTTCTTTCCGTTTTGCACCCCTCCTTCTGTTTCTCGGTGTGCTCTGTAGAGTCTCTTCGTCTTCATCCCGTTGTTGCCTCAACCTCTCTGGCAAGAACTCTAACTGTCTTTTCTCGCTTTCATCGCGACCTGATTGTTCTGGCCTGCGCACTGTCTTCCTTTTGTGAGGAAAGCGGACTTGTTGCGGTACTTTCTTCGAATAGTAGACTTTGTAGCTTGCATCTTTGTTGCTTGTTCGAGTGCGGGGTGTCATGTTTCCCGCGGTCGCATTGTGCTGATGGGATGATCAAGTAGACGCGTTTTGACGCGTAGAGAGGTGGCGCGCGTCACGCTGGCCGAATCGTGCGTCATTGGGCCAACTCTAAGATCCACGATCGACTTCATCTCTGCTACAATGCTCTCGAAGACAAAATTTCTTTGCTTTTACCGCAAGAGGCCACACTGATTATTTTGTATAGGGGTTCGTAAATCCCGCCTCTAGCTTGCGATTCGCTGTGCAAGGTGTTGCGGTCTCTGCGGCTTCGCCCGCGGGATGTCTTTGCCTCGCTATCGTTTCTGACGCACTTTCATTTCACAAGCCAACGACATTTTGTTGACCTTGTCCGAACATGTTCGCGCTTCATTCGCGTCGTGCCATGCGCGGCTCCGTAATGCGACGTGGCTCACCACTGTCCACATGTCTGCTAAGGCTGTCGTGTAGTGGAAGCAAAGTCAAGGCAAAATGCTCCAGCAAAGCTACGGCAGATTTGTCGTTATCATCGACACGATTCTGGAGTTCTTCGCCGACATGGAACCGAGCGGGAATCAACACATTGCGGTGTCTCATAGGCTGCACAGTTGGCGATTTCTCAGCAATGTGGTATCTACAGTCGTTCCATGGACATCTCGGGCTGTCGACGATCATGGCTCTTGCGAGTAGGATTGACGCAATGCAAACACACCAGACGAGAGCTAACATTTGCCAGTGGCTTCTGGTATTACTACATCGTTAGCCCTTGAGACCGCTCTACTTCGCCTAGGCCGCGATCGTCTACCCTGGGGTGTTGCGGCAAAGACTGCCGCGGGCATGAGCATGATCTCCATGGTCACAATGGAGGCCGCTGAGAATGCTGTTGATTACCATCTGACAGGAGGTATGGTTCAATTTGATTCTCCTGCTTTCTGGACCGCAGCTGTGATCTCGGTTGCTGCGGGATTTCTGGCACCCCTACCCTACAATTACATTCGACTGCGAAAATATGGCCGTGCCTGTCATTGACTATAGGCTAACCCTCACTCTTCTGGACATTGGCAATTAGCATTCAGACCTCATCGCACCTTGTCGGGCCATTCGTTTGCACAGTGCCTCGTCGGACGGAAGCACCCAGTCGCTTGAGATGTGGCGCGTCTAAGAATGTCTAGTGGAACTTTCGGAGGCGAGTTCTGAACATCGCTGCTGTCAGCCCGGCGCCAAAATCTCACATCTGAGGAATCTGTCGCTTGCGAGACTGACGCAGGAATCGGCTGTACCCTGCGCACAAAAAACTCATATTTCGGGCTTCGTGTGAGTTCGCAAAGTGCATCTATACAGACGAGCATTTCAATACGAATGCGGCGGATTTGGCGATCGGCGCTTCTTAGCCTTCCGCCGCGTGTGCTTCTCCAATAGACATGCTCGGAAAGATTCCGAGTCAAACCGTACTTGATTCTTTGTTCGTCTTATCCTGCTCTCAACAAGCGCACACTGTACATCCTCGTGCTGCCATGAAAGTCATTGCCTCTTCAAGTGCTGTACAATGGCGCGATGTGCCAATCTCAACTGTGAGCCACGAAGTGTGGTCAAAGCTACAACTGATATCGCAGGCGATGGAGTAAGCTGAACATCGCAGGGCTAAGGATAACCCCATCTGACCTATATACAGGTTCTTTTTGCCTACCTAGCGTCCGCCATCCTTGCGATTCTAGCCATTGTTTACGGCTACTTGTCCGACTCTCTACCGGAATCATACCTCAACGAGACGGACAAGACGGTCATTGCTAGCTTCCAGTCATGTTTGCCATCGGCAAGAAACGTTGCCCGGATCCGAAGTGTGTACGAAAAGATCAAGTCAATCGTATTTCTTGGTCGTAGATCGAAGCCACATCGTGAGCTCACCAGACGACAACGCGAGGAAGTCGTGAGGCGTTTCATTCTTACGCTAAGCGATCAACAACTTGCTACAGGTCTTGCAATCCTCATTGCTGCTGTTGCTAATCAATGCACATTGACTGTCTGGGAGTTCCAGCTCGCCTTTTCCCTGGCTTGGTTTTCATCTACTACCCACCTGGCGACGCTGGACTGCTTACGAGATTATTTTCTCAAACACGGTGAAGTTCGCAACTGGCGGGTGGGTGGAATGATAGTACTCCTTGGCTTGTTGATGTATTTTCTGATCATGGATATGGCTTCTGTCAACTATACGATTCCGATCCAGTGTACGTTCTATTTCTTCGGCAATAAAGGTTTGGACGAACCAGAGCCTCTAGATCCCTATACCATTCTCTCTGCCGGATTGACTATTGTGCTCCTGACGTGGCAGTATCTGGTACGCATCCGTTGGTCCTACAAACACGATGATGGCAGGACCACATTGTTCGAGCGTACCATGTTCAAGATGCGTACTATGCGACACCGCTCGACTTTCCGACTGAGTAAGGAGAATATGGAATATATGATCGAGGAGGCAGTCAGCGAACGGACATCATACCGACGAAGACGAAATCTCGAACAGATCAGAAACAGCAAAGGAATGCGCCGCCACTGGCTTATCGCATACCGCGCTTCAGAGACATACAGCCACTCGTTCTTATCTCTTGGTCCTATGCTCACGTTTATGATTGCATTTGGCTTCACTCAGCTGTATTTGGGTCGTTGGCAATCAGGCGTACCGTTAGATATTGACACGAGCATGGGTATTGGCCAGATCACACCGCTATTCCTGTTGGTCTTGCCTGTGCTAGTTGCAGCTGAGACGTACTATGGTGTGCATTGAACCTTCTTTGCCGCACTTCTCATGTCACTGACAAGTCCCAGAGGTCCAAGACTCAACCGACAGTGAGCAGGCACAAGAGATAGCTAGAGAGAACGCCGAACTAGCCCTCGCCAGGCACAAGCGACACATGAGCATTTCAGATTCTGGGAGGTTTCCCCTACGAGCAGACTTCCGCCGCGCGTACGGTTCAATCGAACTTCGAGATTTCGAACCATTGGATCGAAGTACCAGCGCTGAAGACTATGAGGCTCATGTCCCTGCACTGAAGCGCTTCTTTTACCTCGAAACCAAGCTCATCGCCGAGCAAATGGCTGCTTTGCGGGCAGAAGCACCTGGCAGTGAGAACAAGAAGTCATTGCTGGGCCTTAAGGCTCATCTAGTTGCCTCATATCATCTTCTCGACGCGCAAGAGACTGCGTTGAAAGTCACGACCCTCACTTCACTCATTGAGTTCGCTGTCTGTAGCGGCGTGGCAGCCGCACTGGGTATACTGGCGTACATTGAGGGATCGGATTGGACCACCATCGTCAGTTTCACATTATTTGGACTATGTTTGGCTTACAAGATCCTGGATTACATATCATATTTTCCCGACGCATGGTTCGACATTAGCGAAGCGGACTACGAGAGACTGGTAATGGAGGCGAGAAACCGCAACTCTGACACACCCCATCGAAGAGCGACTAGCAGATTCTTTGAGGCCGACTGATGATATATCATTATGATTGGTGTGTATACGCCTGTCATTGGAAAACGCCCATCGCTTTTTAAAGGCGCCCATACTTTTCCCTTATGACTATAATGCAGGAGCACCCTGTGCCTGGATGCAACCAATAGCGGATTATTAAGCCTTGTTTAACCAGTCAAACAGAGCTTGATGGTACCGTTCACTATCCTGAGTCTGCGGCGCATGTCCCAAGTCTGTCCACTCTACCAAATCCGCACCTGGAATCTTCGCCGCCGTCTCCCTGCCAAGGACCGTGTAGTTACCCAACTTGGCCTGCACTGCTGGAGGACTCCATGCCTTTCCAATCGCAGTGTTATCTTTGGTGCCAATCAAGAGCAAGGTCTTCGCCTTCACCAGACCGAACTCATAAACAACGGGCTGCGTCAGCACTGTGTCCGTAGTTGACGCCATGTTGTACGCGAAAGTAGCACCCTCGACAGGAAGGCGGTACAAAGAAACTAACATGTTGACCCAGACGTCATACTCGGGCTTCCAGGTGTTGACGTAGTAGGTGGCCTGTTGATAGTTGCGGATCGTTGTGTAGTTCGTCCTCAGCTCGTCTGCGTACAACAAGTCAATTGGTCGCCACGGAACACCGAGGGCTTTCCAGTCTTCCAGACCGATAGGGTTTGTCAAGATGAGGTGCGAGGTGGTATTAGGGTACATCAGCGCGAAGCGAGTCGCAAGCATGCCACCCATAGAGTGTCCGAGGACCTTGGTTCGTGCGACACCGAGTGACTGGAGCAACGAGTTGGTATTGAATGCCAACTGTTGCAGGGAGAATTGGTACGTTGGCGGTTTGGACGACTTGCAGAAACCAATCTGATCTGGAATGATAACTCGGTAGCCATTGGCCGACAGGCGCCGCGCTGAGTCTTCCCACGTTGCGCCGCAGAAATTCTTTCCATGAAGCAATACAATCGTTTTGTTTGTCGCATAATTCGTCGGCGCGACATCCATGTACGCCATAGAAAGATTCTGGCGCTGAGACGTGATGTTGTGGTACTTGACGGCCCATGGATAAGTGTAATTCCATGGGCTAGGTGGGACAACAGTCTGCCCAACAACAGCAGAGACCACCAGGGTCATAAAACAAGCAATTGATCGCATAGTGTAGACCAGTCTTCAGTGTTTTTCCGAGAGTTCTGAGTCTTAAGGGGCGAGATTGCGACATCTTATAATTGGACCCTTGCCTGTACGATGACGGGAGCCAATACCGAATAGCTCCGCCTTTCGTTTATCTCAATAGGCGTCCAGCCCGAAAATTGTAGGGCCGTAGGCTGACACGAAATATGGCGTTCCTCTCAAGTTTCCAATTACCTTCGGTCGCATCTTCAATTGACGTTGCCATGACCAAGTGAAACGGGACCGGACCTCGAAAGACACAATATGGGCTTAGGATCATCATTCAGACTGGAGAGACTTCCTGAAGGATCACATCAATCTCAAATATCGCATCTGTTGATGTGCATCGGACATATGTCTTTAAAGAGGTTATGGCTTGCCGACAAGGTCGAGGGGAGAAGGGAGGCTGGGTTGTGGCAGCTTAGTCCGAATATCGAATGGTGCCGGTTGGCTGTCGGGCCTGCCCCCATCCTCCGCCTTTTCATCCTTTGCCCTCCCGCAATACGTTTGCAACTCTACATTGTGACTAAGCTTGAACGGTTCCAACTGTATTTTACGGACTACAATCGCTCGCCACGTTTGCATCACCATGTGACGCGTGCTGCCTAAACGGCTAAATTGCTCGTAACAACGGGAACGTCTTCAACACGGCAGATTAGGGCATGCTGTCAGACTTCCACTGCCCTGACGCCCATCTCGTTGACCAGCCCACTCATTGGAGTCCTCAGAATTCAAACTAGTCAATGGTTCAGTGCAATAACATGTGCGAGTGCTCGTTGGCTGCTCAGTATTCCCAGGACGGTATTTATACGTCATGAGCATATGGGTCGCCCACACCGTGATGCAGTCCATTCTGCCTAACTCCTGGGCTAGTCATGATCTGCCCTGAATATCCGTAGAACGCGCATGCCCTAAGTGCTTGTTCTCAATAGCCTCATGTGGGTTATAACCTAAAGTCCGGTAACGTTATGGCTCTTCATCTCGGTGTAGATTGCCATCCGCGAGTCCGGTACAGTATAAAAGCAGCTACCGCCGTTGCTCTCATTCAACCAGGCCGATCTCACTGCAATTTGGTCAAAAACGTGAAGAACATCGATTCACTATGATGGCCATTCTTGCCACCTTCATTGCAGTGACGGCGGGCATCATCAACCTGGTATCTGCCTCACCTGTCGAAACAACAACGGCGACAGGCACCCCAAACTCCAAGTTTGGCCTTACTCTAGTCTACCAGAATAACTTGAATGGGTCAGACGACAAGAACCACATAGGAGCTCTCATCCTTGATGCGATCCCTCAATCTAGCGCGGCGGCAGCTTGTGCGGCACTGAATGAGGAACTTCTCTCGAAATCCGCCCTGCAACAGCATCAGTCCGACTTCGTCAAAGCCCTCGCGTACCAGGACTTCGCCAAGTACTATGACGCCGGCAAGGGCTACTACATTGACAACGGCATCGTCTCCGTCAGCAAGCAACTGAAATTCGCCTCGGCTTCTGGAAACTCAAACCAGGCCCTGCCGGTCCTCTGTACGCAGTCTGCAAACAACGGATCGTCAAACGCGAGACCCGTCAACGGCACCGAAATCACTCTCGTTTCAAGTGGCAACAACTTCGTTGGTTATCGGAACCAGAAGTCCTTTCGCTTTCTTGGCATTCCCTATGCTGACGTTCCCAAACGGTTCAAGTACTCTTCACTATACTCCAAGAAAGGTCAGACCATTCAAGCAACTTCGTATGGTGCGCAGTGCGCGCAGGGCGGGTCCGGCAGCGAGGACTGTCTCTTCCTGAATATCCAGACGCCATATATCCCGAAACCTGGCTCAAAGCAGAAGCTTCGTCCAGTCATGTTCTGGATCCATGGAGGTGGATTTACAGGAGGCAGTGGCGCTGATGCACTCTCAGACGGTGGCAATCTTGCCAGCAAGGAAGATATCGTTGTGGTTTCAATCAACTACCGCCTTTCGACATTGGGTTTCCTCGCGGTTCCGGGAACTGATATTAAGGGAAATTTCGGTATTGCAGACCAGATCACGGCACTCGACTGGGTCATCGCCAACATTGCAGCGTTCGGTGGCGACCCTAAAAAGATCACCATTGCTGGCGAATCGGCTGGAGCTGGCTCTGTACGCACACTGCTCGGATCACCTCAGGCGATTGGAAAATATCAAGGTGCAGTATCCATGTCAAATCTTGGAGGCGGCGTTACCCTAGGCCTGAAAGGCGACTACGGCACCACGTATTCGACATACTATACCATTGACCAGTCGTATGCCGTAGCTGGACCTCAGATCTTTGCTGGCGCGGGTTGCAATGGCACCGATGTGTCGAGTCAGATATCCTGCCTAGAAGGAGTGCCAGCTTCGACTCTCGTGGGCCTCTCGACGGTAGCTCGTTACGTTGTACAGGATGGCAAGTACGTCAACACCCCAAACCTCATTCTCTCGACTCGCAACAGCAGCACCGCACATATTCCTGTTATCTTTGGCATAATTCGTAATGACGGAGCATCATTTTCGACATACCCAAAGACACCAATTGCCAACCATACCCGAGGCCTGGAGGTTGCCCTGGGGATCAATTCGACCTGGGCTGAGAAAATCATCGCTTCTGGCTTGTTTCCTTTCACGAGTACGGGTAATCTTACCCTTGACTCGTTCAACGTGTCGCAGCGCATTGCAACCGACAAGACCTTCCGCTGCGTCGACCAGGCGACTGTTTTTGCGGGTGCTCAAACCAAGGCTTTCCAGAAGGCTTATTACTACCAGTTTGAACGCACGATCGGAGGCTACGATCCTAACAATCTTGGTGGACCAAAGGACAACAACCCCCAGGACCCGTACTTCCGCTTCCACGGTGCCGACATGCCTTGGGTGTTCGGTACTCTTAGCACCATCCGTGAGCCAGAAGATTTGTGGTCAGAGCAGTTGGTGACGAGCTACTTCGGATCTTTCGTGAGGAATGGCGATCCGAACCCCGATCTGGCATATTTGCAAGTCCGAGGCTACGATAAGGTCATTGAAGGTGTGAAGAATTATGGACAGTGGAACCAGGTCGCTGGAGGCAAGAAGAGCGGCGATGAGGTCAGGCTTCTGGACTGGCCAAGCAAGAACACTGGCTATGTGGACGTTGAACAGTGCAATTGGCTAGGGTACCCACTGGACTACTATTTGAAGGGTGGCATCTGATTATGGAGCGCATGATAACGTTGAGTTGTTCTGAAAACACAAATCAAGAAACATAGATCCTCTACATTCACGTGATTGTTTCTACATTCCTATGCTGTTCAGATTGATAAACGGGTCCTGGAAACGAGGAAACGAAAGCCTAAGCTGCCAGGTAGTATAATGACTGGCGAATTGTACAGAATACATTGTCGTCCCCGCTCTTTCTTTGAGCTTTCATGGCGTCGTGTGGCTCTCTAGTGTATTGGCTTCTCGTGTCTCGTCCAGCCTTCATCCGCCGTACGGCACGCGACACGTCCCCGTGCGCGCCTCCTCCGTTCCTGGTCTCAAGTAGCGAATCCGCTCGAAAAGCTGGGGAAGAAAGCAACGATACGAAGAGGTATCTAGCGCGAAACAAGCAGGTGGGTCCGTTCGTGCACCCGCCCCCTTTCCTATCTTGGCCCGGCTAATCAGATGGCAGGCGTCCAAAGCACATGCAACTACACAGGGCAGCACCCTTTGTAGTCGGTACTTGTTATCTTTCGCTTCCCCGCATCTTCAGTGTTATGATAAGTCTCGCTGCATAAGTTTGGAGCTTCGAATTTCCCAGCGTTTGATGCCACACAAGAGTTCGGAACCTGCGGCAACGCCAGCAAGTATCACAGCGCAGACTGAAAGTGGGGAGGCCTGAAGCGATCTGTCGCAAACAGGAAGCGGCACATTCTTTCCATTCTGGGAGGTGCTTCCAATGCGAGACAACAACGCTTGGGTCAACATGAGCGAAATCACTGCCGTGCAAACTCACGATAGCATGGCCAAGGGAGCCACTCAGATCGAAGACATGTATGAGAATGCCCCAGGGTCATCAGCACACGCGCAAGAGCGGGAGACAGAAGTACAGGCGGCAACTCCGAGAAGAAGACCGAAGCCGAAGCAGACATATAGTCACACGCATTTCAAAGTGTACAAGAGGAGGTGGCTTGGTCTCGGGCAGCTCGTGTTGTTGAATATCGTCGTCAGTTGGGACGTGAGTTGACGACTACAAGATACAGTAACGCGTACTAATAATCACCAGTGGTTGACTTTCGCTCCGGTCTCAACATCGGCAGCAACATACTTTGACGTATCTGAAACAGCAATAAACTGGCTTTCTACGGGCTTCCTGTTCTCATTCTCCGCTGCAGCCCCACTTGTCATCTGGACACTTCATCGCAGTCCCAAGGAGAGCATTCTCTGGGCTTCTGGCCTTCTTCTAGTCGGCAATTGGATCCGCTATGCAGGCACCAAGGCCTCGGGCGGTGTCTTTGGCGTAGTCATGTTCGGTCAGATCTTAACGGGGCTTGCTCAGCCGTTTGTGCTTGCGGCACCAACTCGCTATTCGGACATGTGGTTCACGGAGCGAGGTCGAGTCGGTGCAACCGCACTAGCCAGTCTGGCGAATCCATTCGGCGGTGCTGTAAGTTCACTCTTGTAGAGTATCACGAGCTATACTAACTGAAAAAGCTCGCCCAATTGGTGAATCCCTTCCTGGGTTCGGTCGACAAGATCGTCCTGATAGTCTCAATCATCACCACCGTATCCTGCATACCCTCTATCTTCCTCCCCGCTGCGCCTCCAACACCACCGACCGCCTCGTCGAGTCTTTCCCGGACACCCGTCCTCGAATCCATCAAAGTCATGCTGCGCTCACCACCCTTCTATGTCGTCTTCCTGACCTTCAGCGTCTACGTCGGCTTCTTCAACGCCTTCTCCTCGCTGCTAAATCAAATTCTCTATCCCTACGGCTTCTCCGAAGACGAGGCCGGAATCTGCGGCGCCGTACTGATCGTCGTCGGCCTTGTAGTCGCCGCCGTCACTTCTCCTATTCTCGACCGCACCCACGCGTATCTCCTGGGGATCAAGATCATGTGTCCGCTCGTAGCGCTGAGCTACCTGGCCATGATCTGGGCGCCGCAGACGAGGAGCATCGTTGCGCCGTACGTGCTCAGCGCGGTGTTGGGCGCAAGCAGCTTCAGTCTGCTACCGGTTGCGCTGGAATATCTGGTTGAGATCACGTTTCCGGCGAGTCCAGAGGTCAGCTCGACGATATGTTGGGTTGGGGGACAGTTTTTCGGAGCGTGCTTTGTGGTGATCATGGATGCGCTGAAGGACGGTAGGGCAGTGGATCTGGCGCAGGTCAATGATGGGGGCAGGATCGATAGCAATGGCGATCGACCGCCAGGGAACATGTTCAATGCGTTAGTCTTCCAGGCAGCGGTGTGCATGGTTGTCTTGCCGTTGCCCCTTATGCTGGGGGTCAAGAAGCTGGGGTTGGCGAGTGGAGAGGGCAGGTTGAAGGTTGACGAGCATAGAGAGGGGGAAGTTGTGGAAGGGCAGGAGAGCTGACTATTGCAGGATTACGATGCTGCGTAATCCAATTCAGAGGGTCTTCTTCTTAGCGTCTGTTGTCCCGGACAGGTTCTGTTTGCGTGATTCTGCGACATTGTCCATGAGTGTGTAGTTCCAATGCCCAAAAGCTTGCAACGCAACCGCTGATTGAGGTAAAGAAATTGCTTGGCATAGTACATAGTACAGTGTTATTCTAAACATGACTCTGGTATTTACAGTCATCCTTGACGTGTCCTGTCGTGTCATTCGATCCAATGGCCATCTACCACCTATCGTGTCGTCTGTTCGGCGCGGTAGCGGTCGAGGTTGGCGAGTTTACTTGAGCTGAGCGAAGAGCTTGGGAGCGGCGCACTGGGTCGCGCAGTGGACGAGGTGGAAGACTGGGACAGATTAGTCTTCCGGCGCAAGATGCCGGAATGGAAGTGACTTACACTCCTCGACGCAGTCCTCGCTAGCCTTGCCGTCGTTGTCGATCTGGCCGGTGACGCGCTCGACGCACTCGTCGTAGTGGTGCTTGGGGCCGTGGCACTCCTTGGAGTTGCGGCACTCTGCGAGGCGTCGTTAGCTGCAATTCCCATCGCTAGCCATCATGCCACAAATTCCGACTTCCAGCTTCGTGTGAGGAGTTAATCATCGATGGCTCGACGAATGGCGTCAAAGCGTCGACTGCACCCAAATGTGCTGGAAGCATCAGTTTCTGCGGTTCGGAGGCTACTCACCCTCCTCAAGGACCTCCTTGGGGTCTTGTATCTCCTCCTCCTCCTCCTCTTCCTCCTCCTCATCATCGCCGTCGTCGCTGGGCCTGTGTCCCTGCTCGCCCTCCTCGGGCTCCTTGGCGTCCTGCTTGTTGACCTCGGCCTCCTCGCCAGACTCCTCGTCGGTTCCCGATGCGGGTGTCTGGGTCGATGTGCCACCCTGGGGAGGAGCTTCGGCATCGGCCGAGGGGAGGGCGAACGTCTCCCAGGCGGCGGAGAAAAAGTCGGTGATACCCATTGTGACGGTGGGGCGACGATTGAGTCTCGAGCGGGTCGGGTGGTGATGTAGACGGCGGGTGAGGGTTGGAGCTGTCGATGTTGAAGCCGCGAATTCGTCGAGACTTGGCACGCCAACCGGCGCTAGCCCCAGGAACATGTCATCAAAACCAGCCGCAACTCATTGGACCCTTCACGCGAGCGCAGTGAAGAATGGACTGAGCAGTTAAAACTTCACATGGACATTTTGCTGTTCGTAGTAACATAACTTCAGCTAGGTGCGATGCCTCTTGAAGGCTTCTTGAACGCTCACGCCTGCCTCAACGTCCGCAATAACCTTTTCGTCAGCGCCCACGAGTTTGGGTAGCAGCTCGAGCAGCTCATCGACCTTGTCCTGCGGCACTGCAACCACGCCGTTCTCGAATGGATCAATCATAACAATGTCGCCAGCCTCGACAACTGTCTCGCCTATATGCACCGGCACGTTGTGCGCATGAAACTTCGTCTCCGCTCCTGCGCCGATGATTGATGTCCCCTTCGACCAGATTGGCAGCTGTGTCTCGTTCAGGGCCACTATATCTCGTACTCTGCCATCAACCACAAGACCGCTTGCACCGAGGTGCTTCATTCGAGCTGCCATGATACCACCCACGACCGCGCATGACTGACCCGGTGGCTGGCTGATCACAACGATAGTGCCGTTCTCTGCATAGTCTGCATACGGTCTTGAGTCTGGCAGATTCGAAGCTGGTGCGTTGTGGGGCAGCGCTGTAGGGTTAGGGAAGGATTTGGTTGCTTTGGGCACCATCAGGAATGTTGACGCTGGTGCAAGCACTTTCTTCAGCTGGGGCTTTGCTATGCTTGCTGTATGCGGCATTGGCTCTGCTGAACGTCAGTATAACAATACATCAGCGGAGACAAGCCGTACGTATATTGGCGAGGAAGCCTGCGCCAGGCACGTTGAGCTTGAGCAAGCCATCGGCAAGCTAGACGGCCTCAGTTATCGTGTTGCAGATGTACAATGCTATTTCTTACATCGCATGCGGCATATTTGTATAGCTCCTTCCACCTAGGTGATGCCATCGTTGGACTGAGATTCTGCTCTCGGCGGGATGAAACTCAGCTATGGGCGATGCAACTTGCATAGTAACTTCACAGAGAGCTCGGTATTTGGACATCCGGGCTCCATGACCCCGCTAGGCCGAGGTGTTTTCCCAATGCATTGATGTAGATTATCATAGAACCACAGCTGCCAATCCAGATTTACAACACCCCGAAGCCAGCAAACCTCGCAAGATCTAGAAGATGATATAGTAAACTTGATGTTCGGGTATCTTGTCGAGGCGACACGTGTGGCGCCTGATCTCCCTGCTCCTAATGCGCCAAATCCCAACGGCTTAATGCAAAAAATAGGCCATGATGTTACACTTGATGATGCACCATCTAGTGAGTCTTGACGTTCTGCGCTCTTGCTAACCACAATGCAACACTCTCCTTTGCAACCTCACTACCCCAAACACCATCGGCTCCTCCACGTCGCCATTCCTCACCGGACACGTCCTCACCGCCGCCCCTCGTAGCTTCGCCGAGCAGAACCTCAAGGTCGCGTTTCTGCGAAGAGAGCCAGCGCTTGAAGAACGCAACGGGATCCTTGGACATGCTGGTGAAGAACGCATGCTTGGCCTTCGACTGCCCGATAGCACCCATAAGCAACACCAATTGCTCATCCAGCTTCTGAATCTCCTGTAGTGTCTGGATGCTATCTGGTCGCCGTAGGATGTCTTGAAACAATGGCTGCATCGGGTCTTCTAGAGCGACCTGCACGTCGTACACTGTGGGTTCTGAAGGCTTTTTGTCGCCCTCTGCAGGCGCATTGTAGTCCTTGTCTACGCGAATTGTATACTGTAGCTGGATGGGGGGGAGTGTCGTCAAGTGTGGCTTGATAAGTTGCGGGAGGTTCGGGAAATAGAACGAATCCTGGCCGTTGAACAAGGCCTTGAGTTTCGCGTCACACGCAAACTTGCGCTCGTCGTCGTCTTGTTGCAGGTGCTGCGACCGCGCGTATTCCCAAATTCCCATTAGAACGCCTGCACGATCCTCCTCATCTGTATCCAGCAGCTCTGACAAAGGCTTGCTGAGTTTGAAGACTTCAGGGTTCTGGAACCGCTGCAGATTGATCGTGATGTTGATGTTTTCGTCACCCTTGCGCTCGAACTCGAGTTCGCTGAAGTTGCCCTCTTTCGCTGTGGGGTTTTCCGGTCGCTTCCATTCGATCTGTGTGAAGTTGTCAGGCTGGAGGTCCTTGTTGCGGTCGAAGTCAATTGTGATTGCGCTGAAGTATTGCGAGAAGATTTTTGGTTTTGAGGCGGAGGCCTTCGATTCTGCGCCGTCCTCGTCCATAGCTATGGTTTAGTCAGCGAATCTCTCCTGAGATGTACGGGAGTCAATGCGCCGCGCAAAAGCTTACGTACCGTCAGTGTCTTTGCCTTCCTCGTCCTCATCCTCGTCTTCAAGACCCTCATCACCCTCCTCATCCAATAAGCGACCCTGGATCTTGACACGGTAGGTGGCATTGGTATCGCTCTCAAAGTCGAATGCTTCGGTGTCAATGCCGTTGCTCTGCCATGGCTGGTTCTCGACGGTGTTGGAGATCCATATGCGCATAGTACCAAAGCGCGACGCTCTTGAGTGGTGCTTCGAGTCCATGACATCCAGCTTCTTGCGCATCATGGTCGCGTCAAGTGTGCGCTCGATTTCGCGCAGTTCGCGGTAGCGCGCGACACCGTCACCAATGCAGACGTCCTCGACACCTTCGGGTATGTTCTTGTCAGTCGGGTTCTTAGCGATCCGGCGCATCTTCTCGCGTCGTTCGGCCTCGGCGCGTTGCTGAGCTTGCATATTCACGGCGTTGTACTGCTGCGCAGCTTGGTGTTGAGGATGCGCAATCGGAGCTGGTTTGCGAAACATGGCGTCCAAGTCAGCCCTACTGATCATAACTGGCTCTAAGAGTATGTGCGCGAGCTTGGGTGCGTGGTAGGTGAATTCACGATGTGGAGTTACGTACCGGGCCCTCGCCGGGCAGGAGTTCCGATTGTGCCTGCATTTTGCGGGTAATTGTAATTCCGATAATTCGCCTGCTGCATGGTGGGTGGGCGTCGACTTCGTAGAACAGCAGCGACGATGGGGTCGCGATTTCCTCGATGGATGCGAGATGGAGGAAGGAGCGTCTGGGAAACGCGTCAAGGTAGCTGTGCACAGGGCTGATAATGATTGGCACAAACGCCCCCCCTTAAACGTTGGAGGCGGGGCAGAACCATCGGCTGGGAACGCCGCACCTGCACTCAACCGTGTCTCGGCATCTTCAATCATCGTGCAAACTTGTTGCGTCGTAAAGAGGCCGTCGATAGATGCAGCAAGAGGCCCTGCGACGCCCGTTCGAGCTGTTCTCCGTCTCTGATAGTTCTCCTTGGCGATTGGCGATTAGCGATTGCGCAGGACACCAACGCGCATGAAGCTAGATACAGTCATATGGATCTCCGTACACAGCTAGACGTCATCATAGATGCGTGTCTTTCCTGCAAAACTCACTCCTTCATCCTAGACTGTGTTGGCATCGAATACAGCCCTAGACACAATACATATTATGCCGATTAGACAAATCACACGTGTTCGCATCCCAGGGAAGCAACCTTCTGAGCTCTGGGACATCACGATCGAAGAAGGCAGAATAGCATCAGTGGACACGCACGACCAGAGTGCATCCCATCCCAACGAACATGAAGTGCTCGACGGCGCCAATCGACTAGTTGCTCCATCCCTGTGTCACGCCCACATTCACCTTGACAAATGCTTCTTGCTCCAAGACCCAAAGTACAGCGATCTGCAGATTGAAAATGGCGACTTCACAGAGGCCATGGAGATGACGAGCAGCGCAAAGGCGAGATTCGAAGAAGAGGACCTCCTGAGACGCGGGACTCAGCTGATTGAAGAGAGCATACGATACGGCGTCACTGCCATGCGAGCTTTCGTTGAGGTGGATGGAGTTGTTAACCTCAAGTGTCTGGACGCTGGGCTTAAGCTGCGAGAGAAGTACAGGGAGCGTTGCAACATCCAGATATGCGCTTTTGCGCAACTTCCGCTATTTTCCGGCAAAGACGGTGGTGCAGAGACCAGAAGACTCATGGAGGTTGCAGCGACCAACGAGCATGTAGACGTGTTGGGCTCGACACCTTACGTTGAGGACGATGAGGTCAAGTCCAAAGATAACGCCCGTTGGATTTCAGCTCTGGCATTGAAAAGCAAGAAGTATCTCGATCTGCATCTAGACTACTTCCTCGAATTGGACAAGCAACCTCTCATCTGGGATGTTCTCAAAATCGTTAAGGAGCAAGACTGGGCCCATGCAGGTGGTAAAAATATTACCCTCGGGCATTGTACACGTCTAACAAGGTTTCATGAAGATGATTGGACGCGTTTGAAGGCTGAAATAGGCGATCTCAAAATTTCCTTCATTGGGTTGCCTACGTCTGATCTGTTTATGATGCGCACTTCAGAGAATGTGCGTGGAACTCTGCCGATTATCGAGCTAATCAAGCGGTATGGTTTCAACACCGCCATTGCAATAAACAATATTGGGAATGCTTTCACTCCTCAAGGAAATTGCGATCCACTCAGCATTGCACAGCTCGGTGTGGGCCTCTATCAGGCACCAACCAACGCCGACGTGCATTTACTTTACGTACGTTGCCGTTTCTTACTTTTACCTTTCTCTCAGTGTTTCGCTAATGCTGCGATGCAGGAAGCCGTCTCATCTCGCGCAAAGGCTGCTATTGGCATTGAAGCTACCTCATCAGATCTTCAGCCTGGCGAGCCTGCAGACTTTGTGTTATTTGATAGTATGGACGTTGGGTGGCGCTGTAGGCGAAGCCTTGTCGAAGTAGTGTACGACGCTGGTTTTGTTCGACAAACAGTCTACCAAGGCCGGCCATTATGAGGTAGCTGAGAGGGTCGTGCGCCGTTTGCTTTGCGGTGAAAGACAGAATCAGCAAAGGGAATGGCGCGACGTCGTGCATCTGTGCATTCAATTAGCAGGTGCGGCTGCCGTTTACAATATTGGGGTCAACAATCAACGAGTGTCACATGGTCTCAACACCTGGACGTGTACAGATACACACATGCGGGCAGCCTTACCGCCAGTACTGCACCATTCAATTTGTTACCCGATTGCGTCGTTCTCACCGCCCAGGTTGTCTTCACTTCACTGCACAAGCCCCTGCTGCCAAGATCCTCTGGATCAAAAGAACCTCTCAGCACGGTTGTGCCCATCATGAACGAAGCTACACTACCTCATCCAACCGCAATGTCAGCAACGCTACCCGATATCTATCAGTAAGGCAGCACATGGTTTCACAGTAGCGATCTGACCCTAGTTGACTCTCATGCAGGTCGCCTCCTGGTACGCAGACTACACCCGGGCTGGATGAGCTTAAATCAGCTAGTCTGAAGTTCCTTGCGTGCGTACAGGTAATATGAAGGACAAGAAACAGTATCATCAGATAAACGGCCGGCTTATCTCCTTGCAGGCTCGCTTCGGAGAGAACTCTTCGCAACTGCACAATATACATGAGACGCTCAGTATCTTCAGGAAGGGACAGCTGAGCAAGCGGGACGCGCACACGACCATCCTGGGTACTCTCGGAGAACACAACGATCTCAGGCAGCAGCTCATGGAAATCCTTATGCATCCAGTGGCCGAATGGGCACCTGGCGATTTCGACCTACCCACTGAGCAGCCGATGCAATCCCTTGTGAAGTCAGCTCCCCAATACCTACAGCCCCCACATCAACCCCAGATGCGTTTACCATCTATTTCCTCGAATTGGTTTCCAATGCCTCAAGCTGAGCATTCACCCGGTCATTTGTCATTTGCTGGCTACGACGATTACAACCCCATAGTCTCTTCACCTCCATTGAACCTCGCCCCCATTCAGCTACCTCACCCATCATCCAATCTTTGGACGGATCATAGCTCAGAAATGATTTATCCGGCTGCCAACAACAATTCACAAATACCACCTCTTGTTCACATGACTTTCCGCAACCCATGGCAGGATATGCACTACACCGATACTTGGACAAATGAAGCCATGAGCTTTCTACCGGATTCCGCATATGTCAGTGAACATAACGAGCTTCATGGATCATTGGCTGCTTGCTGCCGTGGTCATACGCAGTTGCCAAAGACCTGCTCACATGATCCTGAGTCGCATGAGAATGAAGGTTCCTTACTGCAAGAGAATGTTTTGTTAATGCCTGCTTCACAGACGTCGTCTCATCTGCCACCATCTTCTGTCAATGGCATAGCTTTCCAGAAGTCGGATCTGCAAGGACACTGGCCTTCAAACAGCCAGACGCCGTCTACCACAATGTCTCAATCGCCGCCCGAGGTGGATCAAGTACAACATGACGAAGGTCCGAATGGCGATACCTTTACAGAGCGGAATGGTTCGACGATCGGCATCTACATACATGCACTTTGCGGCAAAGGCTTTGCAACACTGTCCGGAGTGAAGAAGCATCATTGGGGAAAGAAGGTCCATGACCTTGCAACCACGACAGGATGCTGGGCTAAGCACAAGAAACCAGATGTTGCTTGGGACGGCCACCCCAGCTGTAAAGGCCTGCAGCAGTCATCCGAGATTTCCAAGTCGTTTTCTTTTACATCCAAGCAGGGCCAGGCTAATGCATCGTCCCCACAGGCCAAGGCACTCGCAGCTTCGGATCCACCACAGTTCAATACAGTCCCTGGCTTCCCAACGCTTGCTGGTCTGCCCAAGACAGTCGCAAAAACATTGAGCACGGGCAACGCGAGCACATCTGACTCAGAAGAATGGGAATCACGCTACCACTCCCAGAGACTTCCGTCGCGGAGTAGCTTTGACTCTCTGTTGACCGCCGTCAATATGATCTCCCAGATCGATGTGCCGAGACCTGAGGTGCGGACAAGTTCTAACGCCCTGCATCTCGATGCGCAAGTCGCTGCAGCTGAACAGCATGCACATTTCTTGCCATACATTCCTTCCGCAAGAACCTTCGATCGCAGATCTGTGCGTCCGCATGCGCCAATCGCACCGGACACGATGATTCCGGCTCCTGGTCTCGGTTCAAGTCGCCGTCTTCCGACCGCAGTAGAAGGCAACAGTGCGTCCACGTCCCTCTTACGGCTACTTGAGCCTCTTGACTCTCCACCATCCGGGCCTGTAAAGAAAAAGCGAAGGGTCTAGGCTGTCGATAAGGGCCACCTGGATAGTCACTTGCACTTTAAAGGGCTGGCATTGTAAATGAGCATATCCCGCGCATTTACACCCAACGAAGTTTGCATGGATTCATTCAGAAAATGGCGGTGCAATGTTACGGGGCGCGAACTAGAAGAGCGATGTACAGGCAAAAGGTGTTCGGTTGCTCCTGCTAGAGTGTATTGTTGGCAGCAGGGTTCGTGTGCATTGAGGAAATGACACTCGCAACTCCCAAGTCCGCCTTGAAATGATGCAAGGTAGCGGTTTGTACAGACTAAACGACAAGCTTTCGATGCTGCGGAGTGAGTGCCTGTTGCAGTAGACCATCCCGTGAATACCGTGAATGTCAGCAAATAGTGTGGCACGGTCAAGCTTCCCCGCCTCACGGCTTGGAAGCTGCGAGCAGGGATGGCAAGGACGCCCCAACCGCTCTCCACATCATAATTCAACCTCCCCATGTCACTCCGACTTTTCCGAGTCGGCCAAAGACCGAGAGGCGTTTTGAAGGCGCCCAATGCTGGTGCTCCACGGCCCTGTATTTTCCCGTTTCTACGAGCAACCTATGATGACGCCAGATGCTCCAAGCGGGTGCAAGCTTGCGTGGGAGAGCTTACCTCCAGAATTCACCTCAGTTTTTGACGCGTCACCGAGCATGCGGGTCGTAACGTAAAGCGCGATACAGCACGACGGGTGCGACACAAGCATCGACGGGCAACGCGCGTGTTAAAAGATGCAGAGCGGCTCTTTCATGCATTCGGCGCCGACTCCGCCCATCTCGTGTTCCTGGAGGATCGGCATGAAGAGCCCATGTGCGGGGAAAGGCGCGATTCTTCACGCGGTGACAACCCGTCTCCAGCTTACCACGGCCATGTTACGTCGTCAACGGGCTTGCGCTAGTAAGGACGACGGGTGAGTGAAGAAAGTGGTTAGACCCTGGTAACCAGGTCCGTGGAGTCGCACGAGCCCTTTACTTATGATCCCCAGCTTCTCCCCAGATTTTGATCTCCACCTTCTCGCAAAGCGTGTCAATACTCAATCTGAGCATCAGAACGCAGGTCCAACATGAAGATCGCTTACCTTTCAGCACTGTTCGCTGCGACCGCCATTGCGGCTCCGTCCAATTACCCGACTAACACTACCTCTGGTCCTGATGAAAATGGCAAGTACGAGATCTCTGCCGAAGGCATCCGTGGACTGTTCATTCCTTACGGAGCGTCCATCTCCAACCTCTTCATCAAGGGCAAGGATGGCGTTGAGCGAGACATTGTCCTGGGTTTTGACAACGCCTCATACTACTCGGTCGACCCTGTGCATCCTCACTTCGGTGGTGTACCGGGACGCTACGCGAATCGCATTAAGAACAGCACATTCAACATCGACGGCGTTGACTATCACATCACACCCAATGAAAATGGAGGGGCCAACACTCTGCACGGTGGGCTCGATGGATGGGGTAAGTTGCAATCAAACAACGTCAATTACTTGATCTGACATGTCAAGACTGGCGTAACTTCACAGTGGTTGCACACACCGAATCCTCTATTACTTTCTCTATTGTAGATCCCGATGGCAAGGAGGGTTTCCCTGGTGAGGTCATCAGCTATATCACCTACACCATGTCTCCCAATACTTGGAACATCAAGATTGTCGCTCTTGCGACAACGAAGAAGACACCCATCATGTTGACCTCCCACACATACTGGAATCTTGACGGATTCGCCAACCCCGACACTCCCACCGCTCTCAATCACACCCTTTACTTGCCGTACTCTGGTCAACGTGTCGGAGTTGACAACATTCTCATTCCAGACGGCACTATTCTTCCCAACGAGAAGTACTCTGTGAATGACTTCTGGTCCGCACCAAAGCAGATTGGTGCCAACCTTACAGCACCTGAGCTTCTTGGTAACTGCGGTTACAATTGCACTGGTTATGACAACTGCTACTCTGTCAACCGCGAACAGAACGGACCTTTTGACTGGCGCACGTCAGGACCTGTCGCATCTCTATCCAGCGCATGGTCCGGTATCAAGCTCGATATTTTTACCGACCAGCAGGCTTTCCAGGTCTACAGCTGCGGTGGTCAGAATGGTAAGCTCTTTTCCAATGACAGGACCCCAGATTATTAACTTTCAAAGGCTCGCTTCCCATCAAGTCTACTCAAGGTCTTGACGGCCGGCGCCGCACCGTTGAACAGTACGGTTGCGTTGTCATGGAGGTTCAGGACTACATTGATGGCATCAACCAGCCCGAGTGGCAGCGCGAAAAGAGGCAGATATTCGGCCCTAACGACCCTGCCTACACTCTCGAGGCTGACTATGTCTTCTCTACCGAAGAGTAAAATCAAACAAATCAAGACGCAGGAGTTAGTCAAACACAACACTAGAGTTGAGCGAGCTGTAGCACTTCTGTTTGTCATATTCTACTGGTCTCCAGATCAATGTCCTGTTGAAGATCTAATATATAATGATTCTTGGAACTATTAAAAAATCTCGCTTTCAATATGTTAGATGACTCTATCAATCACTCTTCAGGACTGCCATGGAAGAGTAGAGAGATCGTACTTTGAGTGCTCAGTCAAACCGCCTGCGCGTGTGCGCTTCACTTCACAATGTCGGCGCCACATGACGAAAGCAGACCCCACATAATCAAACGGCTGGTGGCAAGAGCTGCATTGGCGGTTCGTGATACCCCAGCTTCGACGCCGTCTCTCGAATTTCAACTGTCCGGGCCAACGCCGCCTGCTTCGCTGAAGGACGCGCTCGCTGGGGCGTGGATGACGCTCAACATGCGCTCGCCCTCGGTGCGGAGCTCATTCACGACCTTGTCTTTTGGAAGCCCGCCCGAAGAAATTCACAGCAAAACACAGGACGAGCAGCCGCCACGTCGCAGCAAGACCGACACCATGTCTGCTATTGTCGGTATCTTCCGTGCGCCCAAGACATTACAACAGGTATTGGGCCATCGTGATCCAGAGCCCTTCGTTTCACCGCCAGCTATACCAGTTGGTTTGACAGCAAGGTTCGAGGCCGGGCTACATGTGTACAGACAGCAGAGGTTGATTGCTCCGGGGCAGACAGAGGCTTTCCAGCAGCGCAAAACGAATCTAGCGGACATCGTGGAAGAGAAGGAAAGCCCAGTACGCGCAGCGTCAGTCAAGCCTTCCTCAAATGGCACCCATGGGCGACTGAAGATTGCCGCCCAGGAATGGACTTCTCACAAGCAAGCTGTTACGTTTACTGAGCAATACACCTTCCTCGATAGTGACAGTGACGCCGACGTCACCAAAAATTCTGCAGACGAAGGTATAGACTCCGAGTGTGATGAGAAGGACTGCAGGTCTTGGAAGTACAGGTCTAGCACCACGCCCGCGAACAGTGACTGCTCAAGACCCGGCAGCATCGTGAGTAATGAAGAGTCTTTAGTTGCAACGTTGTCTCGTTCATCCACAAGTCCATTCCTTCCACCAGAAAGCTATCATGGAGATGATGACGCTGGTGCAGGCACACAGTACCCCACGAAGAAGAGCCTGCCACCTGCATTGCAATCTCCTTCAGCAAAGCTCAATACTTCTGCAGATCAACACAAGACAAGCAGCAAGAGTCGTCAGAATGCCCTCAGGGAGATTGAGTCGGATTTTGACGAGAAAGTGTTGTCGTCTCCAACGCCTCGCATCACGATTCAAGCACCTCTTCCGGTGGAAGCGACAACGTCCAGGAAGCGTGGCCCAACTCTCTATATTCCAAAAGAATATGGGCCATCTCTATCCCAGCACATCCGTCATATTAGCTCTGTTGGCCTACCGGTCCTTCCATCAAACAAGGAGGCAGTATGGAAAGCTGAGTTCCTCGGCAACACTCATGCGCTCCTAACAATTCTGCTCACTTGGTCCCATGCAATGTGGACCTTCTATAACCAATTGCCAAACCCAAAACTCTTCTCGGTACACCCAGCATTTCCGTGCCCAGTCTCGCCTCCGAAAAGGAAGCAGCTGGTCTCGGTAAGCTTCTACGATACCAGTGTCGACCCACACATGGAGATCCGCTTCCTGGGCCCCGGCGATGCGGGGGAGATGTCCTACAATGAGGTTGACGTATTCAACGACCCGGGCAACACCGACAGAAACAGCCACCCCTCACCACGGTGCCGTTCTCCAGCGAACACTGTAAACGAATCCCTCGGCTTGCTATCTACCGACACCCGCTACACGCGCTTGGCGCACCGCGCCAGCACCGGCGAAGGAAAATGGTGCTACGTCCTCATCAAAGCACACAGCCCCAAAGACAGAGATGAAGACGGCGGACCACATCCCCACATCCTCCTGGCGTGGCACAGCACCGCCGTAACAGCAGTAAGCGACTGTCTGCACACTGTCTTCCCCGACAACAGCCCCTCCCTGACCTCAGCTCCAGCATATCAGCGCACCAGCAATCTGAAGCGCTTTTCCTCCCTCCAGAACCTCGGCTACACACTCCGCAGTCCCTCGCGGTCGGGATTCCAGCAGTCGTTGCGCCCGGCGAGCAGTAGTTCGCACCTCCCAGGTGCTGATGCGGAGGAGATGAAGGCAGGACTAACGCAGCAGGAAGGGGGTGCGATGTTGCATCGTTGCGTGGTGAAGATGGGGAGGGCGGGGGGAGTGCCGTTGGTGGAGGGGTGGAGGGTGGATGTTCGGGCGTTTAAAGGTTGGATGGAGGCGTGTGGGCGGGGGCAGGGGAAGGTGATTATGTGGCGGGAGAGGGAGGAGTTGCAAGGAGGATGAACAGAGGGCTGGTGGGACTGTATATGTACCGGTCGACAAGCGCACATGTAATACATAGTAACACGACGATGTACAGTACGCGAACAAAACTCAGGTGTGCATTTGATCTTTCATTGAACCGGCCGGCCTCAGTTTAGTTACACATTCCCTTCACATCCCATCCCGTTCATCACTTCCTGCCAATCTGCATCGCACAATGCGGCAGAATTAAAACCATGCGAATGCTTTTCGCTAGCGCTGTGATACCCATAATATACAAACGAAAGAACCAAAGCCGAGCACAAGCTCGAAGCGAGAGGGAAGAGGGGCTGCAGTAACGCCGTTCGCCTCTGCATGCAAAAATGCGGTGGGTGATCCATCTCTGGTGAATCAATTTCTTCCATCTCTTCTTCACGCAACCACGCTGGGGCCCGGAGGCCCGCCTTCACTACCAGTACCGGGCACTGGCGGTGCTACCGGGGAGGGGAGTGCTCTTGTGGGCATCTTGATGGGCGCGTCTGGTGATGACATGATGCGGTCGGGCAGGGACTCGCCCTTGATGACTTTGAGAATCTCCTGCTTGTCCAGTGTTTCGTACTGGACGAGAGCTTCCGCTAAACGGTCAAGCTCGGTGCGTTTCGAATTCAAGAGGTCTTTCGCGCTTGCTCTTGCCTCGTCGATCAATCGTCGGACCTCGTTGTCGATCAGACGCTTTGTCTCTGGCGAAACCATCTCGTAGTTTGACTTGAAATCAACATTGCCGAGAACGTCTGAGAATCCACAGGCCGTCACCATACTGTATGCCAGCTGCGTTGCCTGTTGAATGTCGCCAGATGCACCATCAGCTACGTTGTCGGCACCGAAGATGATCTCTTCGGCCATCTTGCCACCCATGCATACCTGCAATTGGCGGATGTACTGCGATCGAGTGTGGTGGTGCTCTTCCTGGGGCAAGAAGAAGGTGATACCGGCAGCGTGGCCTCGGGGAAGAATAGTGGCCTTATGAACGTCGCTGTAGCCCTTGGTAAACAGACCAACAAGAGCGTGGCCACCCTCGTGGTACGCAGTGTGGATCTTGTCCTGAAGAGGGACTGCGCGAGTCTTCTTCTCAGATCCCATGGTGATCTTGTCCTTCGCCCACTCAAGATCGTTCAGCGAAACGAACTTAGCCTGGAGCTTAGAAGCACGGATAGCGGCAGAGTTGGCAAGGTTCTCAAGTTCGGCTCCAGAAAACCCAGGAGTACCACGAGCAATGGTGGAGAGGTCAATCTCAGGCGAAAGGCGAATCTTCTTGGTGTGGTACTTCAAGATAGCAAGACGGCCAGTGACATCCGGAAGTTCGACTTGAACATGTCGATCGAAACGTCCAGGGCGAAGAAGAGCCGAGTCGAGCAGTTCCGGGTGGTTAGTCGCAGCAATGAAGATGACGCCAGTAGACTGATCAAATCCGTCGAGATCGTTCAGAAGCTGGTTGAGGGTTTGACGGTGGTAGTTGGCATCGCGCGACTTGCGCTTGCCACCGATAGCATCAAGCTCGTCGATGAAGACAATAGCGGGAGCCTTAGCGCGGGCAGTGGTGAAGAGCTCGCGAACGCGCTTCGCACCGACACCAACGTATACCTCATCGAACTCAGATCCAGACATGTAGAAGAACGGGACACCAGCCTCGCCGGCAACAGCACGAGCGAGCAATGTCTTACCAGTACCAGGGGGGCCAATCAGCAGGACACCCTTGGGTAGCCTGCCACCCAGCTTGTTGTAGCGCTCAGGGTGCTTCAGAAAGTCGACAACATCGAGAAGCTCTTCCTTGGCCTCGTCACATCCGTGTACATCGCTGAATCGAGTGTTCTGGTGCTCCGGACGAACTTCGGCGCTAGTGCCGCCGCCAACCTTCTTGAGCACGCCGCTGGTCTCGACGAAGAGGGTAATCAAAATCAAGGAGACATAGGCTGCCAGCGCAAAGCCGGCGAGCCACCTGACCCACTTGAAGATGACGTTCCACATGGACTCCTCAACAACAACGTAGACTGGGTCGCTCTTGACACCAACACCGCCGCGTGCCTTGCCAATTTGTCCGGCGCCCATGTTGGCGCCTACGGCCTGGCTAACAGCCTGAATCTGCTGCGGCGTTAAGCCATTGTTGCCTCCCTGTGCGTTTCCAATGGCGACAGACTGGCCAGTCTTCTCGAGCGCTTGACGGTACAGACGATCCGAGACAGCGTTTGTGGCGAATTGGCCGGTGTTGTAGCGATCGATGACGATTTGCGGCATGTTGGCGCGCATGACAGCCGAGTAGAAAGAAGCCTGAGAAGTAGCACTGTTAGGGTTGTTGTTGGCAGCTTCCTCCAGCCGGGCAAGTTGATCCCGCGAAGGACCGCCAAAGAGCGAGCGCTGCTGCGCGAGACCGAGACCGACCATGCCAACCCTGGGTTGATGGCGGAATTGTGCGAGAGGACCATTGCGCGACAAGGACGAGTATTGTCTTGTCAAATGCGACTTGATAGGTGAGCTGCAGACGAGGGGACTGGAGACGAGAGGTAAGGCCGTGTGCATCTGCCTGGCGCTGCTGATGGCAGGCTTGCAGCCGAATGCCTGCCGCGACGGCCTCAGAGTAGCAGACATGGTGGGACGCAGTCCGGTGGCAGCGGCGACGAGATTCTATAATAAGTCAGCGGGCGTTCAATGACGCGATGTCGGCGATCGTGGCAAGCGGACGTACGTGGACCGCAGAGGGCGCGGTGGAAGCCATGTTGAATTGTATAAGGCGGCAAAGGCCGCGGTTAAGCGATCTGAAAACCAGACTGGGGGGGAGGAGAAGGTGAAGAATGCAGGCGCATCAGTCTGGGGAGACGTCGCGACAATGTCGCTAGCGGTGGTGATGGGTAGAAGACGGCGGAACATTGCGTCGCGTTCCGCCGATCGAACCCTGGCCCCGTGGCGTGGGTGCACGTGACGGCTGTCACCTGTGCCGCATGCACCGATATGGAAGGTGGACCCTGGGTCGATGATTCGATGATTCAACGATCCATGCTGCAGCTCAGAAGAAGTGAACATTTGGGGCACCGCCTCTCCTTGCACTGCGTGTGCATGAGTTGGTGACAGGAGTCCAAGAAATCACACAGCTATCACCGGTGACATCCTCGATTGTACCGATATGCCTGCCTTCTTGCACGGAACCGCATTTGTGTTTGTCGTATTCATTGATATTTCATGATTGATTGATTGATTGATTGCTTAGCTATGATGAATATAGACCGTGCATGCTTGATGTGTACTTTGCCATGTTCACCCAGCATGAGGCGATTGGTAACGCCCCGATTATCCTAAAAGAAGAGGGAGAAAACACAGAGAAGTTCAAATGGCAGAAGATGTCTGTCATGACTGCACGCACCTCATATTGTGGTAGACTGACTAAACAAGCGTGTGACGGATTGGTTGCTACTTGCTACTTGCTGCACCCTTTTTGCCGTAAACAACGAGGTTGAGGTTATTGAAAAAATGGTATGGTATGGTCACTGTAGTCTGCCGGAACCAAAACCAGGAAAACAACTGTATTCGCCAGGAGGCATCATCACCTGTTCCGCAGGCTAACACGTAGTGATGATTGCGGCTCGAAAAGCGATGGTCAAGACGCGATCTCAGCCCCGAATACTTCGTCGCGACTATAGCGAGCACAGTGCAAGCCTACTCAGAGTGAACGTGTTCCATGTCCGACTTTGTCATTTTTGAATGCAATACAGAATATTTGAATAACACCGTTGAAAATGGATCAGTGTGTTCTTGGGGGCTGATAAACCACCCTGGCCGAGCCTCAACACATTCGACTTTGCCTTGTTCTGCTACAAACCTCGATTCGCTGCGTATTTACCACCTAGAGTACAGGCTCGGTAGGGTGCTACTCTGACCTTTACCCATCGAGCGCAGCGACGATCCTGCACAGGACCAAATCGCGGACCCCTGGCTCCGCTCAATGTTCTCCGTCCCAGATCCCAAAACTCGGGAGTTGTAGTATATCGGTGATCGCAGAGGCCCATCGATTCCGCGAAGCGTCCGTGGCAGACCCCTTGCATGCGGGCGGCACAGTCTGGTCCTCGCGCCTCGCTTAGCCGGCAAAGCTCACCGACCCCGTACATTGACCCACCGCGGCTGAAAGCTGCCCAGGCGATGGATCGATGATCTAGAAAGTTTGGACAGGTATTCTCAACGGACCGGGTTGATGTTAGACAACAGAACATCAACTATATATATTATAAAACAGTATACTCCTCCATCAATCAGATCAAACAGCGGCCTCATGGTCTAGTGGTATGATTCCTGCTTTGGGAATAGCTCTCAAATCTGCAGGAGGCCCCGCGTTCGAATCGCGGTGGGGCCCGCAATCTTTTTTCGCCCGGGGGTGTGTCTGAGGAGCTGGTGGTTGGGCTGGGACTTCGCCCGGGCTCAAAGAAACACCATCACGTCACCAACAGTTCTTTTTATTGTCGTCGTGTTTTTGGGCGTGTGGACAACGTTCCTCGTGGGTTTCAAAGTAATCGACTGGCTGGTGCTGTTGTGGGCGTGAAGTGTGTTCGCGGTGTTGGTGTTGGACTTCGGAACGCCGAATATCGGGGCACGTCCGAGCGGTCCTCAGAACTTGATGAGAACAAGAACGATGAGTGAGAAGATGCACTGTTTGAATTAGCCGCCATGAGTTTTTTGTTTGGAAGCCATCACCTCAAGCTTTTCCACCGTCACATGCCATTCGGTGCAAAAAATCCACACAACGCAAGCAGGGAATATATACTATGTCTTTAAGTAGAAGAATAATTGCGCCATGGTCCTGCATAGAGAGAAACATCTAATGTTGTTATCCGGAACAAGGGGAGTAAGCACGAGTCAAACAACAGCAGGATGGTGGTAGAGTAACAATAATTTCTACTCCGTGCATCTGGCACAAGCCCATCGACAGCGTGTAACTAACTCAAATCCAAAACTTCCACCTCACTCTCCCGCCACCTCCTCCTCTCCCTCCCTTTCAATATCTCCCCTCCCTCCGCCTTTACCGGACTCTCCGAATCGACATACGTCCACGCGCCTACCAGACTCTTCCTGAGAATAATTTGCCGCTTCTTCTTCTCTTTGGCCTTCCATGCCGCAGGCGGCGAGAGCGGCTTGCGCTGTGATCGTGATTGTGGGTCCGGGTCCGGAGACAGCGATGTGTGCGCGCGGGGCGAGTGGCGGAGGGAGGGCGAGGCTGCTGTTGCTGGGGTGGGGGCATGCTGAGGCGGGGGCGCAGGGGAGGAGAGAGTGAGATCCAGTGTATCAGGTTTGGGGGATGGAGATGCGGTGGGGTGGAGCTGAGGGGATGTCAGATCGAGGCTGTCGACTGCAAATGCTTTGGCGCCCGTCGTCTGCGCACGCGGTTTTGCAACAATTTTTGCAGCTTGTGGTTGATCGGTGGTGAGATCGAGGCTGTCGACTGTTGGGGTTGGTACTTTTGTCCTGCTAAGCCGTGGTGAGGTGCGTCGTGTGCATGTGATGGGCTTTGTCTTGGACGTCTCGCCTCTTGACGATCCCGAGGAGGAAGAGGAGACTGACGCATTGGATGAGATGGATGATAGCGGTGGCCGAGTTCGTGTAGTTGGTGCAGAGGGTAGCGTTTTTAACGGTGATGAGAGCGTCAAGTCTAGGGTATCGACAAGATCAGATGAACGCCGTAGTTGTGATGGCGTGGGGATAGGTGCGTCGTCGAATATGCTCGTCGTGTCTCGTAATTTGGTCGGGGTCTGGGATGCTCTCCACGTGTCGAGCGTGGTCTGTTTTCCTTGTCCAGGAGATACAGTCACAGATACTCCGCGATTCGCTCTGCTTGTCTGCATTCTCGTCCTCTTAGTGCGTGCTGGCGATGGGGAGGGTCGCGCAGGTGAGTCGACAAGATCAAGTGTCTCGATTGTGTCTAGCAGCGGTGGTATTCCTGGACGCTCGGTCTCAGCACTCAGGTCGGCTGGTAGTGTTTTCGAACGTTGTATCGGCGCTCGCCTTCTCCGCTTTGTGACGCTGGCCGGTAAGTCTTCCAACACCGGTGACAGGGACTTCTCTCGAAGTGTGGATACTGCCGGGTGGGCACTCTGCTGTCGCACAGGCGATGAAGAAAGCAGATCAACCAACGTGGCTTGAGGCCGTGTGGGTGGCGGTGCATTGTCACTATCGATGGATTTCGCCAGCGTTCGTGACGACCTCGACCACGGTTTGGTGACCTTTGCAAAGCCCTGAATCCCCACCTGCGTTCCCTCGTGTGCAGCCTTGGATCGTGTTGTTGTATTCTTGGGCTTTGACGCTGTCTTTCCAGGCTCCTGACTGGCAGCTCTCCTAGGCTTCAGCTTTGCTTGTCGCTCGGCTTCCCAGTCTTCTACTTTCAGCGGCACGCCAACCTTTACAAAGGTCTCCATAACCCAGACTCTTGCCGGCTTGGTAGGATCAAATTTGGTAGGGCCACGCTTCTTGGGTCCTTCCTCGGCATCATCTTCAAGATCTAGAGGGAGGTCGTCGTCGTCTCCTGCAGCCTGCTGCGATGGTGGTGGGAGCTCAAACTCGTCGTCAGGATCTTCGTCGTCCAGGTTGATTTTTACAAGTTCAATTGGGATGAAGCTTACGCGGAGTTCGGTGCAGCTGTCGGTAACGGCGTGCTGGCGTTTACCATGTATGCCTTTCACCAACAGCGCTTCGTCTTCTTGAACTGCTTGGATGTTGTTGATGGGCATGCGCTCGATCTGCGCGGCGCGCATGCGCAATGCGCGAATGAGGAGGGACGGTGCAAGGCTGCGTACGAAGTGCTTTGCTCCTTCAAGCTTCGCCCAATCGAATGCATCGCTAGTGAATTCACGGAGACCGGGATAGTCCAGCTCTTGATCCCAATTGATTGAGCGTCGTAGCTTGTCTAATCCAGCCCGGGTCGAGATGGCAGGATGCGTGTAGTATCCAAGTATGTCGAGCCGAGGGAAGTCGCTAGGTATTTTCAGCGCACCATGCTTGCGCTTGAACAACTTGCTTTCGTTCGTCTTTAGCTCGTGTTGCAGCCGGTCCCTCCACTGCGACAGGGCCACTGGGTCGTTGCGTGGTACACTACATAAATCGCGCCCAAAGCCAGCTTTCGCAGCCTCGCAGGCCGTCTTTGGGCCGCAGCCAGGTATACCCTCGGGTACATAATCTCCACCACTCATGAGCGCGACTAAGATCATACCCTCGCGATCCAGCCCTGAAGGACCATTCTTCGTTTCGACTGCATCGTAGACGTTGACATGGGTAGGCGTCTTGCCTGACTTCTCCGGCGACCAGTTGCGGATTGTGAGTCCACTTCCAAACATGAGTGTATCAACATCCTCGCTCAGAACTGCGTCGACTATCCCCTCGCGCTGCAGCAGGGCACATTCTGCCTCGGCTTCGCCAGGCGCAAGGTGGATGGGGTATCCAAACTGCTTCAGCAGCTGCTTGGCGAGGAACTCGGGGATAGAGGCGACGTTTGGTCCCGTGCGCTTGTTGCGTTTGAACGGGGGCTTGTTCGGGCCATCGAAGACGAATACGGGGTGGATGGACAGGGCGATGAGGCGTAGCAGGCGGTAGTAGAAGGTTCGTAGGGCCGGGTTGGTGCCACCTGCGTCGGTCAGCGCCTACTGCAGTGGGCGCAGGGCTGTCGCAAACATGCCTTTGCTGGCCTGGATCTGGAAGAGCCAGATGGACGTGTCGATAGCAATGCGCAGCGGTCTGCCCGTCTCCTCAAACTTCTCGACGGCGAGTTTTGACAGCGCGACACGCCGCCCAGGGCCGATTTCCTTGTAGATGCTGCGCGCGTCAGTACCACCACAAGGTCCAAGCAAGGCGACACCTACCCATGGATGCCCATCACGCCTCCACCGTCCCAGTCGTCGCGAGTTGCTCCAACGGCACAGGCGTGCTGCCTGGCGATGATGGTGGGCGGCCAGGATTCCAATCGATAGTTCCCATGGCAACCGCGACTCGCCCGCTTGCTGACGGTGAGGCTCCAGCTGCGCGTGCCCACGCTCTGCAACTCCAATATAGCTGCAACTCATACCACAATGGCGCCCCGTGGCAGAGCTGAGCACATCAGCGACGATGCTGCGCGCGAATACTCGTCGTCGCCGGACCCTCTTGCCATGTCAACGCACGACAACACGACAACATCAACACGAAAGCCCCGCAACACGCCCTCGCAGAACCGCAGACCGAGCATGCACGCATTCGAACTGTCCTCGCCCGCCAAGTCAATGGTCATGAACACGCCACGCACGGGCGGTGCCAGCCCGTGGCGCATCAAAGTTACGGTGCAGGCCGAGCCTGAAAGCGATGGCGAGAACACCATGTCGCCCATGGTGAAGAAGGTCACGCGTACCAAGACCACAACTGTACCATTGAAGGACCATGGTGCGCCTACGCCAATGAAGCGCGGACGAGGCCGACCGAGGAAGTCAGACGCCGCTGGCAGCACACCAGCAAAGACCAAGCGCAAGGGCACACCCGTGAAACGCGTAGCGAGATCCAAGTCACGGGACGTAAGTGTAGGTCAGGCAGGCTCGAGTGCAGCGGACATCGACACAGACGCGCCACCTGTGAGGAGAAGAGGACGCCCACGCAAGGTTATCCAACCAGCGACAGAAGACGAGGAGACCTTGGTTGTCGAGGCTGAGGAAGTCGAGCCTGCAGGCCAGGCTGGTACGACGCCCTTGCCTGCCCCGCAATCACGCACGATCGCTTCAAACCTCGACACACCACAAGAGACCGAGACCTCGAAGCGTCTACACGTAAGAAAGGGTACACCGCATGCAGTAAACCCTCTTGCTATTGAGATTTCGTCAGACGAGGATTCGGACCAGGGCAGCGATGTCCTCACGCCAGCTACTGGGGAAGAGGATGAGACTGGACGTGAACAAAGACATGCCGGAGCAGACAGTGAGTCCGACGTCAACGATGCAGAGCCCTTTGCACATGACGAAGTCGACCACGACGACGATGACGACGACGTGGACGCAGATAACTTCGCATTCGACGAAGGGACCACAAGAATGCCCGACGATTCCACGATCATTGACAGCGAAGGCTTCAGCATCATCTCGGTTGATTCGCTCCCCACGAGATCGAGTCCCCCAAAGGCGGATGATGACCATAACGCACAAGTGCCTAGCATCGCATCGATCATGAACCGCGACTATAAGAATCCTGCTGCAGTGAAACAACTAGGTCTTGAACAAGGCGCAACTTCAAAGTCATCCCCAGGACCTTCGCGTCAGGTTCCCGCCTCCAGGCCCATCCACTCTTCGCCCGTCATTGCACAACCACGCCACATAACCCCGGCGGTTGATAAAGAGGCTCCGTCAGCACCACCCAGCCTCGAGCCTGCTCGCACTGCTCCTACCAAGATTGAAACTCCAAAGATGGGCCGAGCCTTGACAGCAGGCGTTGCTTTGCAGGGTCTCATGGATCCTGCCCGCTTCACACCAAATTCTTCTCAAGAGCCGGCAGCCGATCGACGTGGATCTCTCGATGATCTGTTCCGAGGATTTAGTGAGAAATCGAGAAAACAGCTACAGGACGGCCTTCGTCTTGGTGAGCAGCTTGCTCAAGATCTAGCTACACAGGGCCCCTCACCAGGATCGAGCGATGCGCGCACAGATGCACCTAGGGAACGGCCTATCAGGACACAACGAAAATGGAGGACGCGCCTCCTAACCCCTGAGGATGAACAGCACGAAGAGCCCGCAGCAACGATCGATGAAGAAGCTGAGGTTCAGTACCCTGCATTGGCTGTCGAAGAGCAGGTCAACCCGTTGCCTAGCCCAATCAGGAGCGAAGATGAGGACGAAATGAGCTTTCAGGTCGACAGCATCGTAGCCAGCGTGATGGAAGAGGAGGCTGTAGAGCTTCAAAATACAACAAGCAACCAGAACCCTGCGCACGAGGCGGCAGGAATGGACGCTGGCGAAGCTGGAGATGACTATTCGGACATCTGGCAAGAGGAGGGTAGCCGAGCCTCTGACCCAACAGACCCTCCGTCGATCGGGGGATCATCATCGCAGGAGGGGGATCTGTTCATTGAAAGCGCCTCCAGCAGGCCTGGCCGCAGCAGAATCCAACGTCGGACAGCACGACAATCCCAACGCGATAATGAACCAAGGGCTCAACAGAAGTCACCCTCTTCTTCGCTGTCGAGTGAGCCGACCCATACAAGCGAGAGCAGTAGCAAAGGAAGAGCTATCCACGTAGTTACTCCGCCGGCAGACTCGGAGGAGCAGGACGACAGCATGGCCAGCGAAGCCAGTGATGATACCGGTATGTTCTTTCAATCGAACATGCCCGCAGTGTACGACAAGAAGCGCCGCGATCGACGACAGCCCAAAACCGACAAACTCGACCTGTCACTCCTGTTGAACGAAGGGGAGAGCTTGCAACCCGAACCATCGCCTGAAAAGCAAGCAGCCCCTGCACAGCCCAATCCGTTCCTGGATGCTCCACCTCGTTTTGCTGTGTTTCCAACCTCCCCAAAGAAGAGCAGCCCTTTGCGCCGCGAACTTCATAATTCGGACATCACTACGCCCAGCCGCCATGACGAATCGACGCTGCCGCTTGCTCAAAGCTCTCCGTTCCACACGCGCGTTGAAGGCGACAGTATACTCTCTACAGCGTCTGATCAGCGCCAGATCCTTGCTGAGATGGAGGCCATAGACGTAACCAGCAACAGCATTCGCGTTCTGCGTGCTGAGGCCGACGATTACCTAGATGCGTACTCACACCAAGATCGATCGCTGAACGAGATCGAAGAGGTGACAGAGTACAGCAGAACATTACAAGGAGATTCAAGTATCATGCCTTCAAGTCCGCCGATGGCGAGGCAGAATATGTTGCAGCATGCTGCATCATCGTCCTACACACCAAGTTCTGTGGCTAGAAATACTCGGTCAGAGGATCCATCGGAGGCAACACCGACACCTCTTGCCCGCGAAACAGTGGTAGAGTCTGAAGCTCTTGCCGAGTCCTCATTTGTGAGCACTAGCTCCGCTGGCCGTTCGGATGGTGTCCGCGCAGCAGCTCAACTCCAGCGCGAGTCCTCCGCCAGCGCCGACTCCTCGCCAAAGCTGGCGCATCCCATCCTCTCCAAATTCTGTCCCCTTCCACGTATCGAGCCCTGGACCAAGACACACTACAAAACCCTTGACAAGCTGCATGCCGCACACCTCAAATACCCAACGCTCTTCTGCTCCCTCACCGTCCCACCCACAACACGATCCCGTGCTAACGCGGCCCTCCTTGCCTCCTTCGCCGCAATCACGGAGAAGAACTACGTCGGCGCCCAGGTCTCAGCATGGGGGTACGCCTTCACCATGACGCCTGAGCTCATCACGCTGTGCGAGGTGTTCATGCATCTCCTGACGCTTAGCTCGGTCGCGGACTACGAGAGGCTTGCTGGACGCGAGATCGAACTGGGCGATGTGGGACCCGGTAGAAGCGGGGAGAGCATCGCGAGGGAGGAGGTGATGAGGCGATTATCCACGGTGGTTTTGGGGGACTTTGTCCGTGCGGATGAGAAGAAGGGGTTCAAGGTTAAGAAGACAGGGGCGTTGAGGATTGTTGGTGTGGGAGGTGAGGAGCTCTGAGGGTGATGAGGTACGACTATTTGGATTCTTCTTCTTTCTGGCGTTGTTGGTCTGGCTGCTTGTTCGATACCTCTTGCGCGTGACTAGTCACTTCTATATCCCTCTCATTCGAACGATGTGCAATTTCAGATTCCATACTTAGTCCCAGATCACGTGCGCTTCATGCAACGCATCAGCCATCCATCAAGCAGACTGAGTCTAGCAAATCACCTCGTGGCGTGAGCCCTCTCTTCCTTACTATTCTTCCGCGAGACCCCTCATGACAACAACATAACTGTGGTAAATTCCCTCGTCCCTTTTCAATCGGTGGAATGAGATAGTAGTTGACATGTGTGGTAAATTGGGTCGCGGGCATCTCCCTCTGAAGTTCGTTTACAGCTTTGCCCGCGGCGGCTGAGACATAGCTGCTCTGCTCAATTTGTTCCAGAGCTGCAGACCCTCCGCGAACCCCGCATCGTCTTCAATAACGACACGTCCATCGCCCTTCAGCGTCCGGACCTGCGCATCCTTCTCCGTGCCCCACGACACTTCCTCGCCTTGCAGAAACTGAGCCAGCGGTTTCTGGAACGCCTCCGTGGCTAACTGTTTCTCCTCCACCGTCAGCTCGTCGCCATTGCCCCAGAACCAGATCGGCAGGTCCGTGGTATGCGTCGGCCCGTACTTGACAGGAATCTTCTTATCCACACACTTTGCGCGCCACTCGATCCGGTACCGATGCAGCAGCGCACCAGCGCCGTGTCGGACCAATGCATCCGCCATCCCGCGCTGGAGCGCGTGGATCTGCACATCTGCGTAGACGCGGCCGAAGGCGTCGCCCCAGCTCTTAAATTTCTTCGGCAGCCTGCGGTCGGGGAAGTAGTGCTTCATGAGCACCTCGACTGCGGCGCGCGGGTAGTCTGCTCCCAGACGGCGGGCGAGGTTGTCGAAGCCCGGCTGCGCGGGCTTCCAGGTCCCGTAAAGGAAATGTTCTTCTGAGCATTCGCCCATCATGATCTTGACTCCGCGTTGCTTGAGGCGCCGAGCAAATTCACCTGTGTCAAGTTCTTGGATCAGATTGGGTCGCACGAAGGGACCGTCTGTGACGGCGCGGAATTGGTGGGTTTGTAGCTTGTTGCTTGCTTCGATCAGTGCTCTTGCTGGGAGAGCGCGGAGCTTTGCGAGTTTCTCAGACGGTTGCAGAGTAAGAGGGATAGCAAGGGCTGTTAGGAGTTCGTTGAACTGCTCCTGTGACTCTTCGACGCTCTTTGGCTGTATGCCCGGCCCGTTCGACAGCATCAGTGCTCTCTTCACGATCGCTTTTTTGTCAGGAACGCCGAGATCATATGCCAATTGGTAGAACACCGAGTGAGCGCCGGCAGAGTAGCCGGAGATAGTGATGTTCGACTGGTTGCCCCCGAAATAGCTGATGTTCTCCCACGTCCATTGGAGGGCGAGCCTTTGGTCCCAGAAGCCCAGATTGACGCCAAAATCTGGACATGCTTCAAGCAACTCCGGTGAGGAGAGGAAACCGAAGAGATTGAGCCGGTATGCAGGTGCTACTACGATGCATCGTGTGGGTGAGTCGCTCAGGAAGGCGCGCATGTCCATGTCATTTGGGTTACCAAATTGGAGAAATCCGCCATGGACGTAGAACAGCACTGGCCACCCTGAACAAAATCAACGCTGTGCATCGTCGATCATTGTGATAACAAACCTCCTTTCGGTGGCTCTCCGATTGGAACCCAGATATTGCTCTGCAAGCAGTCCTCTTCCCACAATTTCTCATCGAAGCCGTGACGAGTGACCTGCGGGCACTGCCCACAGCTTCCAGTAAACCTCCCAGGATTGGATTTGGTACCGTAGCGATAGCATGTTGGCAGTGATCTCGGCTTCTGGAAGCGAAAGGGTCCTACAGGCGGAAGACCGAACGGGATGCCACCAAAGAAGTGACACAGTGGATTTGACCTGTCATCAAGATACGTGAGTCCTTCAACGACACCTCGAAATTGAAGGTCTCGTAAGTAAGGTCGAGATGGCTTTGACATGGTTGTGTAAAGTGAGTGACTTGAGATGGAGAGACATTTTGGTCCCGAGGTCCGGCTATTGCAGGCCGGCTAGCTCCCAAACAAGCATAGTCTAATCACTCAATCTCTGTGCTGAAGCATGTCATCAAGACTCCATCTAATATCATCTATCAAGTATACAGAGCCCAAGGTGATGATCAAAAGAGGCTCAGGTGTTGACTTGAGTAAGACGGAGGATACAATAGCTACGCAAGCATCGATGCAACCTGCTGACACGCTATTCGTAACACCGAACCAACACCAAAGTCCGATATCGCCGGCTGAAGTCCTCAGTCTGGTTTTCGAACTCATAAGATAGTCACAGAGATGAGAAGAATTGTGATCTTAGGTTAATATAATACGAGAAAGATCGTATCGATTAGGGTTAAAGTCGGAGAAGCGCTTTGAAGATGTTCTCGAATGATCGGTGCCTGCTGCAAGGTCATCGCGGTGCATGTCTTCTTTCCCTCGATCAGCGCATCTAGCAACGTAAGCCCCACTTAGACATCTTTAATTGTCACTATCGTGACAGAACATCGTACCGTAGATCAAATTAACGTCGAAACGTTTAACCTTACCGGCGTTACGGAAATTAACTCCATCGCTGTGGCTACCTTCTTGTCCAGTACATGACGACATGACGACAGTGGCCGCAGAAAGCGCTGTACTGACAACATAAGAGAACGATAAATAGCAAGGAGACCTGCTAGAGTGGTCCCTACTGACCCCAGACATCGCAACCGCACGAACAACATCATCAAGATGCCTGAGTTCAACAAATCCTCCCTTCTCTTCCGTCATCGCCAGCTAGCACCATCAGCTTCGGTTCGCGTCTCCCCTCTCTGCTTGGGAGCGATGACATTTGGTGAGTCGCACAGCGAGCGATACGGCGCCTGCCCCAAGGATGAAGCTTTCGCAATCATGGACCACTTCTACTCCGAAGGCGGCAACTTCATCGACACTGCCAACGTCTATCGTGACGGAGAGTCTGAGCAATGGGTTGGCGAGTGGATGGCAACTCGCAAGAACCGCGATGACATCGTTCTGGCAACAAAATACACCAGCGGCTGGATGGCTCACAAGCCCCAGCACCTCCAGAGCAACTACATTGGCACTGGCAGCAAGAGCATGAAGCTCTCTGTCGAGGCATCCCTCGAGAAGCTGCAGACGACTTATATCGACCTGCTCTACGTCCACTGGTGGGACTACACCACGGAAATCCCGGAACTGATGCACTCGCTCAATGACCTCGTCGTGTCGGGCAAGGTCTTGTACCTGGGCATCTCAGACACACCCGCTTGGATCGTGTCGCAGGCAAATCAGTATGCTCGAGATCATGGTTTGAGGCCTTTTGTAGTTTATCAAGGCATGTGGAACGCAGGCATGCGTGACTTCGAGCGCGACATCATCCCCATGGCGCGGCAACACGGCATGGGTCTCATCCCGTATGGGGTGCTCGGACAAGGCCGCTTCCAGACAAAAGAAGCATATGAGGAGCGCGCGAAGAGTGGTGAGGGCAGGAACCTGCTTCCGCTTTCAGAGCATGATAAGCATGTGTCGGGCATTCTGGAGGAGGTTGCGAAGCAGAAAAACTGCGAGCTTCTGCAGGTCGCGCTGGCCTATGTGCAGCAGAAGGTTCCTTACGTGTTCCCACTCGTCGGCCAGCGTAAGGTGTCGCATCTCAAGGGCAGCATTGCTGGGCTGTCGGTGTCGCTTACGGAAGAGGAGATCGACAAGGTGGAAAGTGCGTACACGTTTGATCACGGCTTCCCTCACACTTTCCTGAGTGGAACATTGTTCGAGGCAGACAGTAAGCCCAAGCAGGCAGACGGGCCTGGCGATGTGTGGCTTACGAAGGCTCAGAGTGGAGGCCAAACAATTGATTGGGTACAGGATTCGAAGGGTATCAGGCCGCAGCAATAGATTGGGCTTACAGCAGGAGAGGCAACGATGTCTGTACAGGGTATATTCGAAACAAGCTACAAACAAGAATCCATATCTATTTACACAACTTCGCTGAAAATACGTGCAGCCGCTCGATTATCGAACATCTTACACAAGTAAAACTAGTGTTATCTAGCTGTACCAGGTGTTGAGGCTGCGCTCGAAATCGACGTACTGAGGACCAATCTGCTTGAGATCAGACACGCCCAAGTTAGCAGCATCGTTGATGAGTTCGTATTTGAGGATGTCAATGACCTTCTCAACACCCTGGGCACCGTAGATGTTGCTGTACATGAAAGGCCTGCCGAGACCGACAGCCTTGACACCAAGAGCAAGGAGCTTCAGAATATCCGTTCCGTACCTGACACCACCATCAGCGTAAACCTCGACCTGCTTGAAGAGATCGGGGTCCTCGCGGTGGATCTCAAGCGCAATCTCGAGCGATGAGGGCGAAGTGTCGAGCTGACGACCGCCGTGGTTGGAGAGGAAAATAGCCTTCGCGCCATTCTTGACGGCTTCCTGAGCATCTTCTACAGTCTGGATACCCTTGGGAATGATGGGAAGGGAAGTCATGTTGGAGAATTGGCGGTACAGGTCCCAGGTAAGCAGACTCAGGTTGACATCTGCGGAGCCGACACCATAGCGGGCTGCGCGGTGGCGGATACCGTCTCCTGGGGAGTCAACGGTGAGGATGATGGCCTTGGCCTTGCCAGTCCTCTCAATCCTCGTGAAGAGTGCTTGAGTCTCAGTCAGGTTGTTGGTAAGGTAGACCTGCTGGAAAAGAGGCTGGGTGGTGTTGGCGGCCTGAGCGTAGATGGCATCGAAGCTCTGGGAAGAGAAAAGCGCTGGCATATACAAGATGTTGCCAGCAGCGGCGCCCTTCACGAAGTTGAGCTCTCCATCAGGATGCGCGTAGCCGCCGCGGGCGCAAGGTGAGATAAAGAATGGCGCAGAGAAGTTGTACCCCAACAGTGTAGTAGGAAGAGAGGCGGCGACGTTGGTGATGTCCTTGAGAACGCGAGGTCGCAGGCGCTGGCGAGTAAAGGCTTCGAGATTGTTGCGGTATGACCATTCGCCAGCGGCACCGTTGCGGTAGTATGTGTAAGAAGAGGCGTTCAGGTACTGGCGAGCGGCCCAATCGAAGTCGGGGAGGCCGACCATGTCCTCAAGTGGAGCAAGTGTGCCATTGGGAGTGACTGATCCAAGAACAGCCTCAAGGCCTGTATCTGGTTCGTTAAGAAAAGGGCGTGCTGCAAGAGCAACCGACGCGAATGCGAGAGCTGTAACGCGCATATTGAAATGAGTGACTGTGAATGAGTGACTATGTTGGAAGAAGAGAATGTGAGCGGTGCCTGCCTGTGCCTGGAAGTGTGGCTGGCTGTCAATCTATTATAGAAGTAACCGATGTTTGGTCTTTTCGGTTGCGTCAACAGCAGGATTGCGCTTTGTTTCGAGAGCCAGTGTGGTCATCCTTCACTTGCACTACAAGTGGGTCGGCTTTTAATCTATCGTAGCATTTGAGTATCCAGACTCAGCCCTTCCGTCATCTCCTCCGTAAACGCCAAGATAGCAGACTGCATTCCAGGCAGGTCAATGTTTGACCGATATTGGGGACCAAACCGTCGGTCCGAACCACGGGCGCATGGCAGCGTTGACAGCCGGGACCCGTCGCGGAGATATGCTCCAAAAAGGAAAGTCCTTTTGATCTGATTGGCAGATCGAGCGAAATGTTTCTAGAATCCTGCAGTTTCAGAGCCGGGGCAGGACCGAAACGTAGGAAAGTATTTCATGCACGGGCGCCCCAACAAGGATGCCGCAGCACAACTACAACGGCAGTAATCTCCCGTCGCTCTTGCAACTGCAGCTTAAGCATATATCGTCTTGGGAGTATAACTATTGGGGTAGACCAAGGACCTTCCTTCAGGCTGGGCAGAGACAGAAGGCTGTAGTCTGCATCGGACAGCCGCTTCATCTCCTCTCCTGTTATCTTTCACCGACGTCATGTTAGCGTTGCTCGGCAGTGCAACGAGCCAAAGCCTGCTGCTTTCGGCACCGTTGACAGCTGACCCACTGACGCACGTCAATCTCTTTAGTTGCGTCTACTCTCCGCTTTTTGACTTGGTCCGATCATGTATAACATCTTAGAAAATTCTTACAAAGCAAGCGGAACGCGACCGTTTGTGGGGCTTGGCATGCAGCTTCGACTCGAGACCGGTCTCATGCTTCGAGATCTTCAAAATTCGTCGGAAGGACCTGACGGTCATTAAACAGACTTTTCGCTCTCGGATCTCTTGCCAAGCAGCGCAGTGGTCGGATGAAGAGGCTCACTGCTGCGGCGGTATTCGGAGCGGCTGGTGTGTGGCCGAAACCGAACAGGAGCCAAAAGTGCATGTACGCGTTTGTGAGCGAACTCGCCCTCTGTCACAAGCCACTAAAGTGCCTCTGTGCTCGTATCAGACATTGGCTAACACTTTTCAATATCGACAGAAGAAGACATGTTGCGCGTCCAATACACCATCATACACAATCGCTCATCACGAGGATGATTTGCACGGGAGTTTGCTCCTCTCCTTCATGCGCAATTCAGGGGTTTTGGCGATAGGATAGGATAGCGCAATAGGCCCCCATGAGTCGATTACGCATCAGGAAGCTGCCAAATATCAATGAGCCAACTTGAGCATCATGTTGTCCATATTGCTTCATAACTTCGCGTTCCCACATCGAAGTTGAAGGCAGGTGCGAACCGACCGTTGCATAGAAGTGCCTCCTAGCAACCTTGTGAGATGTGCCCTGAGTCAGGTGACGATAGAACGGGACAACGTGAGAATAGCATTTGCAGGAGAGCGCAGGGCGGAGCATGCGTTTGGACGACTGTGGCAGCGCAATGAGAAACTTGGTCGTAGTCGCCACCACGCGCTCCGCGATTTTAGCGTGGTTCTTGTGTCTCAGGCTCGCCGACGTCATCAGTTTGCATCATACACTTCTCGACAACCCTGCTCTGATCTCTGACATATGTTGCGCTGGGATACTACCCTTCTACGAATCCTGCTTCAGGTGTCGTGGATGTTGAAGAACGGACCAAGAGCATCCACATATCCGTAAGAGGTAAGGTCTGCCCGCCTAACCTGCAACCTCTATACCCTTTGCAGCGCCTCCTTAATCGCGTGCGCCCTTGCGATCACTCCGACAATCTTTAGACATCGCTGTCGAGCGCGGAATTGCGGGATGGAGCTCGACGGCAAGACTGTAAACGCTCGCTGGCTGCAACATAAATGGCACGGTGTTGACAGAAGACTCTAGCGGATGCCAACTCCAGTACTTCCTCTATTTTTACAATTGTTACTTGAGTTACGTCTCCTCCTGCATCGAATTTTAGTAGAAAGTACTATCAGTTCATCAGCGCCGTCACCGTACTGGCAAAGGCCATCTTTGTACTCACATCGCGAGACCACCTTTACGAGCACAGCTCGATTACAACAGCTGAGGAACTTCGGTCTTGTCAGCACCACTCTGTCAGGCTTCAGGAAGCTTTTTCAAGTAATAAGGTTCGTTTAGGTGACCAAAAAAGTTTCATATCTTGATTGCGGCAGGCAATACATGGTGCACAGGACAAGGCGAGCAGGGGCGACAACGTTAGCGACCTTTTTGTGTTCAAACTTGAACAGGTGATTAGGCTTTCGACATGATCCTGCAATCAAGCTAGTGGGGTTCTTTACGAGGAGTTGTACGTTCATCTGCTACTAAAAGGAAACGACTTATCAAACTTTTAGGTAAGACTTTGCGCGCTGGTAGATGGGGACTTTTCACGTCACGGCGTTTCCAAACCTTGAACGGCTTGTCTGTTATCTTTCTGACGCTTTCTGGACTTTGTCACCAACACCGTCTAGCAACAGCCTCAGCCAGCGAAACCTGGAACGATTGTACAGCTTTGTCGCACAAGCACTTCGCCTGCTGCAAGATGTGTTAAAACACCTAACAGTCACGTAGTAGAGGAACGAGGATCAGGAGCTCGAAAAGTGCAAAATGTCAACAATCTTCTTCGGTCTACGAAATGTTTACCTGTGCAAGCAGAATATATGAGGCAGCAAGGTCCTGGGTGCATCTAACATCACTACCCAATACTCACCACTTCATACTAGAGTAATTAGTGTATGTCGATCACCAAATACGAAATCTGGGGAAGAGCACAGATCGCATCATGTCTTCGGCCCGATCGCCCCCCATAGACACAGTCACAACAAAATCCGTATCGCTTGCCATTACACAAGCGCATTGTTGCGCAGCTTGATCGTCGCGCGGGCCACTTGTTGCCGGGCTTGTCCCCGCAACACCAAGTTGCCGAACCTAGCTTACAGTAGCTACGGGCCTTACTGTTTGTCCCAAAGTTGCATACCCATATTGTAATTACCGGTGCTGATCTCGTTGCGCTAAAGCTCTCGGCGTCATGTATAACAGTAGAAATATCTCAACTCCACCAAGAGCGTAGGGTTGATGTACTTGCAGGCCCACTGTCTAAGACATTTATTTTGGTAATGCATTCCATTCTGGCACTGTGCCTGTTGGCCACTACTGTTGCTGCTGCGCCAGCACCGCAACTCATTGATCTGACCCCCGGCTATTCCAAGGGCGACTCTAATCCAGCGCGCTTCAGATACTATGAGAACCAGGATTTCTTACAGGGGCCATGCGATATCACCACTGGGCCTGATAGCAACATTTGGCAAGCTGCTCGAACTTCTTCCATAAGAGTGCTGCTGACGAGAATTCTTTGCTAGGACACAGAACTTCCTCGACAACACTGTCTCCAAGATCGAGATCGCAAGTGGCAGGATCACGAACTATAAGGTTCCCTACCGTCCTGACCAGCTGTACCCTAACCAAACAATACCATTGACTGGACGTATTGCATTCGCTTGTGCTATCCAGCCGGGCAGTGATGGAAACTTGTACGCTGCCACAGGTGTCCGATCTCAGTTCTTAAAGATCAACCCTTCCAATGGAAACATCAAAGTCTTTACACCACCATTCCCAAACGTTCCGTTCTTAGGTAACATTCAACCTTTCAACGACCTCTGGGATGGCGGCTCAGGAGTAAGGATTCCTGTGTTATTATGAGCGCAAACATTACTAAAGCGACCTAGATGTGGTACACTTTGACCACAGCCGGCACACTTTACCACTTCGACTATGCTACCGAGACGTTCGATGGAGTCTACCCTCTTCCCACACCGTTGAACGGCGTGGTCGGAGCTTTCGTCTCCAAAATCGATGGAAATGTATGGCTCGCCGAGATGCTCGGACAAGCCATCACCAAATTCGACGTCAAGACAAAGAAGTTCACTCGGTATCCCCTCCCGATTAGCGGTTTTGGCATAGTAGTTGTTCGTGCAGAAACCGAGAACCGGTACATTTGGTTCACTGGTTTCGTGTCGAACAGCAACGTACGCTTCGATACGAGAACTGAAAAGATCGATGTATTTACTGATCCATTGCCTGCATCATTCCCTACCGAAAATACTGTCGATAGGCAGGGAAGGTATTGGTACTCGACAGCAACGAGGAACACCATCCAGTACCTTGACCAGAACAACGAGCCGGTCATCATCGACATGCCTGACAATGGCATCACTTCTCCAATTGGCATTCCTCCAGGCTTGAACATCGCGATTCATTCTGGGCCAGATAATGCCATATACTTCTCGCAGGTACTTAGGAACAGGATTGGAAGGTATCAGCTTTAATTTTGATAGGGTTCTCTTACTGCTTCGTGCTCGAAAACCAGTCCTGTAGTCCTTTATAATTGGCCGAATGCCATACGCAAGTCTTCGACATTAATTCACCATTACGTTCATTGAAACCAATTTTCAATATTGTCGTGAGCTTATCATGTCCTAGATTGCATGCGCTTGATAGAATCTGAATGATGCTTGTTGAAGAGTTAACCTCAACGCCTTGCCTTGGAATTCACAGTCAAATTAACGACGACAAGTGCTGTTGCGATCTGTCGATCACGTCATGCCATTTGCAGCTAGCCGCCCGAGTTGCAAAGAACGGGAACAGCCTTCGCGCCTTCCCCACAAACACACCAAAACATACCCTCGGGTACGTCACTACACCCGAGGATACCACCGCGACCATATAACCGGCCTACTCACAATCTTAGTTCGCAACGAGAATAGTCTCCAGGGATGGTGAACTTCATATGTCGCACCTCTACGCCACGCTGATCACTGCTGCAGGTAGCCACAATGCAGGCCACGGTATTTACATCCCGCATGCGCCAAGCACTGCATAAATCGATAATCTTGGACCTGCATAGAGATGCAGAACCGCGGGGTGATGATCACACACTTTTTCTCCTGGGCAGTGATTCGTGTCGTCGCCGGCAAGTGGGACTAGGCACGGAGATCACCCGTGGGTGCTCGGCCCTTTCCCCTGCCCATCTTTGACGCAATGAAGTCAGCTGCGCATAAGTGCATATACGAAGGGTGAGGGCAGGATGGCTCAACCAATGATAATAGATGTGTTTGGTTGTGTGATGTGTGAGTGGAGGGTGGACGGCGAACTGAAGTGGAAATAGAGATAGGGTTCATGTCGGACTTCGATGGTGGCTGGATTGGCATACGTCGGTGGACGTATATTTTGGTATTGCGTAGACCAGGTCAGGCAGATTTATGAGCAATATTCCCAGTTCCGTCAAAGTGAAGTTGGTGCTGACTCGCAGAAGCGTATGGTTTTAGACATTTAAAGAAGTATATGCGAATTGTCCATTGTGAACTACGTAAGACGTTGCTTCATCGGGCCACCAATGCTGGTGCACTGCGTGCTTTGCCAGTCATTAACATATGCTATCATATCAATTTTGCGAAGCGCAGTGCGACGCGAAACCAAGCTTGCCTCTCAAGCATTACCGCTGCCCTTGTAGCTAGCACCAGGGAACCTGTTGAAAAGCTGGTTGTCGAATGTGGCCAACTGTGGGCACCCAAACTTAGAGCTAAGTGGGCCCAGCTGCTGGGTAGCCCAACCAAGCACGGAGCCGACAACTCCAAGGAGAGGATTGGTGATGTCTGGAAGGCCAGCCATAGAAGCCTGCAACAAGAAGCATGCGGCCTTGTTGCCGCTGGCCAGATCTCCAGCGTTGAAGACACCGCCAGTAAGATCAGTAACATCAACACCAGCAAAGCTGTTAGTGGTGCCGGTGTTACCACCAATGCGAACGATGCCTGGGTACATTGCATTGTTGATCTGTACATCGACAAGGACCTCAGGGATATTGTAGGCGTTGGCAGCTGGGCGCTTGTACCAGTTCTCTGGTATACGCTCCTGGCCACGGTTGTGCACAAAGTTGCCAGGGCTATCACCGGTAACGGCGAAAAAATCCTTGAGCACTTGGCGAGAAAGGAAACCGCCGGGGTTCTCGGCGCTGTGGTTGGACATGAAGTTGATGACAAAGTTGTGCGCAGCAGGCGCAACCATGCCTGAGAAGGGTCCAGAAAAGTAGTATGGGTTGTTGAGGATAGACCAGCGAGTGACATAATCCGATTGAGCCGCAGCATCGTCCAGAGTGTAGGACTCAGCCAACTGGTAAAGGTGCTCCCATGAGCGCATTTGGAAGACGCCAACGTTGCCGCCGTTCAGGTAAGCATCGCCTCGAACGATGGAAGCGTCCCCTTCGTACTGATTGTGTGTACCTGCGATACCAGTTGCTGGAAAGATCGGAATAGTTGGCGTGAATCTTCCACCAATGGACCAGCGGCTCGAAACTGGGTCTCCAGCAAGTGCAATTGAGACAACAGCCAAGAACAGAGAGAGATCAGGGGACATATTGTAAGCCTCGCCGAGTCCCTGCACGGTCTGTGCTGTAGTAAGAAGACCGTTACGTGGAATGAAGTTGTGGTTGGCAGCAGCATTCAGGCCAGGGCATTGTCCACGAATGTCGCCCGATCGAGGAGATTGAAATTCGTGTCCACTGCCAGAGCCTACATTGACAAGCTGCTCACGAGCGTTGAAACCAAGAGGTGGCAATCCAGTGTTCGGACGGCCAGATCTGAAGACAGGATCGCGCGGCGGTGGCTCCTCACGCTTCTTCAACTGTCTATCCATCTCCATGACATTGGGCCATGCTGCCGCCAAGGGCAGGATAGTGAGCAATGCGCTTGTGGAGAACCGCATGTTTATTTGTGTGTGAAGGGTAGAGTAGAAGATGGAAGAACTGAAGAAGTGTTGGAGAAGTGTTGGATGATGAAAATTCAGAGATGTAGAGGCGGCCTTCATATACTCTTCGTTGTACCCCCACTCCGGTAATATCTCGACAAGCTCTTTACTATACTTTGCAATCCGCTAGGCTTCATACCTTAGAAGCCGTTCCCAGTCTTGGGCCCATTGTAGATCTTTGCGGGGCGAACAAGCCAACTTGCTCTTGAGACTTGCAGCAATTGTGCCGTGGGCGATAATCCGGGGAATTTGCACTCTGGTGGTTGCTGGCCCCTGGTGCGGATGATGGCTAGCCGGATACATGGTAGGTTGTCGCTGTCTGCCAAGTACTCCGGTATACGCTAACATGGCGTAGTGGACCTTTGTGCGGATCGCACATGTTCCTTTGTCAAGCTTTCCTTTTCTGGTCCTACGTAATCTCCTTATTCGGATGGATCTGCATTGCAACAGTGTCTTTAGTACAGAAATCGAGAGAGGTGACTAAAAGAGGCGCAATTACTGGCCATGTAGAAACGTAGCGAGCGCCGGACCGCCGTGGTCGCCGAGAACAGCCTCAAAGCCACAAGCTCTTAGGTCTGCCCTTTGGACCTGCAAGTATTGCTGTCTTCTGTAGGAATTTTGGTGTCAATGTCGAATCCGGATGATCTGATTGGCGCATTCCATCAACCTAACCAATTTCAGCTCCCATTACTCAAAAGACGATCTTGCAAGCGTCCACACTGACACTCCGCAGTATGTCACAGCAGGCAGCAGGTTTCTGCTTGCCAAGGGTAGTGTCAACGGCGAGTATTTTACATGCAGCTGGAAACCAGGTCCGGAAACTCTGATAGGCATGGACTTGCTGAAGAGAACGGCTTAAATCGTAACTTAGATGGGCATACTGCATTGTGTCGATCGTGACGCTATCATTAACGGCCAAGCTGGCGGTATGCTTCGGTACTTCGACATCTTGTTGAGCACTTTCAGGAATAATCGAGAACAGCATTATCCTTGGTGTCCTTCGACTTTGCTGAGACCTCTCCTTTGTGATGCAGAACTTGCAGCAATCCTCAATTGATTTCTCGGTACTTGGAAAACCTGACATGATTTGTTCTACAATGCAAATGAAAGGGTCCAACAACGGGATGCACTTTAGCGACTGCCTGGGAGAGCTACTGTACGCTCCAGACCCTGTTCAAAACGGCGAGCCGGTTCCCTCGGAGTTCGGTATTCTCAGGCCAATAGCAGACAAGTTGTTTATGCTTTGCAAGCGCATATAGCCTACGCGTACTGCTCGTTTCGTATTCACCTAGCGGATGTTGACTTCGAATTCACCTCTCTCCCTCGGTAGCACCTTGAGACAGACTAGTCGTCAGCATGGTCTGTTTGCAAGCGTCCTGGAAGCAAACAAGTCCATGGCAAGATCTAAACACGGGAGCTGCTGAGCACGGCTGGAGGTAGCCACCAACACCCTTTCGAGCTAAGTCCCAGCCTATGACAGGAGAAGTGTTGGTAGGGCTTGCAACACGGATCGTGATAATCTGAGCATTTGTGATACGGGGCTGCAGATGAGCTGCATTATTGTGCTGGTGTACGGATTCCGGATGTAGCTTCTACTGCAACAAACCCTCTTAAGACTCATTCGAGTTGATTTCCTTCGAGATCGTATATGTAAGTCGTGGTTATCAGGCTTTTTCGCTCTTGGACACATCGGCAAGATGGATGGGGGCGCGAGTATCCCCAATCGCCGCAGCTCAGCAGGTGGTAATTTGCAGAAGCGGGGACATGACCCAATTCTCGGCACCAGAAGGTCTGACAACAGTCTATGGCATGATCCTTGCATCACTGCCTAGACGACGTACATGTCTAAAGTGGCGAGTTGGGTGTTTCGATCGAGCTCCCTGCCGATAGACAAGACTGTGGTGAATCAGGAAAGGCTCGATATGCAAAGTCTGCTGATAGTGGAAAGTGGACTGTACCAGACATTTGGCCAGGTGTGTATGCGCACGAACACTCAAGGGTTTCCCAACTTTCTCAATCGATCAGTCATCGAATCCCTCGAATTCGTCCTCGTCGACTGCCTGAGTCTGCTTCACCTTCGTTCGCATTTGCGCGATCATGTTGTTCAACTCGTCCTCTTTTTTGCGCTCCTCGTCTGTCATCTTAGCCTTGCGATCATGTTCTCGCTTCGCCACCTTCTTTTCGCGCCTAAGCTCTTTCGTTGCCTTGTGGTCCTTCTGCTGCGTCCAGGCTTTGGCAACCTTGTTTTCTTTCACATATCTTTTGCCGCCACCTCCTTGAGCCGCTGCCTCAGCAAGCTCTGTTTGACGTTGTTGCTCTCGCAACTTGTCTTTATACTCGAACGTATCGAAATCCATCGTAACACCGAGCGACTTGTCACCCTCCCACTTCTTAGTCTCAGGCATACGAGGAAGACGGAGCAGGCCCCAGGCCGTTCCGAGTTCAGCCCAATCTAAATCATCAACACGGAATATGGAGCTTGCTGTGTGCTTGCTGTAAGCACGAACCCAAGACACAAAGCCTCGCTGAGCTTTGTCATAGATAGCTCGATCAGTTTTAGCGACCTTCCTCATAGTATGGGTGACTCGTTCGATATCCTCTGGTGTAATAGTGATGCTAGGAGTCAGGAGTGGAGTGACAGGAGTCTGTCGTACACGTAAGAACTCCACATAGTCCTCTTCGAGACCTGGGGTGAGGAACGTAACGGCGAGACCCTTCCGTCCAGCACGTCCAGCACGACCACAACGATGAATGAATGCTTTCGGGTCACTTGGCGGATCTAGTTGCAAGACAAGGTCGACTGAGGGAATATCGAGTCCACGAGCGGCCACGTCAGTGGTAAGTAGGATGGAAGGTGTGACACTGTCCACGAATTTGCTGAAGTTTTTCCGTCGCACCTTGTCCGGATATTTACCGTGGAGAGGAACAATAGTATGGCCTTTCAAAACTTCAGGGAGTACATGCTGGAAATAGTCGACCGCGAAACACGTTGCCATATAGAAGATTGTCTTCTGAGGTTGCGGCTGTACCGAAGCCAGTATTTGTTTGATGGCCGGTAGTTTGTGCGAAGGAGGTACCACGAGATAAGCCATTTGTAGGCTTGCGGGCGTCCTCTTGTCCACGATTTCACCGTTCTCTGCTGCTCTCGCTTTTACCTTTACAGCGATGCGGACGGGGTTACGCAGACCTACTCGGATAAGCTGATCAACAGCTTCACTGACGCTGGCACTGAACAACCCTGTTCGTCTTTGCTTTGGAAGCCGTGAAAGAATTTTTTGCAGATCATCTTTGAAGCCAAGATCGAGCAGTCGGTCGGCTTCGTCCAACACAAGGGCATCGAAAGATGACGAGCAGTGGACGTGTCGAGAGGACAGTAACTCGAGGAGTCGCCCAGGTGTGCCAATCAAAACGTTAGTCTGCTTCTTCAAGAATGCACTAAGATCCTGAGCTGGTGTGACTGAACCACCAAGGAGCAACTGGGGTACAACTTTGAGGGTGCCGACAGGGAAGGTCGGTTTTGGTGGTGCGTCTGCGTCTTCCATGTCGCTGTCCTCGTCCTGTGGTTCCAGTGCTGCAGCAGATGGTGCGTGAAATTTGAGCAATGAGCACAAAACAGTGTGAATCTGTGTGGCCAGCTCTCTTGTTGGTGAGATGATAATTGCGCCCACGTGATGCTTTTTGAGAGGTGCATCGAGACGAAGCAGGCGCTCGACAATTGGAATCAAGAAGCTGTATTTATTAGCACGAGGGGTCTCTACAAAGGCCGCACACATACGCAAGAGTCTTTCCGCTTCCTGTGACAGCTTCGACGACAACATCAGAATTCTTCATGAACATAGGAATGGCGGCGTGCTGCACGGGGGTGGTCTTCACAAAACCCATAGCGTTTACAGCCTCAAGGATCCATCCTGAGAGCGCAGGCGTCAAGCCACCGAACGACCGGTCGACTTTCGCCTGGGGCGCCATCTCGAGAAGCCAAAGGGTAAGAGTGTGGTTGGTGCTCCAGAGCCAGAGTGCAGCAGAAGTTTTGCTCGACTCTCAGAAAAAGCTGGGCTGTGGCGCACGCAGCGCCACATGAGGATCACTGGAGGAAAGTGCAGCCGGTCCGCTGCACGTGATTATCTAGAAGACACCTGCTGCCCTGTGTCAGATTCCAAGTCAAGTCAGGCTTTCGAATAATTTTTAAAAACATCCCTGGCAGCATCAAAATCCATCGCGATTGGTTGAAATCACCACCTGATCGCATCTCCATGATCTGAGTGGAGCGTCTTCACATGCAAGCTGATCTCATCGGCGGCACAGATTCGCGCAGACACGCGACAAGTCTGCATGCTAAATTTCCTGGCTGAGCAGCAAGATTACAGAGGCGTCACTGGTGTCGCAACGTCTCCTTTTTCCACCACGTCTGCAAGCTGGCTACTGTCGGCCTCATAAATTGTGGCATCTCCTGTTCTTCCAGACGATGCGCGTAGACCGGACGAACTCGCGTCCGCCCTGGCCTTGTTGATTACGTCTGACGCCGATGTCGAAGCCACCACATCCGCAGTCTTGAACGGCGCTCACACCACGTACACTCAGCCTCACGACTGCGTGGACCTCGATCGCCAGTCCCTGCTTGCAAACGTCGCCTTATTCTGCGCGAGGGCCCGCTCCAGCATATCCGGCCTCATCCGCGCCCCTCCGCTTCCATACTTCCCTACCTGCTTTCGCTCAGCAATGGCCTCCTCCAGGCAGTACCAGATACCGCACACTCCGCGCGTCATCTCGCCCTCGCCGACTCCCTCGGAGGCTGGGAGCATGAAAGATGGCTATTTCCCCCCTGTAACGCGCGCGTCGGCGCGCAAGAACAGGGTCCATTCTCCCCCACCTATCGAAGAGGACTCATCTGGCTCAGATCCTGAGAAACGCGCGCGAACTCGAAGTCGTGATGCCAAGCTCGAGGGAGGAATGGGCAGGAGAAGAGTCAGCGGCATGACGCCCAGAAAGCAACAAAATGGAGGTTCTAAGAAAGACCCGGCTCTGCCCAATGGCACCAGTACAAGCAACGGACATTTGTCCCCGGCGGCTGCCAATAAGAACTACTGGAGAGAGCTGAGCCGGAGCCCTAGTCCTTTGGGGCTGATCCCCATCCATCAAGAATGGCGCTCTTTCGTAAGTACACAGCTTGGACGAAGCTCGAGATCATGACTGACATCATCAGATCCACCGTCACGAAATACCCCGCAAGATCCTTCATGTCTCTATCGGATTTGTCACGATCTTCCTCTATTGCACTGGCCGCCAAATGTCGCAGATCCATCCCGTTCTGCTGGCCATGTTCATTCCCATCGCTCTTACCGATGTCATTCGACACCGCTACTGGCAGGTCAATCGCTTCTATATACGGTGCCTTGGCGCACTGATGCGCGAATCGGAGGTGGATGGCTACAACGGTGTCATCTCATACCTTCTGGGTGCATGGATCGTTTTGCGCTTCTGTCCCAAGGATGTGGGTGTCGTAAGCATCTTGCTGCTCAGTTGGTGCGACACTGCGGCATCGACGTTTGGTCGCCTCTGGGGGCATTTGACACCCAAGATTAGAAAGGGCAAGAGTCTTGCTGGCACAATCGCTGCGTGCTTGACAGGCATCATTACAGCTGTTTTGTGGTGGGGTTGGCTCGGACCGCTCTACTCTGACCTTAACCAAGGCCACAATGCGTTTGCTTTCCAGAATGTCCTCACCTTGCCGAGACAAGCTCAGCAGTTGCTTAATTTATCTCCAGCTCAGAGCTCCATCACCGGTTACACTGCCTTGGGTGTAATGGCCCTGGTCACTGGCATTGTCGCAAGTGGGAGCGAAGCCCTGGACCTCTTTGGCTGGGACGACAACCTTACGATTCCAGTCCTCTGTGGGGCTGGCCTTTGGGGTTTCCTACGTGTATTCACATAAAGGGAAAACTTAAGATGACTACGAGTACGTTTAATGTTTACGTTTTTCCATCCTTCTCATAATGTCGGCATGCAAATACCCTAGAGTACGGCGAGTAGCATCGCTGGATCTCCACTATGAAGGCGTTCCTGGGCCTGGGATCTTGGTGATCTACTACTACATGGCGGATCGAATCTAGATCGAAGACACTCGGTTTTTGTTACCAACTTCAGTCCACACAATATACGAGTTACAATAATTTCCATCATCCCCATATTTCGATCATCCGGTTCGAGAATGGATTGATGGATTGCCTTGCGCCCTCCGCCAGTCCCACCTGCTACGGGCAGACCGCGTTTCGGTCTCTGATTGACCCTACGTCGCAAGGAATATGTTCTTGACTTGAGGCTCACGCTGCTGCCACTGCAAACTTTCATTCTACACCAATCAGACATCATGGTCACACTTTCACAAGGAACGATTGATCATGTCAGCAATGACCCATTAATGATAATCTCAAGCATACCCTCACTGTAAAAGGAGCGTAGAGCGTACTATGCCGCAGCAAAGCAGTTCTCCAGGGCCTTCTCCAGCTTCTTCTTCACCCAGAACAGTTTGCAGGAAGTTGTTTCCATTTGAGGTGGCATTTGTTTGCCCTCGTCCGCAAGCTGCTGTTCCGCACGCAGTCGTCACCGACAATAGACATTAGAGGTGGTACTCTGGCTTGTCGTGAAACCCCAGGAGATCTGCGAACGGAAGGCAATCATTTCTCCAATCATACTAAAGTTGCATTCTGGGCAGTCAAGTCTGCTGAACAGCGTGCCGCTACATCTGGCTCTGAGCACATCAAAATCATTATCCGCGGTCCGACAAGATGAATTGATGGACAGCTCCTGAAGAACTGCGTTTATCGCAAGTTTGTCAGCTTCAGAGTGCATCTGCTATCACTAGAGAGCCTGACGAAACTCTGGTGAGTGCGGTCACTTCAGATCAATCAGGGCGATATCACTGCAGGCCATTAGGATGACGACAAGGGCTCAAACTTAGACCTTTGAATGATTTTGAATGTGGCCAAAACAACTATCTGATCTTGAATTATTGGATGTCAGTTGAGTCGCCGCGAAGTTTGTCTCAAGTATACGCACAAAAGCTGCTTCTCGTCTTGTAAGCATGATTGAAACGGCCAGCAACGTGGCACACGACGTCAACTCGCAAAAAATATCGAAGACTTTCGCTTGCCGTCAGCGTTTAGGCGCCTCCATCTCAACTTCCTGAACGACTGTGCCTAAGAACTTTCCAATCTCGATCAATGAGATTCGATTTGTGCTCTGGTCGGTTAAGCGAAGCGTGATCCGTTCAGTACATCCTTGTGTGTCTTGTCTCACAGCTTGCGTGTGATGGAGCTACGTGGCAGCGTGGACTCAGGCCTCTTCAAAGTCCAATTACTAAATTTCTTTTGGTGGCCACATCTTGATTTCACTTATGGTCACACGGCCAAGTAAAACAACTTCCCTTGTCTCGGCCCAAACACGAACAATGTTATTCATGACGAGTTTCTAGCTGACAAGGGTCGTTCTGGTGACGACTTGGTAGGAGATTGTGGGCTCAGTATTGCACCCAGCGATGCCGTCTTATTGCCCTTCCTTACCGGCTTCGCGAACGCAGCCTCGAGAGTGCCAAACTTGAAGGACGTGAACCGATGGAGCCTTCTAGTCAGGGTCCAGTACGACAACAATGAGGTGCCTCATTCTATCTGGTCACATCACGATCGCTTAAGAAATCGGCCACTGGCCTGTGGCACAGCATATAACAGACCGACAGGAGCAACACCTTGCAAACCCACGTGGCAGAACTCAGCGTAGCGCCCCGCTGAGAAGATCTATGCTTTGTTTCGTAACAACGGACGTGAGCAGCATGGGTATGCACTGGAATAAGACGGGACCGACGAACAGGGAGGGCGGGGAGCGAACTCGTCCATGAACTCGTCCATCGTGCTCTCGTCTCTGGATGCATAGAACTATCCCGACCACAGGGCTACAGCTCGCTGGCCCACAACATGTTCATAGATCGAATCTTCTCAGAAGTATCCGCCGAGACCAACCTGTTGCTTTATTTGTTCGAGCACAGAGAGTCATATTTGTTTAGTCCGACGACTGAGCCATGAGGTCAGAGGATCGGGAGCAGTACCACCCACTAGCCACACATGAGCAATCCATCACGGGGCGACCAAGCGCATTCACCGCTGCGCCATAACGTTCTTCAACAAGGCACCAACGTGTTGTATGTGTCTCGGTGATTATGAGGGCGATCGGGGTATTTGAGCTGACCACACCAGCAGAACTCCCCGATCTGACTCGCCAACATCGCTCACTATAGCCGCCTTGCCAAGCATTCGGGATTCCACATGGCTTTCACTGTTCCCCGACCTCAAAAGCATGCTTATCTGCCCCTTCAATAAATTTCTCGATTTTAACTGCAGGACATCAACAATCTAGAGTTTCGCTTGGCCACCTACGCAATCGAAGAGCCCACCCCACAGCAAATCGAACCACCAGCCATAACCACGATCTACATATTTTACGATCGCACATCATATATCATGGCATCCCGCCGCGACTCCTTCGACCTTGTCTCCACACCCCCCACCATCCCTCTCAGTACGAACTCCCCCCCGCTCGCTCTGCACCCCAAACGCCGGAGCATACAACATTGCGATCTTGAAATGTGGGCACGTGGGAGACATCTTTTCAGGCTGTTCTGCGTCCTCCTAAGCGTCATGATGTTAGCATTTGGATGCACTTCTGTGTGGACTAGGATGCAAGGAGTGGGGCGGTGGGGAGGTGATAGCTTGTTTGGATTGCCTGAGCATAGCGCCTGGCTCTACGCTGTTTGTGCTCTGCAAGCGGCTATTTTCGGTCGACTGGTGTATGTGTTCTCGATTTGGCCATATGATGCTTTGGTGCGAGAGTTGGGAGATCTTCATTGCGGCACGTGGATGATTTGCTAGCTGTTTCCCGGAGTTGGGGGAAAGCGGATGATTATGGTGTGACTCGAAGGGATACTTTGCTCCTGGGAGAGGGACTTCCGTCACTGTCAGTTGAAATAGAGAGGTATCGTGAATGCATTGTACGCTAAGCAAACCATGCCTGTTCCCACCATGCACGCCTGAACGATCAAGTAACGAGAATACCGTGTATGTCACTAAACCGGCTTTATACCCCTGGAGCCCTTATCCAAGCCTCTTTGGCATTTGTTCTGCGCGTCGAACTACTCAAATTCCAAGCTGTCCCTCACACACTTCCTTACGCGCTTCTTAAACTCTGGTGTGTTCTCTCGCCATAACGCTGCGGCCTCGACATTCGCTGGTGACTCGTCGTTGGGACTCGAGAGCATGGAGATGACGGAAAGAAGAATCGTCTCGGGAGTCTGAACGGGTGACCAGCGCTCGGCGGCCGACTCGTAGCCATATTTGTCCTCCTCTGGCGGGTGTAAGATGGAAATGCAGACATCTCCGTTCTGGTAGACTATGCCATGTCAGGTTTTATCTATCGGTAATGGAGAAGACCACGGCTTACTGTTCGGGTGGAAAATCGGTGTTTCGAAACGCATCTTGGGGGGCAGCAGTGGGTATTCAGGCGGGAAGGTCAGTCGCGCGCGGAAGAAGCCACCTGCGGCCTGTCAGCTTGGGCCTAGCATTCTGTCTTCTCGCTCCACGCACCTCCATAAAACTTTGTGTCGTCGTCGATCATCAGCATGACCTCCCACTCAAAGACATTACTGTCCACCAGCCCACAGCTGATACCTGATATGCTCTTGTCATTCTGCATTTGCTTGAGCTGACGGGACAGCAGCCCTGCTGCAGCCGATGTGGAGGCCATCTCTGAGTGTTGCGGTGGTCTCGTGTGTGGGTATCGAGTGAAGCTTGGGTGAAGCTTGGAAGCTTGGTTGCGGACAAGGCGGGGTCGATCGAAGGCGAGCGCTGGGTGGGGCAAGCCTGTTCAAGGACAACTGCAAAGTCTTGTGATGAAGGACGTTGACTGTCAGAGCACGTGAAGCCCTTATATGTGCGGTTGCAGCTGTAGAGGGTACTGGCGGTTCAGGCGCGTTGCGGTGGATGGTTCAAAGAGAGACTGAGGCGATAGCGGGGCTGTCCTGGCAAAGGCCGGCGTATGGCAGGGGTCTGGATGGATAGATGGCGGCTGTCCAGTAGCTCAAGGCGACAGTGGCCCAATGTGTGTAGCTGCGCAGAGGGTTTGGAGCGGCGTAGGCATAAAAATATGGGAAGAAGCAAGCATCCGAGGTCGTGAGCACCATCCCGTCGACGTGCTCGCTGGTGGCGTCAACCGCCAAGACTAGCAGGGTTGTTTCCAGCGGCCGATTTCCTCTTTCTCTCCCTTCCGCATCTCCACCGTCTCAGAGCCATCTTGAAACGTCATGCGGCCGGGGATCCTGGTGTCGATTCTGTAGGGCTGCGCTGAAATGGAGTAGAAGAGACAGGAGCAATATTGAGCAAGGATGGAGCAACGACCGCGGCAATCACGGCTTGCCCCTTTCACACCGTCCGCGTCATGCACTTTTTAAGCAAAGAGATATGTTTTAACGCGAATAGGCGGGACGTGATCAAAGATATTCTCGGACAACACTCATGAACCGAGCCAAACACCGCAGCGCGCTCTCAGTCAGGGTCCAGGACAGCTCGTACCTGACGGTCGCTCCGACCGCCCACATGACCACATCGACATAGACAAGTCAGCGCTTTCCCATCAAGTGCAAAGCCTGTCTTATGGCAGTGCTATCGCGTGAGGTCAGATATTATCGACTCCCAACATCCAATACGCCTCATGACGCTTTCCAACTTCATGTTACAGATGGCTGACCATCCAGCATTTTGGCGCTGACTATGATGGCCTTGTAGTAACATGACCAGGGATACCTTGACATATGGACTGCTTGCAATGCGACACGACAGCACGACTACGTCTGCAAGCTGCATGTCAAACGGCATGTCGTGTCACGATGCACAACATGCAGAGTTAGGCCTGGATACTGGGACATCTGGCTCCCGCCATGGAAGTCTTGGACGATGGAAATTTGCATTCCATGCATGGATTACAAATAGAGTGTCCAAAGATACACAGTGGAAGACGAGGTTGGACAACTGCAGCCGACCATAGTTATGACCTGCCCAAAACAATACCGGATGTGTCCCTGCTGGGTTGAATGGCTGTCTTGATCTTCATAGAACTCCAAGTACATCCACAAACCTCCACACTATATTTCGGTCGTGGCACAAGTTTCGAAACAAGGCTGGACAGCTTCTGTACTCGCATAGTTACGGTCATGGCCCCAGTAATTTTGGGCAAAACAGTCAATGACGAATGGCTGTCGTAGCTATAATGGAAGCCCTAAAGGAGGGTAATGTCAAGCAGACTCAAGACGTTGGAAACCACTTACAGGGAGTGCGACACGGCAGCAGAGAGAACAAAACACCAGTGCTCTGGCTATCGCAAGATGAAGACAACGTCCGCGTCATTACGATCCGCAGGGAAACCCGAACGCATGTTATAGCATGTCGATTCGAAGTCGGACCTTGTGCTCAGCTCCAAACACTGCAGAACACCATACACCATGGCGCGAAAGTGTCATTAATACCTCGACAGGTGCAGGTATAGCTTACTCAACGCTCCTCACAGAACAGATACTTTACCTAGAGGCTGAAGTCGGGCCACACGAAGATACGCGAGGATGTACGTACTCAGATCAGAATGCTGAACGACCAAATAATTACCAACAAGAAGAGGAAGGACTGACGATAATAGCCCATACCCATCATTGCCGAAGTGGCAGACGTTACCTGATTGAACCTAGTATTCAGCCCTTCGACAGGTTTTCATTTCATTCATGGCACGTTCGAGACCGAGCTAGCCATCCAGAATACAAGTCCGAGCCGCAGTAACGATCTGCGCAACTTCGAAGTTGCGTGCAGGAGCTCACTGACAACCAACGAAGTATAGGATACCACCCATAAACAGGTCTCTATCTCAAGATTTCTCTTCCGTAAATCGATTTTGAATTCTTTAGTAAGATGTAATGTTGATACCGATCAAACAAGAGCTGGAGCCCCGTATAAAGAGAATCTTTGAGGCAAGGTGTCCTTTCCAGAGTGCTCCAGACTCGGCAACATTTACGGTATAGCAACCCCATCAACTATAATATTCTCCCATCCTGGCCCTCCTAACAGCGCGTAGATCCTCGGTACCACATACGACAGACCCACGAGCTGGTCCTCTTCCTCCTCAAGCGAAACCAGTCTTATAAAGCCCGCCCCATTAGCATCGAATTCCTCTGCGGGCGGCCCGTTTAACACAGTCTTTAGGTCTAAGTTCGACACCATTGCGCATGCCATGAAGCGTGGTGTGCCGAGGAAGTCATCACCTTCTTCGCACTCTTGCAACCATTCGGCAAATCGTCTATCCGCATTAGCTACGGTTCCACCGGCAGTCACATCTCAATTGCTTACTTGCGTACTCTACTCGGGCCCGCGCCATCCAGCGAGTCTCGATCTTCTTGGACCGCCCAATCTATGCGTTCAAACAGTTCTCCCGCATTATCCTCTTCGAGATTGAGCCGAACACGTGTGTTCAGGTGTTCCATAAACCGCGCCCAATCTTCGTCGTTGTCGTAGGTGCAACGATAGATTACGAAGCCCCATTTCAGGTCTGCGTTGCGTTGCAGGACCTCACGAACTTTTTCAAGGTCATCCATTGTGTTTCTTGGAAGAATTTAAAGTTAGCGAGGACTGGGAGGATGAAGCTCATATGTGCGTTCGGGATTTTGCTAATGAGATTTGTAGAAGAATAGTAGTTACCTCAGCTGCGCCGCTTACACTAGGCCAGATAGGGCGACTCGCGCAAATGTGAAGTCGTAGGCCTAATCGAATGGATGTGTTTTTCGTATATCGGTAGCTTTGGGGGTGGCTCTAAAGTGCGCCATTAAAATCGTCTTATGATACAGAGCGGGTTTGTTATGGTATTCGGACTCCGAAGGCGAAAGACCCCTACGGTAGAACAATCCGTGATGAAGCTAGTGCGTGAACACCATTGCTCCCATGCGATATGAAGTCTGGTCTACTGATTCTTCGGTTTCCTAGTCTTAATTTTTCTCTACTAAGGTCGCATGAAGCAAAGACTTTACGATAAAAATTTTGCTATATCTACATGGTCATGCCATGTCTGGGCACGCCCATAGTCGGATGACCTGCCGCCTCATCTACAGATCGACTTGTCGATACAGAATTTTTTGGGCGATGCTATTGATCTCTACGAAATTACCATACAGCACCTGCATATCGGCGAGACTGTAGTCTTCGCACGGGGGTGGCCTTTACTTCCATTTTACTTCTCTGTTCCACATGTGGATTCATCACTGGGCTTTGATAATGTTGTACCGTCCGTCTACATCCTTCGAGCTCTACATCATTTTGCCGTCGTATTTTCCATTCTGGTATTATCGACTTTGATAGAGCTGTTGCCACAGGCGGAGAGTGTTCTGTGGGGCTCATGATGAGTTTGATTGTGTCTGCTCGAGACAAGGGGCTTGCTGCAGAGGGTGAAAATCAGGCAGCCTCTCTTCAAGCAGCTTGGCTTCTGATCTCCAGAAATATCAATTTGGAATTCCCAAAGGCCTTCTCCTCCGAAGTCTACTAGCTAACAGTATGTGTTTATTTCATGTGATCATCCCACGAATGCCGGGTAGATTGATTCTCCGGACACATACTGAACTGTCCTGGAGCTGCGTTACGGCAACGCCATATATTCGTCCTCGTAGAGCTTCCCTTCCAAGTGCCCAACGCATATATTCAATTGCAATAAGATCTGATGAGTTTGGTAGCAATTTGACCATTGCAACGGGGTGATCCTCTAAACATGGTTTGACATCATAGTCAGTGCAGACAGGTGCATTATGCTGCACAAACTCCTCGTACTGGCTTGTTATTATTCTTAAAAACTTCCTCATGTGCATGCACGTAAATCTAGGCTGCAAAAAACGCTGCGTTTGGTTGACTTATTGCGATCCAAGATCATTAGAGGGCCTGACATTGAGAGTGGTGCTATTGCCAAAAGAGAGTTCACATTTGAAGAAAAATTGAAATACCACCTTGAATTTCGAGTTCACGTGGCCCAGAAACAGGCAATACTTCAACAGTTTCATTCGTCGGGCTTTCATCTTCGTAAACTGGTTTTTGTCCAACAACAAAAGATTTTCCATTGTAGCACCATGTTGCCCATCTCCGTCATTTTCCTAGTCACTAAGAGCGACAGCGAGCTTGCATTTCTTACGTTGCAAGTTATAAGTCTCGGCACGGATTCACCTCGATATAATACTGCTAAGTACTACTACCAACTGCAATATTAGAAAGGGTTTTGAGGGTGAAAGATCCCAAGGAATAAGGCTGGAGAACAATGCATTGGGAATATATATCTAAAGATTGCTATGAGTTGTATAACACCCCTTCTGCATCGGTGGTTTAGTGGTAAAATTAGCCGTTGCCATCCTTCACAGGACAACTTCGGCTAGCCCCGGGTTCGATTCCCGGCCGATGCAAGTTTTCTTTTTGCCAGTGTTGTTGATGGTGGTGGTGGTGGAGAAAATGGATCGAGGTGTGGGGAAGTTTCTTTTTGGGAGGGCGGTGGTCATAGCGCGCCCATCTTCGAGGAGTGATAGTCAATGTTCTAATCACGAACGGTGCGAGGAAGGACAGTCTTGAACATGATCAAATATGGACCCTAGTACCAGTTATCAGTGACATGCCTTTGAGCCCATCGCTGCCTGTTGTCTTGCCAAGATTTCGGCTGTGGGAACCGAGATTGAGTTACGAAACAGGCCTTCAATGCCTCGTCGAGCTAAACAGTATCGGGTCATAGTGTCCAGCAATGTTGTTCTTTCGTTTTGTTAGCGTTTGCTTCTCGACGTTAATGACAATGGCCGTTGTAAGTCCTGATCTGTCTTTAAGAGAGAAGCAGCCATTTTGACAAAGATCCTGCTACTACTGCGTGCATGCCATCCTGTTGAAAGCAGTGGTTTCAGTTCTCTACCGTAGAGAAAGGGAATATCATGGATAGCTTTCTTGGCTTTGCCGTCCTTTCCAAGAAAGACCTTGTGGGGCAACAGGCGACAGTATGGGTAGAAGTGGAAATCTAGAATAAGGGAAACCTGAAGAAGCTCTTTGCTTGCGTGAGACTGATGAGCTGTGGGCACGGTTGCCTCAGCAAAGACTAACCTGAACAGGAGACACTGGACGGTCGTCGCGAGATGAGTTAAGACAAGAGGGCTGTACGTTGCCGTGACTTTTGTAAGTGTGGTAAGCATTATTTGGGGCGTTGTGGACAGAAATGTGACGTAGCTAGCAAAGTGTTTGTTCAAATGTGCTAGTGATTGTGGCTTACCTTATCATCGAAAATAGGAAGGGATAGAACCGCGCGATCAACTTCACTGGCCCCTGGCACAATGCACGATAAGCCAGGGTGTGGAGTCGTTGTTATTGCGAAGCTTGTAAGACGATAGAATAGATCTATGGTATAAGTTTGTGCATATCCTCTACAGTGTCAACCCCCACTCAATCATAACATAAAAACGAACATCATGGCTCGTTCGCCTTCATCAGGACACTTGGGAAATATGCTCATCTATCGTCCCACGTTGAACTTCACTCAAACGCCGTCGTAAAGATGCGGTGCCAAACCAAAATGCCGGGTATCCAAAAAGTTCATTCATGGCCTAGGACGTTCAGCCCTGCTTGAAGAACCAGCTTGTGCGCTTGTTCTTCGGCTCGGCATCGCCGTCCTTTTGCAAGCTGCCAATGATTGGGAGAGCAGGACCATCTCCTCCTCCTCCGCGAAGAGGCTTCGCGATGCGCGAGCCGGCGCCGCCACCAAAGGCGAACGATGCACCGGCGCTGGGCGCACCGAGGCCTCGTGTTGAGCCGGCCTTTGCGGCCTCGAGGCGCTCTTTGACGGCTGTGAGTTGAGATTCGAAACTTTGAAGCGTCAGGACCTGCAGTGTTGTTCTTGAGTGATTGGACTTACCGATGGTTTGCTGCTGTCAGCTTTTCCTGACTATCTTGTAACAAGCTCTCTAGTGATTGAATGCGTTCGTTACGTGCGATCAGCTTGCGTTCGGCAATGGCAACCTCCTTCTTCAAAGAACTGTTCTGTTCAACGAGCTGCCTCTGCACAACGGTAAGCTGCTCAAGATTGCGCTCAAGGAACATCATCTTCTTCTGCTGTGCGCGGTTGTTGGAAGTGCGAAGTACATTGTTGTACTGCTCTCGCGTCTCGTCGAGCGAAATCTCGAGCTCAACGACCTGTAGGGTGAGGGGTCAGTATACCGTTACACGAACAAGATAGTGAGAATCGTGGCGCTGATAATACTTACCCGCTCACACCTGTTTTGCAGGTCGCGCATCAAGCTCTTCTTCATGTTGTCGAACTCAGCAATCTGCTGCTGTACAGACTTGCCATTGATACCGTTAGCGACACCATTGGCGATCGCGCCACTCTTGATGCGTTGCTGTAGGATCTCGATCTCGTTCTTGAACTTTTGGTTCTCTTCTACTCTTCGAGCCAGATCCGCTTTCAAGTCATCTACCAGCTCAACGTTGCCATCCTGACGAGCGGCGTAGGCCTCAGCGAGGCGAGTCTTCAGCTCTTCAGTGTCCGCCTCGGATAAGTTGCTTTCGAGTAGCTCCTCGTAAGAACGTTGCAGGGTGGCATTTCTGGCTTCGAGGGCCTCGCGCCGCTTGTTGTGTACATTGTCTTCTTCGTTACGTGCTGTCAGCGAGAGTTCCGCCTGTCGGACGATACCTTGGGTCTCGACGATTTTGTCCCTCAAATCTTGAAGGGAGTCTGGTGCAATTGTCTCGCCAGCCGAACTCATCTCATGCAGCTGGTCAAGCTGTTCAATGATCTTGCGAATGCTGCGCTCGTTATCGCTAAAGACTTCGTCACCAAGATCGAATCCAGCCATCATCTGCGCCATGGCCTCGGCCTTCTTCTTTTTCTTCTCATCAATAGCAGCGCTAGACTCCTTAGCGTTCATTTTCGCATCCAGAAGTTGCTGCTTGACTTCGTCCAGCTCCACGGTAAGCTCTGCGTTGGCTTCCTTTAGTCCATCCATTGTGATCAGAGCTTCCTTGCCCTCGAATTGAATCTTCTCGACTTGCATTCTCATATCGTTGAGCTCGATCGTCATCTTTTCGTTTGCCTTAGTCGACTCGCTGTCTTTGCTCTTATAGTATTGGAGTTCATCTTTGGCAGTCTTGAGCTGATCTTCAACCTTGGCAAGCTGTGACTCCCTTTCAGCAACTTGATCCTGAAGCTCGTTCTCTCTCCTCAGGAACTCGTCCTTCTCATCTTTGTCCAGAGGTATGCTGGGCGTACCTGCACGGTCGAGATCCATGCGAGAGTCGGGTCTCGAGGGCGTCTCCGAGCTCCTTGTGGCATCAAATCGTGATGGAGTCTGCGCACGTGCTGCTGAAGCTGGTCTTCTGCTTGCAGCAGAAGCGCCGCTCTCTATCGCAGGCGTCCACTTGTCTTTTGGAACAGACTCTCCGCCACGCCAGAGCTGAACCTCACCTTCTAGCGAACCAATGTACGTTTCGAATGTGGTGATCTGACTCTGCGCTTTCTTGAGCATGGCTTTCAGCTCCGCCGGACTGAGCTCGGCATTAACCTTGGCCTTGTTTTTGATTGTCTTTGCGCGCATACCGAAGCGCAGAGTGCTGAGAGTTTCGACATCGTTGTAGCTACTCGGTGAACAGTTGATGATCAGTGTCGTCCTGGAGTTACCTCCAAGAGACTCTTGTAGGATACGGGTGAGTTTTGAATCTCGGTAGGGAACGTGCGAGGCTTTAGAGTCCGTCAAAGAGTTGATGACCATACCAAGAGCACTCAAACTCTTGTTGATCTTCTTCGCCTCTTCCAAAGTTTGACCACTAGCACCAGTCTTGCCAACTTTCTCTGATCCAGCCAAATCGACCAAGAAGAGTTGTCCGCTCTTCATTGACCCTGTTTCGACGTTCTTCTGAGTGACTGTGACGACGAGAATGGAATGCGATCGTGACGATTCGGCGTTCATGTTGGTAGCCGAAACAGCTCGCGACTGACCACCCCTCCGCAGAACCTCGTAGACTTCGTCTACACTCGACACATAAACTTCCAACAGACCCTTGACGTAGACACCCCTGCTCTTCTCCTCGTGTACTGCCAGGTTATCATTTTGGGGCATGAGCAAGTCTCGAATGCGCTCCATGTAAATTTCCATATAGCTCACCCTGACAGTGTACTCGATATTACTTGGGGATGCCAGGATGCTTGCGAAGATCTGCTCGACAATACGTGGAATAACACCCTTGCCTGCGTCATCGTCGATGTCGCTTCCCATCATTGTATACGATTTACCCGCACCCGTCTGCCCGTAGGCGAAGACTGTGCCGTTGTATCCATTGAGAATGTCGTCGACGGTCGGGCGAATAGAATAGTCGAACACGTCAACTTGGCGCGAGCTCATGTCGAAGACTCGATCGAAGGTAAAGGCCCCAGAGGCCTCTTTGGACTATGCGCCTGTCAATCAACCAGCTTCCCATAGGTTTGTGTGATGCTGCCAAAGGCTGAGACGTACGTTGATCGAACATGTGTCCTCCGATTTGAAGTCTACAATGGGCTCACCACCGCTGGCAATCTCAATCTTGTTCTGCGGACGAAACCGCGCCACCACTGAATTGTTCCATCGTCAGCAATCCAGATCCTTCACCGTGTCTTTCCATGTCGCGACGTACCTTTGATGGTGTTGGAGCTCCTGCATCGTCAAGTTAGCGTGACGTTGACCACTCACCGCATTCTTGGGAGAAACATACGACATGATTGCGAGGCTTTGCACTGTCTCGGCCCCACGGCCTCACGTTGCTTGCACCTCTCGGTGTGGGAAGGAAGAGGTCGCTGCAGGCCCTGAGGGAGGTGCTGTTGTGGTTCCGTCACGTCTCGCGGGGTCTTGCGCGCAGTGGGCGAAGGTAATTAAGGGCCCCGCCGCCGGTTAGGGGAAAACAAATCAAACCGTCCCAAGCAACGCCAACGCAAGGCGCAAGGTGCAGGGTTTCTGGAGCCAGTGAGCAGCGCTGGCTAGTACGCCCCGGAAACGTAAACAGTAGATTCTTGGTCGGAGGAGCGGTAAAGGAGTGCGCGTTTGGCGGCGTTGCTTTGCGGCCAGGGTCCGATTCGAAATACAGGCCAGGCTTCGGCTTGTTGATGGACGACCTGCGCTAGCGCCTTCCGACTGCGGGCGTGATGCAGCCTTGTTCTGGTTGGCACTGGTGCTTATTGTTCTTTGCTCGTGCAATAAACATGTGTTAGTATATGTCTTGGATCAAGCCTTGGGTTCCTGCAGCATCATCACGTACAGCCTTTCCTGTCTACACGTTTGGCATATTGCGGCATGCGTGCCACATGAGGATGGACAAAAGCGGGTGGTTTGAATCTGTCAATTGTAGAGACTGCCACAAAGGTAAATCTGTAGAAGCCCAAAACGCCTTGCTGTAATAGCCCAAATGCAGACGCCTGATAACTCCATAATCAATACATTGTCATGGCTCAACCAGAGGAACTCCAAGCCTATGCCACGTCTTATCATGCTATGAATTCATTCCTTCAACGGCAGATCAGTCCTCCCAGCTCTTCTCCACCGTTTCCCTTACGCGCTTCGTGTATTCTTTGCGGTTCTCCTTGTACAGGTTAGACGCTTCGACGTTCGCTGGCGACGACGTATTGGGATCATTTAGCAGGCTGCGAATGTCAGCTCCGATCTAAGTTCATTGTTGCATCTGGCGGATTATACCTCTGAATACTGGTCAGAATCGCCGCGACATCGTACGTCGGCGACCATCTGTTCTGCAGGATATCCAAACACAGCTCGCCGGTGCCGTATACATTTGGGTGGAACATCTGACTGATAAACTTTACGCCAGGAGGCTTGTTTGGGTAGGCTTCTTCGAAGTGCATGACAAGGCGAAAGGTGCCATCTTCAAACGGTGTATCGGCCGGACCTATGATGACTGCATTCCTGCTTCCCCATTAGCAAAACTACGTTGTAGACACGTGGGAATGAGGGTCTGGGGAACAGAGGCCCGCATGCCCAGTGTACGCGGGATTCTTGGTGTCGCGTGCAGGATGGGACAACCGAGCGTACCAGGTCATGACGTTGTCGGCTATAGGGGAGGCAGAAACGCCAGCAGGAGGGTCAGTTTGCATGCGCTAGAGTTGCTTCGTTAGACTAGTTCGTTCAACATGAGCTTCCGTAGAGGTTCAGTGAGACTCTACATCGCGGTGGCGTACCTTGAAGTCGCGCATAAGGCGGCGGCGGGCTGCGGTGGACATGTTGCTCTGTCTAGGGGCTTCGAGATCGGCAATACGATATGAAGCGTGAGCCGGTGCCGATACGCGGAGGTCCTAGCAAGAGCCTGAAGTTGGTGTTACAGAGCAGGTAGCTGTCCACGAGCGGATTCTAGTGACGCTGCCTCCGCGGCTGATTGGCGCCAATGGATAACTGGGTCACGTGGTGATTGCAATGGCGCTTATCCGATATTTGTCATGCTTCTCCCATCTTGCAATGACAATACTCAATATCACACTCACGCAGAAGCACATTGCAATGTTATTGGACTCTTTCTTAGATCTTGAACGAAGAAGTACGTGCCCGCTTATGTCTCATCACCGGCTTCTACTTCTACCCTTGCTTCAGAAACTCGCTATGCATCGCCGATGTGTGTATCTCCGGAATTGAACGCGTTGAAGGCCCCATGATGAATAGATCGCTCCGTGAACTACAGTAAGAGAAAGAAAAACCCCCACAGTCGATAGGTTCTGTGCCCTTATTCGCCGCGGGCGCCAGCAAGACCATGATGAGATGCAGCGGCCGACCGCTCGCGACCGAGTGAGTCCACGACGGGGAACCTAGCCCGAAGCTCAAGATCATCCAGCGGGATGTGGGAGCGGATGAACTTGTCTCTTCCTGAGGCGGGTGGCTCGTAGTCCCAGTGCTCCCTGCGACCTTGCTGCAGGGCCTTCCAGCAAGTCCTGCGGTAACGCTGGCTCTTCAAGGCGTCCTGGTGAATCTGCTGAAAGTTCCATTTGGCGCAAGCCTCAGCCTCGAATTTTGTCAATACCTCTTGATACTGGGGCTTATCTGAAAGAGCCAGGTTGTTGAGCTCCTTGGGATCAGTGGACAGGTCAAATAGTTGTGGTGGGTCGACCAGGGAGCAAGTGTACTTCCACTGGTGACGACGGATCATATACGTAGGTGTGACAGTGCTCTCGCCCATGTATTCACCAAATACCTCATCCTTACCGGGTTTATCTGATACCAGATAGTTGAACAGGCTGGCACCGTCAATGGGCAGAATGGCAGATGCATCCCCTCCCGCAAGGTCGACGAAAGTCGGGAGAAGATCCATGGTGGACACTGACTCGGACACGCGCTTCGGCTTGAACTTGGAAGGGTAGTTGATCAACATCGGGACGCGTGCACTGTTCTCGAACCATGACATCTTGTACCAAAGGCCGCGCTCACCAAGCATATCGCCGTGGTCGCCAGAGAAGACAATAATGGTATTGTCGTCCAAGTATGAGTCCTTTAGGATGTCCATGAGCTTTCCGACCTGGTCGTCAACAAAGCTACACTCGGCGAAGTATGCACGACGAGCGCGCAATTTGGCCTCGTCAGGAACAGGGTTGTTCCAGAGGTCAATGCACTTCATGATGCGCTGAGAATGGGGGTCCTGTTCGTCTTGAGGAATCTCTAGTTCGGGAAGGGGAATATCGACATCCTCATAAAGATCCCAGTATTTGCGAAGCATGGCGTAAGGATCATGAGGGTGAGTCAACGAAACAGTAAGGGCAAATGGGCGCCGAGTCTCGGCAGGCTCGCGCACCCATTCGTGGAGGAATTGCGAAGACTGTCGTGGAAGCATTAGTATTTCACTGGCTTAAATACGTCCTGCGTGCCGGAGCTCGCTCACCTTGAACATTACTTCTTCATCGTAGTCCAGCTGGTTAGTCCGTACAGTAGGGCCCGCTTGTAGCACGGACGACATATTGTGAAACCACTCTTGTCGCTCCTCAGGCTTGTCCCAGTTTACCGACCATCCGAGATCAGCAGGATAGATGTCGGTAGTGAGTCTGGAATTATGTTAATTGAGGTCGAGAACTTGAGCAACGCAACTTACCTGTGTTCGAAGCCATGCAGCTGGTCGGGGCCGATAAAGTGCATTTTACCAGCAAGAGCAGTCTCATACCCTTCAGCCCGGAGATAGTGAGCGTAAGTGGGGACCTCAGGTGCCAGAATCGACGCGTTGTCGTAGCCGTTGATCTTGGATGGAAGCTGTCCTGTGCACATGGTGAATCTCGAAGGTGCACAAAGGGGCGAGTTGCAGTACGCGCTAGAAAATACGACACCAGTCTCTGCAAGTTTGTCGAGGTTTGGAGTCTTGATGACCGAATTTGGGTCATTCATCTTGAGGAGGGGTGCAGTCATTTGATCCGCCATGATATACAAGATGTTTGGCTTCTTTGAAGAGTCCTGCCCATGTCCAGATGCAATCTTCTGCGACTGTTCAAGCAGGAATTCTGATGTAACAACCTCGCGGCCATGGTGCGAATGTGGTGCCTTGTAGCTGTTGTGAGCGCCATTGCTGCCGTTCACATGACCAATGCCGCTAGCAGATCCCTTCAATGATACATGAGCAATGGGCGGTGCTTTGGCTTCAGCTTGGGAATGACTTTGCTTTGACTGCTTGAGTGGGGCCGAATAGGTTGATGGGGACTCCGAGCGTACGGCACCTGGAGCCATGGCAACAGGAGGACTCCCAGATGTCAGTGTACCAACGTGAATTTGGTATCCGTGAATGGCAAAAGATAAACGAATTAAATGTTGGCAGCTATGACCTTGTGGTGGAAGAACGAAGAATGCTTGTGGAAAGCGACTTTATAGTACATAGGTAGCAACGTTGGCCCGTGTGCCAAACCAAGTGAAGGTGAGAGCGGGCAGTCCTTTATAGGTAATGAAATAGTAGTGGTGGCACCCCGCGCGTTGTTTGACGCACGGTGTATGTGGGGAATGACCAGCTTGAACGCATCAGTGATTCTCGTGAAGTTCTCGCCGTCTCGACCAGTCGACGCTGGTCGGCATGGCGTGCTCACCACAATCACGCAATAGCGCTAACCGTGTTAGGTCTTTTGGAAACAACTACCAATGTGCCCCTTGCACCGCCCGCTCCAATATAAAATCGCCAGGAGGACGTCAATGATACATACCGGGTGAGGATATGTCCTTACAGGACCTGCCACGCGATCACCGTTGATGACCCACTTTCACCACCCGCCGGACGACCATTTGATGACCAGCAGTGATCGCCTCGCAGACCTCAATGCACAACACAGCGCACTTTTCAGGGAACCCAACCCATGCAGCAAACCTGTCACCTGCCATTGAGGACAGACATCTCACAGTCTACACGCACAGACTGCGTCGCCGGTTGTGGTGAGCTTGGGTGCGGAGCATCTATGCGATTGAGCAAAATGTCAGGGTTTGTGCCCAGAAAGAGCTAGCTACTGGAAAAGCTGGATATGGGCTAAGAAACTGTATCTGGAGCGGTTTAGGCCACCTCTAACGCGATTGCCAAAATTTGGCTGCGGAGTGAGGTTGCGAATCGACCGCCCTTGGCAACGTACAGTTTTGTTCAGGCCTTCCATTGGCTGCCGGTAGTCACTCCGACGCATCGTCCGCCACTTGAGACGCCTTTGTCTCCAGCAAAACGTCAAAATACCAGGCCGGAAGGGGAGCACAGATCAATGTGCACGCTGCCATACATGACGCTGGGCAAACGAATGACTCATATGTGTCACTCGCAGTATACACATTCCAGGCGCAGACACTGGACCTCCCGATACCTTTGACACGTGATTCGTATTTGCAGCTTGCGCCGGACTAAGCCGCAACCAGTGATCAAACCGTCCCTGAACAAATCAGGGCTATTCGCTACGACACCGCTGCTGCAGGTGGTTGATAGCGTGTCGTAGGATTCAACGACAGTCTTTCGCAGCTCTTGCCGAATTCATATTTGTACTCTCCTCTTCAAGCAGCACGTGGACACATTGAATCATTCGCCGACCGGTCCAAGAACAACCGAGCTGATTGACAATGGCTCAAGCATGGCATTCGATTAAATGGCGGTCTGCAAGATATGCCTGCAATTCCAGCCGTGCCACACGGCATGGGAAATTTGGCAAAGAATTATCCCAGCCTGGGCGCATTTGTGAGAACTCGACGCGCGTGGCAATTGATCCGAGGGATTAGCGCTTGAGCTGCTATTTGCCTGGCGACCGATATCTTCTCAAAAGATCCGTGCGTCTATTGCATTTACTAGAGTCGACTTGGAGCACTTCCTGATACGATCGCTCACGCTTCCCGCAATCAATTGCTTGCTTCAGAGCCTATCCCAGCAATAGACTGCCCATTTCCGGCCGCCTCACAATGGGACCTTATCATACGACATAGCCGTGGAGGTACCACTGCACTCCTACTCACATGAGTAAAAGGCACGCGAACATGGAAATCTTCAACGCGCTCACAAACTCGTATCTTGCAGCAGAGAGTCGTCTCTGGATCGCTTTGCCTCGTCAGGACAAGGTGTCACACCGATTTCTGAAGGTATGCTCAACCCCACATACGCTAACGAACGCCCTTCTTACGCTCAGCTTTGCAATCAATACAACGTCAGCCTTTTCTCCACATACGCTAGACAACTCACGACGCAGAATCACCTGCTCTTTCACACTTGGCTCTTTGGATTCGTCAGTATGTGTCAAGATCCAGTCAGAAGACCTTCCGCTCAACACCTACCCACGAATCAGCTTGCAGAAGACGCACGCGTCGCCTCGCAGTCCTCTAGAGCACCCTAGGCTTATCCTTTGATAGCCATACATCTCTGCGATCGGCACATTCTGCGGCGACAACCCGACAGAGAATGCGAGGATCCGACATTGTGATACTTCTTTAAGAGACCGCGCCAGGCCTTGTAAATATTCGCCACTCGTCCCCCACATACGCTAGATGAAGTTGCATGCGTGGTTCGGTCTGTCCGATAGGCTGGTCGACACCATGCTTGCGTATGTCGCCACGCCTCTCAAGGCCGCGAACACAATATCAATGACCGGGGTTGTTTCTGAGCGTGATAAGCCGCAATATGTTGGGCAGTATAGGTCAGCAGATGCATGCCAACTGGGTGCTATCAATCCATCCTATAGACTACAAGATTAGATACTATCTTTGATCTTTCCGCGATCAAGATATTGAGACCATAGTTCTTTATTGATATACCCAGGCAAGTGACGAAGTTAAAAACAAAATCGCGAACATCAGCATGCATATGACACAAATAAAGTACTTTACAATGTCTGGAGATAAAAAGGTTTGTGTATTCTCAAAGAGCGACAAGAGTAGGAACCTTCGTCTCCATGTCTCAATCCTCCCATAGAGGCGGTGCATAATCACGTTACGCCATATTCCAACTTTCATGTCATGAATTGGTGAACCAGAGCCAGCGCCGAGTCGACCTCATACCAAATACAAGCAAACAAAGCATCGTGGAGACGAGCGACAAGAACATAGACAAGGGACGAATGTGGTTGAAACTATGGCGGTATACAGCTTAGATCTTACCCGGCAAGACCGTTGCATACTCGATGATAATAGAAGTCATGAACTTGGTGCGAGTACCAATGTTCACAGGAGTGGAAGAAGCCTCCTCGATGACCGTAGTGGTAGGGGACTGGACGTCAGGCGTAGGTGTTGCATCAGCACTCACGGTGATGTATTGAGTGACCACCTCTGTCTCTTGCACAATCTTGATGCCGCCCTGGCCACCAGTTTGACCGGCAGCGGACTCTGTGACATAGTTCCATACCCACTCTCCGGACGAAGGATCGAAGTGGCCAGCACCCTCGTCGGTAGCGGAGGTGGAGTTGGTGCCATTCGGACCAGTGCCGTTATAGACTGGAGGATTGCCGTCGATCTCGGTGTTGTATTCGGCTTCACCATTCCAGGTAGGTACCTCATCATCAGATTTAGGAATGGAGACTGGGATGTTGAAAACGGTAACGTTCAGACCGGCTGGAGGGTTGTTGCGCGGAATCTCACTGTAGTCCAGGGCTTGGATTCGCCAGCTGAAATTGGCTTTGAGGTAGGCCGCAACATGTTCCTTATTCAAGCTCCTCAACTCGCCTGATTGATACTTCTGGGCAAGTCTTTCGGTAAGCACGATGTTACCTGTGACAATCACGTCTGAGTTCATGCGAGGTGAAGACATCGAGGCAAGTTGACCGACGTAGTTGGGATCCGTAGGCCAGTTCTTGGGGTCGGCATCTGGCTCACCCAGGAAAGCACGGACAGAGTAAGAGATCTGGATATCTGTAGGCATCTTGACTTCACACAGCCAATCGGTTGCCATGGTGGTACTGTTGGTGGTGCTACTGTTACCAACGCCGTTACCAGGTGCCGGAACTGTTGCATCTGTGTTGTTCAGACCTTGCGTCGCCGGCTTGTAAAGTTTGTTAAGAGTCGAGGTAAGGGTCTGGTTGGACGGATTGGACATGAGCTCTGGGTAGGTGTAGCCGAACGATGTCCAGTTGCGTGAGGTGGTCGATGTCCACATGTCACCAAGAGCATTCATGTGGAACGGCGCTAGGGGCGACGCAGGGCCTTCGACTGTACCCTTGGCGACCGCGAAGGTTCCCTTTGCCTGTGCTGCATCCTCAACCCATGTGTCAGGGTACCTATACTGATACATAGCAATGATGCGATCCATATTCGCGTGGTGGAACCAGAAGACCGGATCGAACGCAGAGACTTCAACAATGCCCATATGGCCAAGCCCAAAAGCATTATGAAGGCCATCATGAAGGGTTTCAAAATTGCCGATAGCACCGCCATTGGCCTTGTTACTGACCTGATTGAATGGTTGATACATCGTCAATAGCTTATAAAGCATGTCGCGGTTATTCGGTTGCTGCTTTCCGATGCGATCGTTTGCTGCATCGTTGCGGCTAGTCGCATTGAGCGCAAACCCGTCAAGAGGAAAGCGCATTGTATGGTTCCAGTTCTTGAATTGGAATTCGCTCTGTTATCTGTCAGATTCATTTTCGGAACTGCCGGACTTGATTGCATACCAGAGGTGCGAAGTCGTCGTAGTTCAATGGGTGGAAATCGTAGCGATACAGAGGGTTGGCAATCTCAGCCTTAGTTCCGTTTGGGGACGTGACGGTGGCAGTTGGGCGCCGAAGACTAGTAGGCATGCAGCCTTCATCACCGTCGGGTGGATTCATGGCCCAATCCCAATACGGTAGGCGAACTTTGTTTGCTATGGCCATGGCCTTGTCACGGGCCTCTCCAGCCGGGTACTCTTTCGCAACATCAACAGCACGGTCGTGAAGGACTTGTTCGAAGAGAGCGAGGTAAGGTCTGTGCCATGGACCAAACATGTTGCTCACATGAGGACAGTACCCCATCATCTCTTGGCCTTCTGCACCTTCTTCGCTGTCCCATTGTCCAAATGGAACACCATGTATCCCTGATGGTGTCAGTATCTTCACAATATGATGGGCGGTCTGTCGACATACCCGCGATTTTGTAGTAAGACACCTTTTCGCCCTGATCCATAGCCTGGAATCGAGCGAAAGCCTGCAAGAAGATATTCCACGTTTCAGTGTCTTTCTCAAGCTCCCGCAGTTCCTTTCTTGGATGGACTCCAGTTCCTTGAACTCCAACAACACTGAAGTAGCTGTCGTCTGTCTCAGTAGCTCCGCATGACAAGCCGTTAGTCGAGTTGGACGCGGCTTGCGCAGTCGTCAATATAGAAATGAGCGTGGTCAAAGTTGAAACGCAAGAAACGAAGGACTTCATCGTGGCCAGCCAGGAAAGAATGGAATCGGTCAAACACGATCACAAGAAACGAATGTGCGGCTGGCGCGCAGAGAAAAGAATGTACGTCACTAGGACTGAGCGAAAGACTGTGCAACCGGATACGTGATGCATTCGTGAAAGGCAGAGAGATACGGGCCATATAAGTGACCAACAAAATGAGGTGACTTCGTACTCATCCAGTGCCCCGCTGCGTACGTTTGGCGTATTGGGCTGTGCTACTGTCACTTCATGCAGTGATCAGCCGGGAAGCCGGTACGGTGAGGGGCTGCTTGAGCTATCATCGAGATCCCTGTTGGTATGCTGGCACTCGAAACATGTTTAGTACCTTCCGCATAAACTTTGCTGTGGCCACGAGCAGTGGAGATGTGACCAATGGAACACGGTGTTTCAAGGCATTATCCAATATTCCCGTCTGATTTCCTCGATGCAATACATATTGCAAGTGACGAAGAACTCCACTAATGATACAACCATGGCTATGGAGTGATTACTGCGATGCTTTTTGTGGTGCATGCAGCAGGTTCGAAGCATCTGATTCCAGATGGTCGGGAGATGTCTTTGGCTTTCACACAACCACCATTTCTATTCCCGTGAGATGCTATCGAAAGTGAACATCACGATGTTAGAGAGGATGCGTGTGTGTTGTTGCATGGTGTTAAATGTCAGGGTGGCTGCACGGTCCACCTTCCACTGGTGCGACGCTCCCAAGCAAATCGAACTGCCACAAACTGATTGACAAGCCACTGACATTTCCGACACGTCCCAAAAATGTTGAAGTATATCGTACAGAAGACTTCAACGGTCTCGCTTGCTGTCGAGAGATACCCGGTAGTCTTCGCCGCGGAGGTCGTGCCATGATCGATAAGAGTCTGGGTAGGCTGGAGTGGAGAAGACCTCCACCCATGTTCATGCATTGTTTCGAAAGTGGTCGCGCACCATTCGACTGGATGTTGAAGGAGGCTTCGTGCAGTAGCTTTACAGCAATGTCAGGATGGCTCCATTGTGTCTGGAGGCAAGTTTTCGTCCCTCGCAGAACTCGTGAATGAGCGCTTTGCCGCTCTGTCTAGTCTCGCGAGTTCACCTTTTCGTTTCCTAACATTGTTTGCATCTCCAACCACATGTGACCTGGCCCATCTCTTCACTCTCATAAAAGTCTCAACCACCGATCCTGGCAGCCCGCCAATGTGGGCAACAGACGTACCGCCGCTTTTCACCAGTACGTCCACAGAGGTTCTGGCTCTAGTCATTCCAGTCTTGAGCGACTGGCCATAAACCATCTCGCGGAAGGACGTCAGCGCTATATTGCGTAGCAGGACGATATCGCCCGCTTGAAGATGCTCCAAGATCTGTAAAAGTTGAAGGTGTGCATAATTTTGTTCGTTGTTCGAGTCGCGAGGCGGACGTGACCAGAACGTTACTTTGAAGCTTGAGCAAGTATCGTCCCCTACAGTGATCTCCCACAATTTCATTTTGTAGCCACCCTTGCGGACAAAAACCTCGCGGCACTCGGGTGTGGTCATGAGAGTACAGAGAAGATTTGGCGTGGGAGTTTGAGGATAGATGGAGCGCAGATGGTGTGCATTAGGCAGCGACCCAAGAGGCGTTACAATCATAGCAGATGACACCTGCAGATTGAGTGCGTGGCTCTCACTTGAAGATGGGCTGCTAAATTCTGAATCCGTAGTGCCGAAGGATGTGGTCAAAAATGATGACGAGGCAACAGTTTCGTCTCCACCCACTGCATTCTGGACAACTTGTGAGGACAACAACGTATCGTGAAAGATGAGTGACTGCTGGAGGTAATCTTCCGCTGCTGAAACCTCCCCCTCCTGCTCAAGCCTGAAAGTGGTCTCAGGGTTGGTGGTGTCATGTTCGTGCAACGCAGAGGACTCTTCTACACCTAGAAACATAAATGAGGGGCCTTCATAAGCACTTTGCACGCCACTCCCAGGTAGAAACGGCTGCGTCCAATCACTCCGAAGAAACGCTCTTTTCGATCCGATGTCTCGCCATTTCAAGGCGGCATTTTCTTCACTTGATATGCCGTCTCGAATTGTTACGTCAAACGCATGGCATTTGGCAGCTTCGAGGAGGACGCTGTTGCTGAAGTCCAGATGTTCGCAGAGTGGTGCGCCATTCAATAGCTTGAGCTTCATTGATTTGATTTGACGCGTTGACGCGCCGCCAGTCGATTGACGTATTCGTCGTCAGTGGCCCATGCAGATCCCCAGTACGGCAGAAAGTAGAGTATCCGCTATTTCTCATCACCCATTGGACGATGTGCGGAGACAGAATAGTGTGTTGTGAGGCAGCTCGGCGTTGAGAAAGTAGAGGTCGGAGAAGACGTAAAGTCCGAAAACCGCGTTGCCATTTCCAACAAGATCGGGTCCCACGAAGGACCGAAGGCATCAGCAACAGAACACATGGCGGTCAAGCATAAGTACAGAACTTTCCAGACATGACCAAATTAGACCCCCAATTTCACTGCGTCTTTTGCCGCCTTTGAACGGGCTTCCTTTTAAAATTTACGGAAATAGACGTCGTCATCGCGCCCACTTCCCGCGTCAAGTCTTGGCAATCTTATCAATCAGATTACTGCAACAGCCTGAATATCTATGATGACGCTGCCAAAGCCGACCCACAAGCCATTTAACGCATACAAAATGACTGCAACTTTCAAAAATTTTGCGTACAAGCTTTCCTCGGCCTTGTCGTCGTCAGAGGTGTCGACTTTAAAAAACAACGGCGAATTCTCCAAAGCTCGAAAGACGGAGGATCTATTCCCCACCACCGATCCTGCGATAGATGGGGACGAATGCTTACACGACTGCGCAACCTGCACGATCAAGTATCCACGCAAATTCGAGATCGACGAGACAGAGGAGCTTTACGGTCATGTGAAAGGATGGCAGACACATCTAGTCGTTGCTACTGGGAAAACGGATTGGGTACGAGATGTGGCAGATGAGAGGGGAAGTATTATGGAGGCGGTCGACAGAGGGGACGTGAAGCCTAGCAATGGGGTAAGCCACGCACTGAGAATTCCAACATGTCGCACGCTGATCATGAGCAGAAGTTGATGTTGTCTGCTTCCGATATGCCGATACCCGATCATTCAGACACCAGCTCGATGGTGCTGCTCCTACCGTCGTGGAAGTTCATTGACAACGTCACACCTGCGAATGTACCAGAGCTCATCACCAACTATGTCAATCGTAGCCCAACGAACGATTCGCCTTTACACCGCAGACTTTTCGCGTCATCTCAGCCTTCCACAGCGCCTTCACAGGGTTCGTCTTCCACAGATCTTGCGTCACAAGCTGCAGCCAGCGCAATGCCAACAACTCTATCTACGAATTCTACCCTCAAGGCGCGACCATGTCCACACAAATACCTGATCCTACTCTGCAGTCAAAAAACTCGTGACGCACGTTGCGGTCAGTCCGCGCCCCTTCTGCGGCGTGAATTCGAAAGGCATTTACGGCCACTTGGGCTGTATCGGGACCTACACGATGAACGGCCTGGAGGTGTTGGGATATACTTTATCAGTCATGTTGGAGGACACAAGTTCTCGGCGAACGTGATGGTATACCGCCACTCGTCAACTGTGGAGCACCCCAATGAAGCAAATGGCCACGCCAATGGTGTGCAGGAAGCTCTGGAAGAGCTAAAGGTCGAGTCAGACAAAGGTCATGAGGTTGTTCTAGATGCGAACAAGGAGCAACAGGCGGAGAACGATGGCGAGGCTGCGCAGTGTATATGGTTAGCGCGCGTTCGACCGGAAGACTGCGAAAACATCATCAGATACACGGTTCTCCAGGGCAAGGTCGTGAAGCCTGAGAGGCAGCTTAGGGGAGGATTCGATCGATCGAAACAGTTAGCGAGTTGGTGAAGTTCAAGACTATGCATCACCCTTTACCATCGATTTTGTCTGGCATGGAGCCTCTGCGTACGCTTGCTGACTCATATCTCAAAGAGAGATGACAAGTTTCGGATTGACTTGCAAGAATCGGGTGCAAATGTACGTTGAATCACTGACCTGCATCAGGAGCCCCATTGAAGGAATTTGTGCGTCTGGCTCACGGCCACTCTGGAAAGGTACACCCCGCTTCGAGATCCAACTATTGTTACACCTGCGTCGTCTTTGTACAACTCAGTCTCACGCTACAGAAGAGAAGCATGTTGTGCTAAGTATTGTTCTGTGCATTGCAGTCGAGGCTAATGCCCTCGTCTGGAGGTCGCAGATCTATTGCGAGCGTCACTCAGATGATGGACTCGAATGTTTCTTCATTCGCTAGCCCTGCGCAAAACGAAATATTAAATCATATGCTTTGTGCTGGAGGAAACAACCCAACGTGCGCAAAGACCGAAGTAGGACAAGCTATCTCATCATTACCGCGACATAAGGCCGCCAGGCCGCGGACCAGATACTTCGATGCCCGATACGTTCCGTAAGGCTGCGCTAGATGGTCAGTAATAGCCGTAAGCTGGGGGAAACCGCTTGCTGCTTTCGCCTGGCTGTCAATTCTATCCAAATTTCGGATACATAATAGGATATGCATCGGGTCAGCGTGCATGGAATTCTCACGGAGTGTAACATCGAGATGAAACCTTAGAAATTCATCTTGTAGCCCGGTTGCCTCTTCCCTTTTTGCTCTGCAATTGTTCGGCTCTTTGTAGCCTTACAGGCTCGACAGGACTATGGGACCGAGGATCTGTGCAGTCCTACCCACTTACTCAACAAATTGTTGCACTAGTTTTGGTCTGGTCCCCGTTCATACAAATCGTAACTGGTGATTGCTACACTCGTAATAGTAAGTTGAAAGATCTCAATCCGAGGATAGCGAACATGACTAATCTGCACTTTAGGATCAGCAGCCAGAGACTCACAACTGTACAAGGAGGATGGTCCCGAACTACTTACATGCGGCAAAGGCACGCAGCACTGCTGTCTCGGAGGCCAGAAATGTGGGGCCAATCTGCTTTGCTACCAAGGGACTCAGGTGACCAGAGAATACTGTGCCGACTTGAGTTGGCTTAGTTGCTCAGCACTGGCTCCAAGTACGCAACATTGTCTATGCAAGGTCAACCAGCTCAATTGACAATATCTTGTAGCCTACGCCGATTCCGGAGTCTTCCTGACTGACGGTGCAAACATTGTCTTTACTTTTGGCAAAGACAAGACGTGCGGCACAGAACTCCTACACTTCGTCGATCCATTGACAGGCATAGTATACGACCCAGCTCTAAGATTCAGCTCAGCAGACCCAGTGAAGTGGGACGTTGCCAGTTCTGCAATATTATCGTCGATGTCATCTTCACGGGCCACGAGCACCGCGTCCAGAACAAGCATCATCTTTGCCATTACTTCGGCTACAACACCAGCTCCCACATCAGCTCTGCAACCTCACGCAACATTCTCATCTGGCCTTTCAGCTGGATCGGGTGCTGGTATTGGCGTCGGTTGCGCCGCCGCATTTGCAGCCATCGGTGTTCTAGGCTGGTTGTTTGTCCGCGAACGAAGGGAACGGAAGACGCTGCAGACGTTTGCGAATCCGCCGATGTATCAGCCAGAACCAGTAGCTAAGGCTGTTTATGCTCGTGCACAGGCCCGGGATGGCATACCAGAACTACCACCACAAGAACTGGAGGATAGATCGCGTACCGAGAAGCGCTTTCAGCATTGACGGGAGACATTGTTGCTTTAAGACGTGAGGATGCTTTATTTACTATCGCTTTGGCGTATCTTGACGTTCGCGAGTTATGTTTTAATGAGTTGCTCCTAAAAGTGTAAACTTCGTGCAGCAGGCGTGTGCTAATTCTCTTCATATTGGTCCAGTCGTGTGGTGCTCGGTAGAACAATATGCCCTTCACATGCATCTCAAATCACAAGGGATGCTTGATACGACAAGATCAGCACAGAGCTGGCACGGCTGAAATTTTCATATTGTTCGAAGATAGGCTGAGGATATTCAGGCTGAGGACTAGATGTATGGAAGTTACGTTTGATATGTACAAAAGAGACGATGATACTGCAGTTCAACAAGTAGCCACGTTCTCTGTGCGTAATCACCAATAGGCCTACGAGGTCAATGACCACAATCCGATCGGCATGCCCCCATGCTCCCGTCTCTTTCACAGAAGTGCCTTACGGCATGCATGGGTTCTGGTCTATAACTCTCGTATTTTAGACTTGGACTGGACTAAACGAGCCCAGGAAAGCTGGGGCCGCCTTGCGCAAGCCTGTCATGCTCTTCGGATCTGCAGCAGGCACTTGACAGTGGCCACATAGGATGCTGGGCTTTCTCTTCCGCAACACTATCCGCCAACGGATGCTTGTTCATTGTAATTATTAGGTCTGCCATACAGTCTGGTCTGTAGCGTAACCGATAAACTCTAGAAGCTTTGGAAACTCGCTTCCAGCGTCTCCGACTGCAGTAAAATCGTGGGCTTCCCAATACCTTCAAGCATCACGATTCTGTGATTCCTCCGGAAATACTGCACTTCGTTCAACAGCCTTTCCAGATGGTTACGGGTGGCAGCGGTCATTTCTCTTCGCGTCTCACTTCTGTTGTCGAAATGACGACTTGTTACGTGAAAGTACGCATTGAAATGTGTTCCAACCCTATGAAAAGGAAATAACGATTGGATTAATTGACAGAACAGACAATTCGAAGTTATCGCCCTTTAAATTTACAGTAAAACAATCTGCTGTTGAGAATTTGGTGTCTATACCTGCCTTTGGCGCATATACCAAATCGCCATTGTCAAGCATGTCAAAGGTACTGCGCAGACCCAATACACCCAAAACTGGTTAGACACCGACCATCCAATAGTGTCTTCGTTGGGTGTGAATTCAAAAAAACTCATACTGAAGATGGCCTTGAATCTGATTAGCTACCGACAAAGCAGTGGCTAGAGTATCTTACCGAGAGAAATGTTGGGGGCAGGAAAGCCATGGTCACTACTGCGATAGTTCGCATCGCACCACTGTCTCTTTGGGCGTTCATGTTATAAGCCTGATTCCTCTTAGTCATATACTCTTCATGTATGCGACTCCACTCACGAGTGCTATCTCATTCTGCAGCCGCTCCCTGTTGGATTGCGAGCGCCTTACAAAGTTCCGAAGCATGCGTATCTGAAAGTCCATCCGCGTTTGCAGTTGTTGTGAGTAGTTCGGGCCACCTTCGCTTGAAGTCGTCTTTTTACTTGCAAGGTATATCATGTAATGCTGCATAGCTTCTATTGTCTCGGCAGTCACGCTGAGAGTCTCATACGAATGGATGGCGTGGCGCGCTGCCTCGTGCATCATGACATAACTATGCAGGCCGCGGCCAGGGGACGAGCGATCCTTGAGCCCTGTTATCAGATTTAGATGGTCTTGCTTGATTTGAACTCAGCGTACCTTCTCAATTGAGCGTACAATGTCGCGTATAGACCAGACGGATGCGTCATGCATAGCGACCAAGGCTTCCACAAGAGGCACATGCAACGCAAATGGCTCTGAAGACGGTATTGTAGGGCCTAATCTGACCAAGGCCTGCTGTAGTTGCGTTCGAAACAGTGCAGATGCGCCTATGCAAAGCATTGCGCAACTATTAGATGACCATCGTGAGCAAAATGTCATCTCGTGCCATGTGTAGGATTGAGCGTCTGGAGCGGCCATCTTCACCAAGACACGAAACCATGTATCTGTAGTATGATCTGTCAAAGGGAAGACCTGGAGACAGAAAGTGAACGGCCTTACAGACATGCTGCACACCATCAACTTGGATACTCGACTCAGCCGAGCTGAAAAATCCATTCGAACGCAAGTATGCCTCCGTAAGCAAATGGCTTGGAATGTGAAAAAACTGTATAAGCTCTGGCGCTGGCTGTGCAGTAATTGAGAAAACATCGTCTTCTATCAGTCTGTTCAGGGTCATCGTGGGTCCTCATTCTTCGATTCAATAAATCATACATGTACTGGAGAGCTTGGGTTGCCGCATCCTGGGCTTATATCAGAACATTGTGACTGGTATGAAGGGCTACAATTACGGTGAAGGTCTTAGATTCATAATTCCATGATCCCGTCGAAGCTGCGATTACTTCAGTGTGCTATAGCGCAGTAAGAGCCAAGCCCATACATTGTTGCAAAATGTTTAAGGTTCGCATCGTAGCGGGTGAGACCAGCAGTCAGTATAACAGAATTAAGAGCGAAAGGTGTCAGGCTACATAGGAAGGCTTCTGGGAACCGCCTGGAGACGCTGCACAGCCGTGCCGTATCGCAGGACCCGTATCAGGTAATAACCAATAATGGCCGGCGGCAAAGTATTTGAAGCGCCCAGGCGGGCCGCTGGTGGACCGTCCCGTGCGACGACTTGTTCATGGTAGCGCACTCGGGCCACCGAGTGGCTCCTCGCCGTCGGAAGCGATGGTCGCTTGTGGTGGTCTTGCAGTGGGAGGCTGTGTGATGTACTGCGGAGGGTCGCGCGTCAGAATCGGCGAGGCGGGGTTGAAGTGTGCGGCTGAACTCTTTTCGGGTTGGGGACTGACAGGCTGTGATGATAACGCTGGCAGTCGCAAGTTCCTTCCAATTTACATACTGCTGCCCTGATCTTCTAGAGGACCTCGGGGCCCTCTTCCATCATGTGGCCGCCGCCAGCGCCAGCCAGGATTGGGACGAAAACCGCGTCGGCAACTTCAAACACGCGACTACACTGTAGGGTGGATCCGCGCGCTTCCTGCCGAGCTTGCTGCTGCCCAAGAGATGTTGGATGAGGAACACGCGCCCATACTAGATCACGATAATAGCGCTTTCTACACCCTCGGACGCATATATAACCACAATATGGCCATTACTTGCCTTCCTGGCAGCATCGGTACGCAGTCCGCCGCCACTGTAGCCGCCCGAATAAGGTCCCGGTTTACAAACATTAGATTTGGGCTCATGGTCGGCATTGGTGGCGGCGTACCGAGTATCGACCTAGATATACGACTAGGAGACGTTGTCGTCATTTATCCCTACCAACAACATCGTGATGTAGTACAATACGACTTCGGGAAGACTATGACCAAGGGCCACATACGTACCGGCTGGCTTAATGCACCACCTTCAGTCCTACTTTCGGCGATTATCGAGCAGAGGGTGCGCCACATCCAAGCGTCAACAAAGCACAATCGAGAAACACCTAGCCAGATTCAGGAGGCCGGCGTTAGAGTTATTCGCCAGAGAGTTTGCAGGTTCTGATGTGCTACTCGACGCAGCTTATGAACATACTGGAGAGCCAGACTGTAAGAATTGCTCCAATGTAGAGAGAGCACAACGTCCTGGATGAAAGCATGGAGTGAACGTACACTACGGTACAATCGCATCGGGAAACTAGGTTATGAAAGAAGGTGTCAGGCGAGATGAGATTAGTGAAGAGTTGGGTGGAGTTATGTGCTTCGAAATGGGAATTGCCGGTCCGATGAACGACTTTCCGTGCCTTGTAATTCGAGGAATTTGCGACTATGCGGATTCGCACAAGAAGAAGACATGGCAACCATATGCGGCAGCAAGTGCAGCTGCTTGCGCAAAAGACATAGTAATAACCTTACCCGCCCTCCCTGAATGTGTACCTACTCCTCCAGGCCAAGATTCTGAGAGCGGACAAGCAAAGGTCGAGCTTTAGCTCGACCTTTCATTGCGGAAGTGCAGCTAGACTACAGACAAGGACTTCATTGATGAGTGGCTGAAGAGTACAGAGGCGTTCGGGTAACTTGACAAATCAGTTCAGGAATATCGCAACGCAAGCGATGGGAAGATGGAGGACCGGCTGTACGATCATGATCAGAGCCATGTTCGCACAAGATGAAGCACACCGTCAGGATGCTAGCGACGAGGGAAACAATGCCTACTCTGACAAGGACGGATGTCTCCTCTCGGATGCCGAGACGGAGGTAGCTGAAGAGCATTGTGTCTCTTCAGACCTATGAGAGTCCACACGGCCAAGCTTTGCTGCTTGGGAGAAGCGTGTCGCGGTCCAACGGAGGCAGGTACATGACGATGAACCGCAGCCGAGGAAACCCAGGGCGTTTCAAAGAAAAATGACGACAGCGGGAGACATATATGACCCTCGGGATCGCGATAGGTACCCGAGCCCTGCTCCAAGACGACGATATCGACAGCCGCGTGATATTCGAGATCATTACGCTGAAGCAAACATACCAACACAACCCATACTTGATCCACTTTTCCCTGCCTATCAAGCGGGTCAAAGACAGCCACAGCCTTATTGTGCTGAACCATATCATGTGCACCAGCAGGGTAATTACGCAACCCAGCCATCCTACGAAGGTCGATATAACCGCAGTAACGGCGCCATCCCACAGGCATATCCACCGCAGCCTCCGCCAACTGAACACGGTGTCAGGTACAGGGATGGATCCTATGATGAATTTGGTCGCTTCGTCCGATATGGAGACGGTGCGCCTCAGAGCGTTCCTCCGTACAACAGCTGGTCAAACCAAACTCTTCCCTCAACCAGCTGGCCTGGTCCCAATGAGTATGGCTCATTCACGGGTTCGCTTCTCGAAGAGTTCCTGAGAAGGGCGGGCTACGACCATGATCGCCCCGAAGGGAAAAAACCGGCCAAAGATCGATCGTCCTCTCAGATGCGGCCGAATGAGGTCACGGTAGTGGAGAAGTCGCTCGCTGTCACCTTGGAGGATATTTTCAACGGGATCTTCAAGAAAATGAAGATCAAAAGGAAGACCTACGACCAGAACAGGGCAGGTATCGACGCAAGAACGTATCCTCGAGATACCCATTGAGAAAGGGCTGAAAGCTGGCTCCAAGATCAAATTCGCAGACACCAGGGACCAGATTGAAGGCGGTACTCAGGATCTCCACTTAGTTCTTTCAAGTTCTTTCAGAAGTCTGTGAGCCGTCCTCTTGCGTACTACAGGGTTGCTGACCGCGACTCCAGGTGCTGCATCCCTTGTTTCGACGTAACGGCGATGATATCCATTACACGATCAGGCTGGACTTGATGGAATCGCTTTGCAGATGAAATCGACCAACTAACAGTATCGATGGGTAGTGAGTGGCTGTCGGCTCGACTTGGCCGATAGGACCTGGAAGAAAGCTTACCCTGGGCTGGGAATGCCGAAGAGCAAAGCACCTATGGAGAGAAGGGGCGATGTGGTTATTGAAATTGGTATTGATTCTTCGGATCCACTAGCGCAAGACCAGAAGAAGGCGTGAAAGGAAGCTTTTGCTAGGTAAAGGATAAGAGACGCTCACTGTTTACGAAGCTACAAAAGTAAGGAATGCAGTACTTTGAATTGTATCTTGTTTTTATTTGGTTCGTGGGTATCATCTAGGTAATGGATCGTATCTGATGCTACAGCATCGCCTCGTCAAGTAGGGCGTCCGTCCGCTCGAAAAAGTTGTATCGCGGCTCCCGTGCCTGCGTCTCGAATACCATCATCGATCATTTCGCTGTCTGTTCTCGTTCTCCTAGCTTCTCGCACACGCCTAGAAGACCATCTCGTGGGGGTGCTGGCCGCTCCTCAAGCTGAAGCTAGCGCCCAAGTATGCCTCGAGGTCAGGCTGCTGCTTGATAGTCGCAATCAGCGCCTTGTCAACCGTCTTCTGGTCTGCAATGCGCTGAGGATCTACATCCTTCTTCTGGGGTGTTGTCTCGCCCTGCTCGAAGAACGCGTCCTCACCCTTGCCCTCCTTTTTCTCGCGCGCCCAGTACTCGTCCTTGCTCACGCGATCCAGGACTTCGGTGTCGAGATTCGAGACATCAACGGATGCGCCGGTCGCAATTACGTAGCGGTGGTTAACGCGGCGCAGGGGAACGCCATTTGCCTTAAAAGGACCAGTGACAAGGAGGACGCCCTGCTCGAGCTGGCGCAGGAGGACGACGCGCTTGCCGGAGAAGCGACCGGAGAGAAGGATGAGGATAGTACCGGGCTTGAGAGAGTCGCGGTATTTGGTGGGGTGGGCGGTCTTGCGGGCCTGGTCCTGTTAGCATTTGATTGACACTTCGCAGCGTAGCATTTTCATAGCGATATGAGCATGATAGAGCGCTGCTGGCGGATATTGGAATTGGCGCATACCTTCTTCATCTGCGCCTCCTCCTCCGCAGGGTAGTAGCGCGAGGCCTTCTGTTCACCGGCAACCGTAGACATTGTGGGGTAGTGAATACTGGGCTTCAATTAGAACTTCAACGTCTGCCTAGTACTCGATATCGCGGGTCAACTTACAACTGGAACGTTTGATGTTATTGTTGTCGCCGTCGCCGTCGCGATAATGCTCGTCTGTGGGAAAGCTCGCTTGCAGGGTACTGACCAATGGGAGATGAACTAGCGCCTCTCGTGATCGACGTCATCCGTCTCCTCCCCACGTTCCGACACGGTTTTAGTTGGCAGGGACGATGCCCAGTAACACCAATTCATAAACACCAGAGAAGAAATGATCTATCCTCTCCGCCATACATTCGTTGCTGCTTGATCCAGTCGGAGGATTGTCGATGCCTAGGGCAGTTTTCAGCGACATAGGTGATAAGCCGCGACGAGTTCAAAGAAGTGCATGAGCACGCGCAACTATCTCGATGTTTAACCAACGAATAATATGATCATCCCGCACACGCCTCGCAATTGTGCTGCTGCCTCTTATCGTTGACCTCCTTGTTGAGTCTTACACTGCCTATCGACACTCCTTTTCAATCCCGTCAATTGCGGCCTATAAAGCTTCTGAAACAAGACGCATGAGTTCCTTGAGCAGCACGTGCAAAGAGATCTATGTGACTGATTGGAGTTTGTTGATCTGTCGAGACATGGAAGCCGTAGCTCGTATTGTTTTCGACAAAATTGCAGAGTTGTTGCATTGACGCGATCTTCCTTTTAAGTCGATTACAGAGCGATATCTAACAGTTTCAGGTATGATTTTCCATGGGCAACTGATGTCTGGAGGTGTCCTACCCTTGGCCCGCACGGAAGGAACGAGCTTCAAGTCCAACACCACCTAGCTCCAGCCGAGGCCCTCACAGTAGATCAGCGCAAACTTGGCAGAACACTAATCACTTGAAAGACTACGTCGTTATGTACCGCTCAAAAAAGGCGATGTAGGCTTGGTTTAATATCTTCTGACTATGATGTAAAGATCAAGAACGATAGTGCTCACAACCCGTCCTCTCTGTACGATGTGAGCGTTGGTCAGAGTGAGAGCCACAGACAAGCAGCTTCGCTGAAGCGAGGAATTGTTTGTGAGAATTCACCTCGTCACCAAGGCTGCACCTTTGCAAGCCAACTGTGGCTAAGTGTACACACTGTGCATCCCAGACAACCCAAGATTGAAGAACATCCGTGCGCCAAGCCTCAAAACTCCTCTGCATTCTACGGAAAAGCAATTATTTGCCGCATCGGGTAATTACAGGAAGTTCGTGTTCACGTGGTGGCGTGAAGACGCAGGGGCAAGCCCTGTGTATGGTGCCGGGCGGACCGCTGCATCATCACAGCCAACGCATGGGCGTTCATAAATCGGTATTTATGATTCTTGACCTGACGATGAGATTGCAGTGGCGCACAAGACTTGGGACAAGAGTACCTCTCCCGTCACACACCGCATGGCTAAGGCTCAGGACCGGGCCCGGGCTCAGGCTCGGGCTTGGGTCGACGATGAACTTCCTCGCCTGTGTAGCGCGCACCTTTCAGCGCGTGCGTTCGGGTGTGCATGGCCTAAGCAAAGATGGTTGTTGAATGCCCCGGGTCCCACATGCAGCCGCAGTGTCGATTTTGGAAACAATGATCGGGGATTGTTCATGCCAATCACCATGGACAATAGGACTTTCCCCATATAACCCTCGGGAACACTGAACTGGGCGCCAAAATGAAGGACTTGCTGGGCGGGCGCAGTCGCTCGAAGCAATGAGCACCGACGCTCTGAAACAGCTTCATCCCACACTCAACCAATCACAGATCATCGTCGAAGTTTCAAAACATGCCCCGGGCTAGGGGCCTTGCGCGGCTCTTTCCCCACGGCATCGTCGACCCACGATGCAAACACCCGGCCACAATGTCTTATAGCAGCAAGGCCCTCTTCACCATGGCTCCTTCACTTGCGTTTGAATTTTCGCGTTGTACGCGCACTTTCATTCTTTACTTTCCTCTGCTTTGCTTTTCTTACTTTGTTTCTAACCTCTAGCATTTGCGACATGAAGATCTTCGCTACCGTTGGAGCTGTGCTCCTACCTTTCATTGCAACGACTGCCAGCGCAGTCGAGTTGGATCCCGAGAATGAGGTATCAATCAAGGCTGCGGCGCGGACCTATGCCTACGGTTTGATGGAGCTATACAAGAACAACGCCACAGGAATACCAAAGGAGGATATCGGCATTTGGCCTCAACCTTTATATTGGTGGCAAGGAGGGGCGGCGTGGGGCGGCGTGATTGAATACAGTCAGTTCTCTGGGGATGCCTCGCACGTCAAGACAATGCAGCAAGCTTTGACCGCCAACTACGGGCCCAACAACGACTTCATTTTGGAGTACCGCAAGTCACAAACCGGAAACGATGACCAGGCGTTCTGGGCTCTTGCCGTCATGTCAGCTCTGGAGTACCAGTTCCCGGAACCAGAGTCAGCTCCCGCGGATTATCTGGAGGTTGCTGTGAATGCCTTTAATAACATCGTGGGACGTTGGGACACGACCAGCTGCGATGGAGGATTGAAGTGGCAGATCTACCCCGAGAACTCGTACGGTTATAACTACAAGAACGCCATCTCCAACGGATGTACCTTTGCGCTCGGTGCGCGTCTCGCCCGCTACACTGGCAACCAGACATACGCGGACTGGGCAGAGAAAATCTACGACTGGACCAAATCTGTAGGGATGATCAGCGACATCTACGAGGTCTTCGACGGCGTTGATGACAAGACGAACTGCGCTGCGGTTGCGGACAAAACTCAGTGGACCTACAACAACGCTATGTTCCTTCATGGTTCTGCCTTCATGTACGATGTCACAAACGGTGCGAGCGTATGGAAGGACCGCGTATCTGGATTCCTCTCGCATGCTGAGCTGTTGTTCTTCAGCGCAGTCGAGAAGGACGACATCATGTACGAGTGGGCCTGCGAGACGGGGGTGTCGGGGCGTACTTGCAATCTCGATCAGCAGTCGTTCAAGGCCTACCTTTCACGCTTCATGGCGAAGACCGCGGCCGTTGCACCCTTCACGAAGGACACCATCACCAAGTACCTCACTGCATCTGCAGTTGGTGCAGCCAAATCGTGCTCAGGTGGGGACAACGGAGTTACTTGTGGTTCCAAGTGGTACACTGGTAGCTGGGACGGCCAAGCTGGCGTTGGTCAGCAGCTTGCAGCCTTGGAGGTCACTCAAGCGCTGCTCTCGTTGAAGAACAATATCGTCCCTGTTAAGTTGGGCGCTGCTGAGCCAAAGCCTACTACGACGGCGGCGCCCAAGCCCAGCTCCACACCTGCTAGCAAGACCACTTCACCTCCGGCATCCAAGTCGGCCGAATCAAGCAAGGCAGTCGAGCCTAGCCAGGCGCCTTCAACTAGCGAGGCCGTTCCTGTTGTATCAAGCGCGCCTGCACCGGCTCAGTCGACTAAAGCCGCACCCTTCGAGAGTGCGGTCCTCTCGACTAAGAACGCAATCCCGACTTCTGCTATTGCAGACAAATCATCTCCAGCAGCATTTACGCCTACGGAAAAGCCTGCTAGTCAGACTAGTGAAATCACGTCGTCTGCTGGTGTTGCTGCAAGCTGCTCCTCGAGCACAACAGTTACGATCACCATCTCGAAGCCCACTGCTGGTGTTAATACTACCTGCACACCAAGCACAACTATGACCGTCTACGTTCCTCCCGTAACATCGGCTCCAGAGATCCCTTCTGTAGCGACGACCAGCGCTCCTGCGGTGCCACCTGTCCTGACCACACTTTCGCCTGTCGCACCGCCTGCTAATATCAGCGTGCCTGCTAACGGCAGTGTACCAAGCTCGACTGCGCCGGTAGAGTTTCAAGGCGCTGCCTCGAGCTTGAATACGATGGGCAGCTCGATCGTCAGTGCCATTGTCTTTGCTGTGGTGGCTGGTCTTTTGTAATAGGCACAAATGTGGTGTCTGAACTTTCTCTTCATATTCCCCCTGGACATTTATTTCGTTGTACATATACCCTTCATATCAAGGCTTGGCTAAGATGCAGCCTCAGCATGGTTCGTAGATACTGTATAGACCATATTAGAATTGACGAGTCTGCAAATGCGTGCGACATGACGTCTGCAGCTCTGCGTGACGTACTCATACAGGGTCCAGCTGTCTTGTCTCAGTACGGTCACGGACAAGTGCACATGACGAATGAAATCGACAAATTCCACTCTAGAGCAATGTCGCAGGCATGATGTTGATCAGCCGTCCTGATCTGCATTTGTTGTTGGAACTGGCAGCTGCCCCGCGTCGGCGCCACCAAGCTCCTCAACGTTGCGCACCATGACCAAAGACCTACAGGCCGCGGCCGCCCGCTGCACCTCCACACATCCGAGCGCTCAACAACAGCTATAGCGCATCCTATACGCGCGCATAGCCGCTTGGTCTCACCAGCGGAGACAGACGAGCCGGTTTTCGGCTACTGGGAGCAATTGGTCTAAGGGAAGGATAATAATGACTGCCTAGGGCGCGCCTGCTCCATTCCGCAACACATCTTTCTGAGCTCGAGATAAGGACACTTTGCTATAGGAACAAGAGAAGGTGCGCACCCCCGGTAGAGAAAACAGGTCTTCGCTGACATGTGTTAGACCGCAGGATCCGACCGCGTTCCCCACTGTTCCTCTGCACGTCCGCTGCGAAACTCGAGCGCGTCCCGCAAACCTCCCACCACGTCACCCCACAATCGCTATATAAGCACAGCTACCACCACAGTCATATCCCAGCACTCTTAGTCTTAGAGCCTGAGAGGCTGCACCGCCAGCATGGTGAACCAAGCAAAAGGCAAGAAGCCCATTGCGGCTATGAACAAATACGTCTACGATGCCTTCCTCTGGACCTTCTCCATTTTGGTAGAGCTATTCTTCCGCGAAGTTCACCCCAGGAGTAGCTGGAAGGTGCCCAAAGATGGACCAGTTATCTTCGTGTGTGCGCCGCACGCCAACCAGGTATAGCTCATGCTCGATCCCGTCCAGACAACGCCCGAACCGAATAGCTAACAAGGGCAGTTTGTCGACCCTCTGATGTTGATGCGCGTAGTTAAGAAAGAGTCCGACCGCCGAATTCAGTTCCTGATCGCCGACAAGTCCATGAAGAGGAAGTTCATCGGCGCTATGGCTGGCTTGACTGGCGTAGTGCCTGTGGGCCGAGCCATGGATGCCACGAAGCCTGCGAAGGGCATGATCTACCTTCCGGACCCGATCAACGACCCCTGTGTGCTTCGAGGTGTTGGGACAAACTTTGAGGATCCTCTATTCATGGTCGGCGGCTCGATTGTGCTGCCAAAGGTGGACAACAAGGCCGCCACTGCTGAGATATTGGAAATCAAGGGACCAGAGGAGATCAGGCTCAAGCGCGGCTTTAAGGGAGGTGTTGCTATGCAGCAGTTGACCGGGCGCAACGATATGACCAAGGATGGCACTTTTATTGACGGTGCCTCGGACAAGAAGGGTGTCGCTGATGGATTTGAGGGCATCAACTTCCTCGTCGCACCGAAGCTAGATCAGACTGAGGTCTACGATGCTGTACACGCTGTCTTACACCATGGTGGCAGTATAGGAATCTTCCCCGAAGGTGGCAGCCACGATCGGACCGATCTCCTGCCTTTGAAGGGTAGGCCTGAATTTTTCTCCCGCTTACACTGTGCTGACATCCTCTAGCTGGTGTCGCCATCATGGCATTGGGTACAGTAGCATCCAAGCCAGACTGCAACTTGAAGATCATCCCGGTCGGCATGAACTACTTCCATGCTCACAAGTTTCGCTCAAGGGCCGTCATCGAGTTTGGCACCCCCATTGATATTCCACCTGAGCTCGCTCAAAAGTTCGAAGGGCCAGGCAGGCGTGATGCCATCGGCGAAATGCTGGAGTCTGTGCGTCAAGGTCTCATCTCGGTCACTGTCACCACGCCGGACTACGAAACTCTCCAGGTCATTCAAGCCGTTCGCCGCCTGTACAATTCCAAAGGCACCAAGCTTCCACTACCTAGGATTGTGGAATTAAACCGTCGACTTGTCCAAGGCTACGATCGCTACAAGGACGATCCCCGCATCGTCGAGCTCAAAAAGGAAGTCATCTCGTACAATGCCAAACTCAGAGCTGTCGGGCTTCGGGACCATCAGGTGCAGTACGCCAAAATGCATCCCCTCAAAGCGTTTTTCACATTCTTTTACCGCCTCAGCAAGCTGCTCATATTGACAGCGTTCGTGCTCCCTGGTACCATGTTGTTTGGGCTGGTCTTCATTGCCACCAAGATGATCTCCATCAAGAAGGCAAAGGAAGCGCTTGCTGCTTCTAACGTCAAGATCCAGGCCCGCGATGTCATGGCTACCTGGAAGCTACTTGTTGCCATGGCAGTAGCTCCAGCGTGCTACTTGTGGTATATCAGTCTTGGTATCCTTTGGTATCGGTATAATAACTGCAACGGTTATCTCCCTTCAGGGATCCAGAAGCGCTACCTGGTTGTGGTCCAGGCCATTGTATATCCAACTATCACCTACGCAGCTCTCCGCTTTGGCGAAGTCGCAATGGACATTCTGAAATCGCTCGGTCCATTGTGGAAGATGATGAATCCTTTCTCCTCAGACGAGCTGGTCAAGATCCAGCAGCGTCGCGAGAATCTTGCTTCGCGGGTCAATGATCTCATCAACGAGCTTGGACCGGTGATGTTCGAGGATTTCTACAGCAAACGCATCATCCAGAATCCCCTCATCGAACAAGAGAGGCCGCGTACCCCGCCGCGCAAATCCAGTGCTGAAGCCAAGCAAGAAGCCCCAACCAACGTCGAGACGTACGACTACCCTGTTTCTCCCACGAGCCCTGGCACGGAGAACGAGCTGCCGCGCAACGAATCCTTTCACGACCTCGCAAACCAGGATATCTTCTCCACTCGTCCACCCACACCGAAAAAGGGCAGGAGTAGGAACAGCAGTACCAACAACTTCGGCTTCCAACTCAAGCCATTCAGTACCATTGACGGTAACCTGGACGATCTGAAGCAGCGGCTCAAGGATGGTGTAAGCCAACGCAGACACAAAAGACGAAGTAGTGGGGCTAGCGGCCAGCAGGATGGCTTTGAGAGTGACCGCAGTAGCGAGGCGGGAGACATGGATGGACTGATTATGACAAAGAGGAAGAACAAGTAAGGGTACTCAGAGAAAGGGGATTTCTTAGAATGGCTTGCAGTAGGTACAAGAAGAGAAGTGCGTTTGTTTTCGACTTCGTCTCGTTGAGCGTCAGGGGCATTATACCACTTTCATAAATTCATTCCTTTCTCTTGGTCAACATTCAGATATCAGCATTTGCTCAAAAGGAAACACCAACAGGTTTTCCAGCATAGAGTCCAGCAGATACCGTTGAGTCTTTGACCACACGAACGATTCCCTAATCAGTTAACAGTATAAACCAGCTCTCGCTCACCGCAGGAAGATAGTCCTTCCCCGTCCCAGTGCATTCTTCTCTCGTTCCCTACTGCTACTACTTGTCACTCAAAACACCACTACAGGCAAGTTCATGTCCTTCCGGCGGTTCATAACAACCAACAAACACTTATCAACATGGCCGGCATGTCGAACCCGTTGCGGTCTCAAGTCTCAAGCTGTATTTCACATGGGCAAATTGGCAGAGAACTATGTCAGTCCGGCTTCTCAGCTCGAATAGATGAGGTTAAGGCGCGGTGGCCATGCAAACAAAGAAAGTGGCTGAAGAAGGGTATGGTCTTGCGCCGCGAAGAGTGATTGATTGGGGGAGTGTCTCACAGGCCGAGCGCGGCTGAAGACCGGCATCCCTTTGCCCATAGAAGGTGTGTGATGAGTACGATATGAGTAAGACGTGGTGAAAGAGAGGAGTGTCACTTCCTCTTCTTATGACATTTGTTGCATTCAGCTCCACGGCATGCATTTGCAAGCGATCGTTGCATATTCGTGCTGGACATAAAGTCGAATCAAGAAGCTCTTCCTCGTGAATTTACGTCTCACAGAGGGTTTCACGTGCTTTATTTCACTTTCAGAAGGCTATGTACATGAAGCTGTGACCTTCGAGATCAAAATTTGATGCACAAATACCCCTCCTCCAGAGGCAGATTGTGCAAGCCTTGAAGTTCAATGCTGGTGCTCGGAGAAGCAGCTGCAAGTCAAAGCGGACCAGCTGGCGCCTGCACATTTGATGCAACTGAGCGTAGGTGAAAGCGTGTCATAGTTACCAAAACAAAAAGAAGGTGACAAGAGTCTCTTCCTGCGCCTCGAACTCAGGCCCACGTCCTAAAGTTCTCCAAACCAGCAAAAAAAGGGTGCAATCGGTAGATGCAACTCTTGGGCAGGAGCGCTGAGCCATATTGCACGATCAACCAAAGCCCCACATCCAGGCTCAATTGGATTTTGGCGGGCGCCGAAGCACAGCGACCAAGAGCCGGCTCTGCCATGAGGCAGGGATGTGTTTGGGATCTATGGATAACGCCGAATAATGTGGTATATATATCGAAGGAAATGCAAATGTGCTTCCAGAAGCAATGCGGATCCTGGTGAAGGCGGCAGTGTGCGCTGGTCTGGCTTGAACACAAGTGAAGTGAGGTGAAAGCCACGTATGAAAGAGACCGGTGCCAGGAGCGTCGACCTTGTACAGCGCGGTGCGACGCGCAAGAAACATACGGACAAGAGGAGGTTTTCGTGGCTGTCCCCGGCCATCATCGACTGCCAGTGTTGAAGCAGTGCATGTTTTGGCACCTGCGATCGTGCATGCCATTGAACAGGTGGATCGACACATGCGCTTCGTCAGTCATCACAATGTGCATTGTTACTTACCTACTCAGCCACAACTCCCTTAGCAATGTGTATACACGCGATATCCGAATATGCAAACATGTGAGCTGAACCTGCAGTACACGCTCAATGCACATTGCATAGTCCTGCGAGGTCAATGAAGCTGGTGATCATAGCCATGGTGAAAACCTTCTCTTTCTTTGAGTGATAATGCGTCCAACCTCTTGCAGAGAAGGGGCGTTGTATGTGATAGTCACAAGAAGTATGAAGTGTGATTGAAGTTGGGCCGCGCTTCGGCAAGTGCCATTCACGCGTCACGCGATTCTCCTTTAGGCATCGCTCTTCCAATGCCTGATCATCGCGCTGCACCCCACAAGCAAGCTCCACGAGCACTCCACAATAACACCGGGGATCGCGTCCTGTTTCTGAACAACTTCATTTAATTGTCTTGTACCTTGGAGTACTCTACCTCACGCCCTTCAGTCAAAACCGCACACCACCAAGTGCTCACGAGATAATGACGAAAGCATCAACTGTTAAGCATCTCGGCATGTGGCTCACGGCCAATTTACCATATCCGTAGCTCAGACGTCATTTCGCGCACACGACAGCTCCAGTGACAGAACGCTCAATCGGACCCCGCGTTTATTTACCCCGGACTCGAGCGTCTTATACGGATAGCATTGGCAATGACATCCAATAGCGTGCGCGCTGTGCCGCATAGTCAGCCAGTGACGTAGATCTGGAACACCTCGGGAGTGAGAAGCACATGCTCTTTAAACTCGGGGGCGGCGATGGCGCTGTAAAAGCTCAATTGCACTTGAGGCTCTGTCAGAACTAACGTAGGCGGATTTATGCTTGGAATCTTTATTATTGCATCCCACGTTGCTGTTCAGTATCAACCATCCTAAGAGAGCACTCATTGACGGATTGCCCCAGAGCTCACGATGGACACAAGCTCTCAAAATGCAGGCCCAATGGCCCAAGGGCCGTCGCGGACATCTGCAGCGTCGCCATCGTCACTCTCGCACGACTGGGCTGGTGATCAGAATGGCACAAGCCTGAGCTACACGTCGTCTACCCAACCACTAAACAGGGCTCGAACGGAGCAGTCCAACGACTCGACAGACCGCACATCATCCAGTCTAACCCGTTCACGCTCAATCATCGGTCTTCACCCCGAAGCTCCCATCGATGAAGAGCACGACCATGGCCCAGCGTCCGAGCTGTTGTGGTCACGCATACGTGCGGTACTACGAGAACCATTCGCCGAGTTCTGGGGTGTGGTCATCATGGTAATGTTTGGAGACGGCTCGGTAGCCCAAGTATTGCTCAGCACAGGTCAGGAAACAGCACCGGGCGGGAACGGATTCGGTTCATATCAGTCCATCAACTGGGGGTACATTACACTCCTACTACCAGCCTCGAACAACAACTGACACATCACAGCTGGGGACTCGGAGTCATGCTAGGAATCTACGTCGCGGGCGACTCAGGCGCGTACCTCAACCCCGCGATCACCTTCGGCAACTGTCTTTTCCGCCAACTCCCCTGGCGACGCTTCCCTATCTACTTCGTCGCCCAAATCCTCGGCGGCTTCGTTGGCTCCGGCATTGTGTATGCCAACTACATCTCCGCCATCGACTACTTCGAGGGGCACAACCTGCGCACCGTGCCGCCAGCGCCCAATGCCACAGCCGGTATCTTCTGTACCTACCCGCAGAGCTTCGTCACAAAGACAAGCCAGTTCTTCAGCGAGGTCATCGCAAGCGCGCTCTTGATGTTTGTTATCTTCGCGCTCAAAGATCCAAGTCCGTTTCCCCTCGCTCGCACCACAGCACCAACCCGCGAAGGTAGCGCTAACAAAACCTCCAGGTAACAACGGCGTCCCCAAATCCGATAAATGGTTCCCGCTCTGCCTGTTTTTCCTCATCTTTGGTCTGGGGTCATGCTTTGGTTGGCAAACAGGCTACGCGATCAACATCGCGCGCGATTTCGGTCCGCGGCTGATGAGCTACGCGGTCGGATACGGCCCGCAGGTGTGGTCGGCGGGCGGGTACTACTTCTGGATTCCGATGGTGGCGCCATTCCTGGGTTGCACCTTTGGTGGCTTTTTGTACGATGTGTTTATTTATACGGGACCGAGCCCAATCAATACGCCGTGGCTGGGGCTGAAGCAGGTGCTGCTGCCGAGGGTGGCGGCGAGGGCGAGAAAGGATCATAGGCGCAGGGAGAAGGAGGCGGGGATTGTATAATAGTCTGAATGAGCATCTTGGAAATTATTTCGTGTCATGCGGGCGTTCCCCGATGTTCAAAGTGCTGAGGTTGCCGATGCTGCATCCTCATAGGACGTACTTCACACGCTTTGCTGTTAGCACAGCAAGATGTCTTGATAACAATGTAATGATTTGTACGCAATCGCGCAAAGTTCTATTAGAGACGTGCTTGACAGCCGTAGCATCTGAACGCAGCGGCGACCAGCATAGGCTTGGCACATGGAAGCCTTCAAACACTTCCTGTTATCCAACAAGGAGCACACCGTTCTCTCAGATCTTACTCAAAGACCATATCTGTTCTCTTTCCAATCTTTCCACTAAAACACGCCTTTTTCTCACTCAATTACCCGCCAGCCTCCTCTCCTTATCGCTCTTCACGCTGTCCCTAATCGCCGCCATGTCCTCTCGTGTAGCGTTATAACTCGCGTTGACCTGGTTGAATGGATTGTCAGGATGCTTCTCAAATTCCTTCCTGATCTGATCAATCTTCTGCTGCCGCCTGAGACCCTTTTCATCCTTCATCTCCTCGAGTCTTCTCTCCTCAAACGCCGCATACGCAGCCTTGAACCTCCGTTCAGGGTGGCGATCCAGCTTGTCCTTGTTGTCGGATGTGATGTCGAGCGCGTCGAGGGCGTTGTCGATACCTGTTGCGTTGAGGGCAGAGGGCTTGTCGAATGAGCCCAGTGCCGAGTCGATGCCGCGACCCGAAGGCTTCTTCTCTGCCTTCTTTGCGCCGGCGCCCTTGGGCTTTGAGGGCATGGAGGCTTCTTCTTCGGCGAGGAGCGCGGCTTTCTCAGCCTTCTTGCGGGCGGCTTCTGCAGCCTTCTCGGCGGCAGCGTCACTGTGGCGAGGTTAGTGGGGAGTAGTAAGGCATAGACTGGTTCAGCGCACGCTTTTGCGTTCGACTTTGCGCCCTTGTCCCACTTGGCAGACTCGGCTGCGTCTTCCTTTGCCTGCGCAGCAGCCTTCTTTGCGTTGGCGGCGTCGGCCTTGCGCGCCTGGCCCTGGGCCTTCTTGCTCCCCAAATTCTCGCCTCCTCCGCCGCCCTTTCCTTTGGCCATGTTTGCTACTATGCTCGAGCTGTATGGGGAGAGAAAGATACGGTGATGGTGAGCCGAGGCGAGAATGCCAGGTAGACGGGGTGGTGTGATAAAGTTGTTTTGAGGGTTGAGTCAAAGTTTGGAAGCTGCAATTGACAGCTGCCTGCGGGACCGGCGATAGCGGGGCAGCTGCGTCACAAATAGCAAGCCAGGGTCTTGAAATTTAGCCTCGACAAGGGCCTGCACCTAGCGTCATGCAGCCTCACATGCTGATGCACATCACGGACTCGACGATGGCTGAGACGTTCTCACTTGGACATGGATCTTTGTTGTGATTGTGAAGGTAAACTCGTACCGGTACGTTCTATAACTTCATGTAACATTAGTCTATCCTTGTGCACCCTAAATGCCGAGTCTATTTACTGGTATGCTCAAATGGATTGCCCGTCTACAGGCTGAAACGCTAGATGCAAAAGCGCGATGGGGTATATAAGAATACAGATATCGAAGTAAAAAGCAACGCGGCATAAAGGCCATGTGCCTTGATCAGAAGTTGTAGCATCATTGTCTACGATTGTGTGGTCTGGCGTGACAAGGTCGGTCGTAGTGCAGGAGATGCGTCCTTGCGCAGCTGGCGGACCACAGCTTCAAGCTTGCGACGTTCTTCTTGTTCGGCCTAGGCTGATTTTAGTGATTTGTTCTTCTGCGCCAGAGTGGGTTGTATACTTACTCTCAGGGCCTTCAGACCTTCGGCTGTTCGGTCTCTCATCATCTTCCTAAACTCATCTCGCATCATGCGAATGCTCGTGGCTCCCATGTCGAGCTGCTGACCAGAGGCGCCAGGTGTGCCTGGAGTGCGGACTCCAAGCCACTTGACCTTCTCGTCGTTCAGATCGCGCTCCAGTGCCTCTTTCTCGCTACGCAGCTTATCAATCTGGGTCTCGAGTGTTTCACGATCTTTCTCGTTCTGGACAGCGTCACGAGTTAGCGCCTCATATTCGGCAGCCATGCCTGAAAGCTCAGCCTTGAGATTGCGTTCAGACTGGCGAGCCTCCGCTTCAGACTGTGATGCAACATCTTGCAATCGGCCAAGAGCGTCTAGTTCAGCGAGAAGTGACTGATTCCTCTCGGCCAACTCATCAAGTTCCTTCTTGATGGCAGGATTGGCAGCAGATTCAGCAGCGCGCTGGGAGCGACTGCCGTACGCTCCATCAAGCTCAGCCTTAGCGAAAGTGAGCTCAGTTGTCAGACGAACGACTTCGCCTTCGAGATTACGGTATTCTTCCTCTTTCTCGTTCAAAGCGTTAGTCGCTTCAAGCGAGCGCGCTGAGGCTGCTTCGCTCTCCATTGTAGCCGCTTTCAGAGCGGCGACCAGCTCTTCGATCTTGGCCGCAGATTGCGCTATCTCGGCTTTTCTTGCAGCAGCATTGACCTGAGACTCATCTTGTGCCTGCTGAGCTTCCCTTAATTGACTCTCTAGGGCCACCGCTCGCTCTTGAGCGTCGCGGATTTGGGCCTCATAGCCTACACTGCGGTCTTCAATCTCCCTGCTCTTGACATTATACAGTGAAGTCACCTCTTCGTTTTCCTTTCGTTCCTTCTCGAGCAAAGCATTGCGTTCTTCAGCCTCTTGCAGTTTCTTCTGGTATGACACCGCGGTCTCCTGCACATCCTTGAGCTGGTTCTCATAGGCAACAGAGCGGTCCCTGGATTCCTTAAGATCTTTGTCAAATGCAGCAAGACGTTCTTGCATATTAATGAGCTGGGCCTCAAGACCTGCGTTGCGCTCCTGCGTGTCCTGCATGACCTGGACATCAACCTGAATCTTCGACTCATCAAATTGACGAAGTTGGCCCATCGCACGATCGAGCTCGTCTTCCATAGTCTTCTTTTCAGACCTTGCGCTGAAAAGCTGCTCGTTGAGCCGCTGGAACTGCTCTTCCTTCTGGGCGTCTGACTTATTGTTGAGTTCACGCTGCTGCTTGATTTGACGGAGGAGTACGGAATGCTTGTCTTTCATTCCCATAGCACGACTGAAGAGCCACTGCACCTTTGAAGAGAAAGCAGGCAACGAGAAGGACTCGTTAGCATTGTAATCCTCATCGGGGGACAGTTCGTCGCTCGCGTCAGGGTCGTCAGCAAGTACGCGACGGCGTTCTCGCTTTCTTTCACGCGCCTCCTCTTCACCAGCTTGGATGATCTGCCATAGCCCCATGAGTGTAGTCTCATACTTTTCGGCTTTCTCGGCACCTTCATTGTCAGTAGGCTTCGAGCGTAGTGCGTCCAACTGATCGTTCAGAGTGTCCTGTATTTGCTCAAGGTTGTAGAGAGAGTCTTCCATGTAATTGAACTGATCAGCCTGACCCCCTCCCGTGATGGGTGGAGGAGGCTGGATGGGTTCAGCACCTTCAGTCTTAGACCTGCTGAGCACGCCGTATAGTTGGTTGTTGATGCCCTCAAGACGTCCCTCGACTTCACTCATGCTGTGACGGGTCTTACTGCGTATGCTCGCGAGCTCAGCGGTGGTGTCACGGAGTCCTTGATCGAGGAAATCAAGTTGGCGATCAATACTTGATGCATCTGGTGAACCCCCTTGGACAACAGGTGGAAGGGCGTAGTCCTCATTACGTCCTGGGTTGGCTTGCACAATAAGCCCTCTCAGACGTTCATTTAATTCTTCCAAACGCCGGCTCATAGCCGTTAGTGCTTGATCCTGGCGGTCAACAGATTGCGTACGGTGATGCGTGCCATTTTGCAACGCGTTCATGAGTTTGTCGAGATTCTCCGGTGTCCTGTAAAAGCTCCTGTCATCGAAAGCATCCTCCCCGTTATCGATGCCGTTGGCTCTACCAACCTCATATGTCTCAAGACTGGCTGGGCTGTCTGGTCTTCCATTGATGGTGTCTGCTGGCTGACCAAAAGCGCTCCGCTTCTTCGGACCCCGGTGTGTCAGTTGAAGTACCGCGGCAGTGTGCATGAGGAGCTGCATGTCGATCATGCGCATCCGTGATTCGATCTCCAGCAACTCTCTAATAAAGTCCTCTACCTTTTTGTTGCTGGCCTCCAATACTTCCTGCGACTGCTCATCGTCGTCTTCGTACTCCTGCACAGCATTGCTGCCCTTACTGCTCAGTCCCCTACGGTGCCCGTTTCCCTTCTTTGACGCCAGTCGCGTGAGCGAGCGCGTTGCATCGCGAATCTTGGTCTCAGACTCCAGCTTCCTCCTCACAGTCCCAAGCCGCGTGTCAAGCGTCTTTTGTTCCTGCTTCAGCACTTCTACTTCCTCAACGGTCAGTATATCGAAGTACTGGCTGTCTCCTATGGCCGTCTCGACTAGCAGATGCATCGCTACTGGGTCGGTGTTCATGACATCTGAGCTTCTCTTCCTTAAATCGCGGGGTGTGTAGCCGCCATTCTCGCGCACTGTATCCCTGCGATCGCCGAAGACGTCGGGTGGAGGTATGAAAGCGCTGGCGCCAAAGCGCGGAGAGATCTGGTAGGCCATGGGGAAGAAGCTGGGCGACGGCGCTCCTAGGCCAGACGGATAGTTGGAGCTTGGCGAGGGAAAGTCATAGGCCGGGCGCGGACTGAGCATGCCGCCCTCGTAGGGGTACTGCGTGCGCATGCCATTGCTGGTCATGGTAGGCCTCGGTGGTCGTGGCAGCAGCTGTAGGCCCGGATCGCGGGAGCGTGGAGACGCAGTGAGGCTCTGCAGGGAGAGCACGACGGGACTGTAGAGGAGCAGAGCTCGCGCAGCGGAGCGAGAGTAGCTGCTCACGGCGGGCAACGCATAGCAGAAGCCATTCAATCAGGAGAAGCGCGCTAGACTGTCCAGCGGCATTTGCAGGTGGAGCTGCCGTCCAATGTTTCTTTGAGGCGGCTGTGGCAGTGCCCCTGTCAACATGTCAAGCTTCATTCAGGGGTCTGAGTGGCCGGAGCGCTGCGCGCGGGTATTGCACTGGCTCGCACTTGGCAGGCACCGGTCTCCACCACGGCAGCCGAAAGGCCCTCGTGTTTGCCGTCGTCGTGACGCCATTATAAAGTGTGGGCGTTTCGACAAATGCGACTCTGGCTCTGCTGTTCTGTGACGCAAAGACGTGAGCACATAAAAGCACTTTATCGAAGATCACACTGCAAAATCCAATCCATCAGGACTGAACGGCGATCTCCCATCAGGATTAAGACTAGCATCAGCCTAACCCGAGATCTTACTCATTCCGATCAACTGCCTGCGTCCGCGAAATGGTTTCTGACCAACCAAGACCTTCCTACACCAAGGAGCAGATTTCTCAATACTTTGAGCGTCTAAAGTTGTGCGAGGACGACCAAATCTACGACATAGCTGGCCTGAATACCGAGGATGCTTTTGAATATCTCAAACTGCTACAGAAAAAACACCTGGTGGAGGTTCCATTCGAAAATCTGACGCTGCATTACTCAGCTCACCACACCATTAACGTCCACCCACAAGCCTTATTCACAAAGATCATTAGTGACAAAAATGGCCGTGGGGGATACTGCATGGAAAACAATTGCCTGTTCGGCACACTACTGTTCTCGCTTGGCTTCAATATCTACTCCGCTGGAGCTCGTGTCAACAATGGAGGGATCTTCACGGGCTGGTCGCACATGGTCAACATAGTGACTATTGCGGAAACTAAATATCACGTCGATGTTGGTTTTGGTGGTAACGGCCCGGTTGTACCTATGCCGTTGGACCGCTCGGGTGCGGTGAGAGAGCATATCAAGCCAGCGGTCACTCGTCTACAATGGCGTAACATCCCCGGAAACACGGATCCAAACCAGCGTCTCTGGGTATACGAGCATCGCCAAGATGGCGACAGCGAATTTGCCATCATGTACTGCTTCACTGAGCTTGAGTTCATTCCGAGTGATTACGCACTCATGAATTACTATACAAGTACTAGCAAACACTCTTTTTTCACAAGAACCATCGTTTTGGAAAAGAAGATCCTAGACGAGACTGGAGAGCTCGCAGGGCAGTTGATAATGAGCGACAGAGACCTCAAATGGAGAATACACGGAAAGAAAGAAAAGCAAATCGAATTTGAGAGCGAAGCAGATCGTCTTCGTGCACTCGAAGAGCACCTTGGCATCCACTTTGGCGAGGTCGAGAGGGTCAGCATTCAAGGCTTGCCGTCTGAAATCAAGGCATAGTTGTAGTCATTACGAATGAAATTCTTGTTTGCTCGAGTTGGTTATGTAACATTGGTTTTCGTTTAGATTGTCTCGCGCACTGCTTAGATGAATCGCTGCTCGCACTGCCATGTTGTCAGCATTGTCCAGGCCTCTTTTGACCGCATACGCACCCTCCATGGATTGTTGAGCTCGAAGCCCGCCGGCGCTTCGGCCTTGTCGGTCTGTCCGCGCATGAATCCAGTTAGGCGGCGGTCACGCTCCATCACTGCGGTATGATCAGTATGTTTAGTTGGAATGAGGTCATCGTGGGCATGTCGTACTTTGCTGCACTGCCGTTAGTAAAGGCCTCCAGAGCTTTCATTGAACGCTACTCACCCTGTCCCAAGCGTCAATTCCTCGCCTGGTTCGCTTTCCTCCATTCTGCATCTCCTTGAGCTTTCCAACGGACACAGCGCTGAATGCGAAGAACTGCGGCACCTCCGTTAGAGCGGTTCAGCGCAGCCAATTGGGGAGGTCAACATACGCCAGTCATGATTGCGTACGGCAGCAAAGCCTCGAAAGGGACACCCATGATTGCGAGTGTGTCAGCGGTTGCTGCGGTTCGGAGGGTATGGGTATCGTGTGGTGAGATAGCTTCAAGTGAGGTCGGCGCTCAGAGTTGAGCGCGCCCCGGCCAGCCTGGAGAAGGCGCGCGCCTTGGCATCCCCCGACCTCCACAAGCAGCGACGACTTAGGTCAGTCAAACAATCATCCACGCACGCGTTACGGACAGACTACTATTATCTACGGTGTCGCTTAAAGCTGCTCTTTCATACGAATCGCGAACATCAGCACCCTTGCGCCTCATGCGGCCGAAATAATTGGGTGTCGCAGCGACCGCCCACGCACCCAACCACACAACAACGAACAGCGCAACTGCGGGGCTCCAGCATCAGTTGGTGGCATCTACTGCCCTCAAGAAACGGTCACAGTGACCAAGGCGACGATTCCGGGACACTGCTCGTCCTCACAGCTGGACAGCAACGCGCCACGACATCCTCACGACGCGCTACAATAGCACTATATGATAGCGCTTTCACCGCGACAACTGCTCATGTGCCGAGTAATCTAGAGCTTCTGCCGAAACCGGGTTGCGACACTGGCGTACCTCGTTTCCAAACTGGCGACCGCCGTCTCCTTCGCCATGGCGGAGCAGGGCAGGCTGGTGGGCCAGGCAGCTCCCAGCGCCGAGCCAGAAGACATTGACGCGGACGGAGAGTACGAGATGGACGATATACAATACGAACAGCAACCTGAAGTGAACGACACACTGGACGCCGATGGCCATACTACAGATGCCGAAGGCTCAGAGATCGACGCCGAGGGAGAAGAGGTCGATGACGACGAGGTCGAAGCTGTGGGCGCTGTTAAGGTGCGCGCGGATGCATCATCAGATGAAGACGAAGACGACGACAATGATCCAGATGCTGCTGTAGAATCCGAATCAGATGCCAAGACCTTCAGCGAAGACGACGAATCAGAAAGCTCCGAGGAAGAGGAAGAGATTCACTACCAGGACGAAAGTGAAGAAGAAGGCGGGGCCGGGGCTGCTGAAAGTGACCCCAACGTGTGCATGTAAGTCCGGATCAACCGCCAAACCAACCGTTTTCAGAATTAATGTCCGTACAGATACTGTAGTCAGACCGAAGAAAATGATCCAAGCCCGGACTTTGAGCCGTATCTTGCGTGCTCTGTGTGCGGCGACCATTGTAAGTAAAGTTCCTGAGATATCTGACCGTCTTGGAAGCTGACATGTCTGTTCTGCAGCACATCGGCAATGTGCCCGCGACGCTAATACGCTTAGTCCCGACATTGGCCCTGAAGATGGTACGATGTTCCCTTCCACGAGTGCTGTGTAAGACTAACTAGTCGGCTATAGAAGCAAAACAGTGGCGTTGTAGCGCTTGCATTCAGAACGACGTCCATCGCGAGAACGAAGAAGAAGAGTCATCGAAAAGGAAAACCTCAGAATCGCTCACTCGCCGCAGACTATCCTCAGTACCCAGGCTTGCTAGAGACTTACTTCCCTCAGCTCGAGGTGTCGACCCTAGCGGGCACTCTATCTTCAAAGAGTTGATCCTTCCTGACGATGCGCCGGAAGGCACACGCTCGTTACGCAAACGTAAAGCATCACACGACGAAGGAGTGGCTGTACCCGTACCTGTAAGGCAGTCACGAAAGAAGCGTAGGCCTTCTGAGATCTCGAAATCTGAAGCAGCGCCGTCAATAGCACCGTCGTCACCACGACCATCTGCAAGGAACAACTTGACGGACGGCGAGACAGATGGAGATGCACAAAATACTGCGTCAGACCAGGAAGGATCACGCTTCCGATCATCACGAGCTCGCCGCTCCGCCAAGCCTCAGAGAAAGGACAAGAGACCTCTTGTATGGATAGAGGAGTCTCAAGGGCTGAGTCTCGTTGTTGCTTTCCACCTAACCAACGAGAAGGTGCAGAAGATTGTTAGTCAAAAGCCAAAGAAGAAGGTCTTGACCCTAGAACAAGAACGACAAGAGCGGCGGCGAGAAAGGGATAGAGAACGACGTGAGCGCAATCGACGGGCAAGAGAAGCAGCCAGAGACTCGCCAGATATCCCCCAGTACCCGTCAGCGCAGCACCATTTCAGCGCACCAATTCTAGGTCTCACAGGAAAGGAGGACGAGTCAAAGAGCAAACCGTACGGTGGTGTCCTATCAGAAGCAGATGCAGATACTTCCAAGACTTATCCTTCCCAAGTCGACAGGAAGCGCTTCGAAGAGGCGCGTGCAAAGGCTGAAGATGCTTGGAAAAAGAAGCAGGCCGCCTTGTACGCTCACCACGAGCCTGTGAAGCCATCCAAGCAACAAGCCGCTGCGAGCAAGATCAAATGCGTCAACTTTGGCGGATGGGAGATTGAGACGTGGCATGCAGCACCATATCCTGAGGAATACAGCAAGAACCGAGTCTTGTACATATGCGAGTTCTGCCTCAAGTACATGAACTCTGATTACGTCGCTTGGCGGCATAAGGTAGGCAGGCCCCTCAGCAGAACGACCCTAGACTGGTATTGACAACAAACAGCTCAAATGTCCGGCCAAGCACCCTCCTGGCGACGAAATCTACCGCGATGGCAAATATTCGTTCTTCGAGGTTGATGGCCGCAAGAACCCAGTCTATTGTCAGAACCTGTGCCTTCTTGCGAAGTTGTTCCTCGGTTCCAAGACGCTTTATTACGACGTAGAACCTTTCTTGTTCTACATCATGACCGAGAACGACAATTATGGCTGTCATTTCGTGGGCTACTTTTCGAAAGAAAAGCGACCGAGTTCGCTTAACAACGTGTCGTGTATTCTTGTGCTACCGATTCACATGCGCAAAGGTTATGGTCAGTATCTGATCGAGTTCTCCTATCTTCTTACCCGGGTGGAGAAGAAGACGGGAAGTCCTGAAAAGCCACTCAGTGACATGGGTCTTGTGAGTTACCGGAAATACTGGCGACTGGTGCTTTGTCAAGAATTATTGGAGCAGAAAGGTCCTATCAGCATCACAGCAATCTCCGAACGTACCGGTATGACACCCGACGACATTGTGTCAGCTCTTGAGGGTCTGCGCGCTCTTGTACGAGACCCTGTTTCCAAAAAATACGCCTTCCGACTAGATCTCAACTACTTCAGATCTTACATTGAAAAGTGCCAAGCGGCCGGCAATCCCACTATCAAACCTGATTGTCTTGTTTGGACACCATATGTCATGGGTCGGTTTGGTCAATACGAAGATGGACCTGCACTCCAAACAGTCCAGCAGCGCGACGAGGTGGAGGAAGAGAAGCCTGCACCCGAAGAAGGTGTGCAGATCGATGCTGTAATCGCAAAAGCGAATGGCACGCCGCTCGAAGAGACAGGTCCACTTCTGGATGAAGCTGACCCAGGGCCAGACATCCCTCTCGAAGATTCTGTCGACGGTGACTCTCCAGCACCGCCCGGGACAGGTACAGGCACGCCCCTCGCGAACGGGTCTACCATCGCGCTTGCAGGATCCGCCATAACTAGCAGCGAGCCTGCCATACCACCTTCGCGTTATGAGATATTTCCCCCTATTCCGGGTCAGCCTGCCATGAAGCGTCGACCTGGCAGACCTTTTGGTGCACGCCGACGGACAAGCACGCCAAATCGGGTTCGTAACCCGTCGCTCTCAATACAGACCGCGCCAGTGTCGAGAATACAACTCTCTCCGGTGCGATCGCGAAGAGACTCTCCTTCACGAAACGGTGCAAGGACGCCTGCAACCGTCTCAGTTCGAAGGACTCGTAGCCGGCTCGGGGAGAGTGTGACTAATGGTGACGATCTAGACGAGGGCGGTGAAGTCAAAGCTCCAGTCACAAACGGCAGGCGAAGTACAAGAAGCTCCGCCAGTTCCGGAGGTAGTCCCCGTGTTATTGTCAATAGTAACAGCAGGGGTAAAGGCAAGGTGATGACGGTTGAAGAAGAACAAGAAGAGCTCGAAGACGTTGACGCCGATGGCGACTACGATGACGAGGCCGATGAGGACATGGATATCGATGCTGAAGGCGAGGACGATGATGACATTATAATGGGTGGAGCATAAGGTGCCGAGTTTGCTGCATTGCTGGCTTGGGATGGTCCTCGTTGAGCTTGTGGTATTGCCGGAGTAAGTACTGATTGTATTTGTAGCGACAGGTGTTCTGGGGCGCACTATTTGATCACGCCCAGCTCTTTACCAGCTCGCATTGGTTTGAGCTTTGTAGCATTAGCTTCTTCAACTTTGCGTACTTTAGGGAGATACCTTGGGACTCGTACAAGAGTAGGGAGTTGGATTGGCTCAATTCACATAATGCCTCTTTGTAAATCACTGCATCTGAGCATCTGCGTCTGATGTGCAGCTGTCACGATACGCTAGTACATGTTGTGCCCTTCCCGCATGCAAACTCCCCTCGAGGACAACTTTGAATCACCTTGTCACTTTTACACAGCATTACACTAAATCCGAATGTTGCACGGCATCGAAGCAACGGCCGCCACGCAAGGCAAGCGTCGGCGAATCAGGTCTGTGCGAAACCCAACGTATCAACAGCGCGAATTATCACTTTAACATCCTCCAGCTCAAGTCTCATCTCCACAATGTCGCTCGGCACCTTCTCCGGGCCTCTGTCGTCGACAGTCGTGAAGCTCAAGCTAGCGCCGGCCACCGACGGCGAGGTGAAGTGAGCAGAGCAAGCGAAGCGAGCACGATAAGCCCGACTGATAAGCCTTGCGGGGACGGGTCCCGCGGGCGCATTGCATTACACACGCGCAACGCGCCGACCACGGCTATCGAGTCTCGTATTAGTCACATTTGCGAGTTGGAACGGGGAATGGTATCCTGGGGTATGACTCTTTGTGATCGGGGGATCGTCGTCCCATCTTATCTAACCTTGGGCTTTCAAGACCTTCCATATTCCTTTTTTTTTCCTCTTCGTAGGCCCAATCCAGCTGCAGTCGCCCTTAATGCTCGACCTTTCTACTCTACTCTTGCTGGCGCCGCTGGGCGTGCTGTTGCAAGTCCTCATTTTGTATGTGTCGAACCCTGTGCGGAAGATCCCTGCTGCGCATCCCCTGGCACCATTCACGAGTCTATGGATATCGTGGATTCGGTGGCGTAGGATTGAGAATGCTACCCTGAAAGAGGCACATGATCGCTTGGGTCCGATTGTCTGCCTGGGTCCGCAGGAGATTAGCGTCAATTGCATCAAGGGAGGGATTAGGGATGTGTACGCCGGAGGCTTCGAGAAGAGAGACGCAAAGAGCGGGTACAATTGGTATGGATTCTTTACTAATTTTGGGTAAGTATGTAAGTTGTGTAGACAGCATCGGTGGTGCTGATGTCTTCGCAGAACGGACAATATGTTCTCCACTGGACTGAATAAGCCTCATTCAATCCGCAAGCGCATGTTGAGCAACATCTACAGCAAGTCCGTAATTACTGCTTCGCCTGTGTTACAGGCACAGGTGTCTGCAATACTGTACCAGAGGCTTCTGCCACGATTTGCGGCCATATACACCGGCGCAGAAAAGGGAGTTTTCGAGGCATCGACTCTAATCAGCGCAACTACCATGGACATTGTCACGTCCTACATATTCGGCCTTAAAGCAAGCTCGAATCTTCTCGGCCGACCAGACCAACTGGCTTGGTTTTTAGATCTTTACAAGTCACGCCACGGATGGACGTTCTGGCCTCAAGAATTTCCGCGGCTCACAAGCTTTCTGAGTAATTGGCTTGGTATCAGGTTGTCACCGAAGTGGGTCGGTGAAGCGAACGCACAAATCGAACAGTGGACGAGGAATATGTGCGACGGAGCTGCTGTTGTCGTACAACAGGGCGAGGCAAAGACAGAGGAAGTGCCGTCCGTATACCAGCAGCTTTCGGCGGCCGTAGCGAAGGACGCGAAGAAGAACGGGGTAAACAATGTTGACCTTCAAGCTATCATCGCAAGTGAGGTTCTCGATCATCTTGCCGCTGGCTTTGACACATCCGCTATCACACTCACCTACGTCGTCCATGAGCTCTCTACACACAAAGATATCCAGTCTCGCCTACAGCAAGAACTTCAGACACTCTCGCCACCACTCACGGCGTCTTTGTCGCCTGACCTACCAGATCCAAAGGTTATCGATGCACTCCCAACCTTGCATGCCGTAATCTGGGAGACACTGAGACTTCACTCTGCAATCCCTGGCCCACAGCCACGATTCACGCCGCCTCATGGATGCCAACTTGGTCCTGATGGGGCGTATTTCGTGCCTGGTGGAGTCCGAGTGAGCGCTAGTGCTGGCATACTGCACCACAACGAGAATGTGTACGAATTTGCAAGCGAGTGGAGGCCAGAGCGATGGTTGGACCTTGACAAGGTCGATGAGGAGAAGCGAAAGGACATGGAGAGTCGTTGGTTCTGGGCTTTTGGCAGGTCAGTACATGTCTCAGCAGGATATTTTTGTTCTCCAGCTTACGAATCGCAGTGGTGGGCGAATGTGTGTTGGATCTCATCTGGCAGTATATCGTAAGTGCAAATCTCTTCTTTCTCCCCACTCATCACGCTAAGCCCGGCTTTCTGTTTCTTCTGCTTTTTTACTGCAGTATCTCGGATCGAGTCCTTGAATGAGGATTTTCACCGGATTTGCTTTGTCACCTTTGTTAGGTGAATGGCCTCGTATACCCTAATGGTATCTGGGAGTATCAAAGCGGGTATATGACCGTGGCGAACATGACAAATGCGGCAAGAGGCTACACTGACATCGACGCAGAAATGAAGTACATTGTGGCTGCACTGTACTCGAACTACAGCACGGCCGTGGTCGACGATACTGGAATTGAGCAGTCGGATTCGTATACTGCACCGCCAAAAGGCGACAGACTGGTAATTCAGCTCGAGAAGCTGCAGGTGTAAGCGTAAGGATATCAAGACAATGTGGGCATCGAACAAGAAGCTATGCAAGGCCGTTGTACCCCGCTATTGAGCATCGGGGAAGCGGTACCGGGCGGCAAAAAGGCTCAATATGTAATGGTGTGTATGCATTTTGTAGCGTGTGTGTTTCGCGTTTTATGCTGCATCGTTCAAGCTTGATCTCCGGAAGCTACGCAGTGCTTCCGCAATCTGTTGAGTGCGTCTTGCGAACCACGGTAACGCCGAGCGGGGTGCGGGAGGATGACGCAGATGCACGAAGGCAGCATCCTTCTGTCAATCACCAGTATGGCTCAACAAAAGCGTAAAGCGTTCGCGATGCATGACAGCGCTGGCTCGATCGATCTGAGTGTTTCGCCGCACCGCTCGCCTGACCACATGCGTAACGAACTTGAACTCTTCATTATCGTTCAACCCCTCACTGTGCCGACGAGGTGGGTCCACAGCGGACTTTTTCGTTCATGTGCTCGTGTCAAGCTGAACCGACTCAGTCGAGACTTGATTTCGCCTAGAACTGACCGTGCAGATTTTCTTTGTTTCAAAGCTGTAGCGTGTTCGTATGTAACCAGTGACGATGGACAAGTGAGCAGTGCAGTCTTGGCTTGCACTAGAACCATTAAATTGCATTCCAGGCATGCAACCGACAAAGGTACTGTTGTCGTGACTGTCAGATTCAGGACATGCGGCCATGAGGTAGCTTGCGTCGAACGCTCAGTTGAAAGTTCGATAAGTGGTTGACGAATGGCCTGCTCCATGATCTTGCGCTTCGAATCGAGATAGTGCGCGTCTCCAGGGTAAAGCAGCAAGGCGCCGCCTGTCTGTTGGTGGTGTGGCCAGACTCAAGGGGTACATACCGCCCGTCGAGAGCCTAGCTTACGGCTTGAAGCTGCAGTGCGCGAGGGCGAAAGCACTACGCGCTAACGCTTAGTGAGTGTTCCATCATAGAAATCATTAATAGCAGAGGCGCCTGTTGTTAATGTTGTCGTGAATTGTCATTTGATCGTCGACGAGATGCTTGTATAGACCTTCTCCCGACTGAACCAAGGGTTTTTTTGGTGCGGTTGCCCCGGATGTGGATCTTGTTGGTGCTTGCTGTGTCCAAGGCCTACCAGCTCCTTCCACATTGCGATCGTGGCAACAATGAGTGAAGGCGTGGTATGCCTACAAAGCATCGGGATTGTACGCACACTGTACATTGCGCTATATCTCAAACAAGACTCGAATCATAACACGGTGATGGCAAGCAGACCCCCCCCCCCCCCAAGCGTTCAACACCATACCGAAGCAGTGTATAATAGTTTGGCTAAAAATAAGCCAAGATATCACCAACATACGACTGATATTTAAGCGTCAGATACAATTCGACAAAATTCATTCGAGAGTGCAGTATTGTTCTCGTGCATGAGCATTCGCAGGACCAACAATCTGTTAGAGCAGACTTTATGTCCCTTATTGCAAGTGTTTCATTGGAAGTATGCTCTCAGTCCGTATTTGAACATAACAATTTAGCGGCTATACATGACATATTGCTTCACTCAGGGCTGCTCGATGTCACAGAATGAGCTGTACCTAGCAACTCACCTCGTTCTCCATATCGCGAATGCTCCCATCAACAATTCCTACATGAGGCAGATAAAGCTGTCATTACTGAGCAAGCTCAGCTGCGTGTGAAAAGTCTCGAAGGGCGTCGAGTGCATTTTCTGCGAGCTGTATAAGCAGAGAAGCATTCGTTGCAATTATTGTCGCCAGGACGCTCGATATGCATTGCATAAAGGTGGAGTAGCTGCATGCAGTCACACTGCGCCTGCAGGAACACCAAATGTCGCAAAGAAGCACAAGCAAGCAAACTTAGAGGCTTCTGGTCAAAAACAATAAACTACAATAAGGCAAGAGAGCTGACTACTCTGCTGACCTGTGAGCAGGGACGCTGGGAGATTTCTGGCGTCGCAATGTCTCTATAGTCGTTGAAACGGTGTTCAGCGTCTTGCTGGGGTTGTGGTGGCTAGAGCTTAATGCGAGCGCCAACGGGGATGCGGAAGTCTGTGCAACATTGTGGATTTCAGCCGTATGCGGACGAGCGGCTAGCGGCCCTACGTGCAGCCACTGTGAGAGTCGCCGCCGATCCTCTGTCTGCTCACATCTACAGCCCTTAACGCCATGACACATTCGTCGCTCTTTGTTCCCCAGTCGCGATAGGCCGTGCGCGTCAGCCTCACACTTGTCAAGCATGGGCAGCAGTTGGTGCCGACTTCCTGGGTTGCGTCATTTCATACATCTCAATCCAAGTCTGGAACCTGGAGATCTTGCTCTATGCCGTTGTCGTCGTATGCGATGTAATGTAGCGTCTGTCAGCTCTTCTTGGGGTAGATTTTCACGACGGCGTACGGTCCGAGGTGGTCCTGGGAACGGCTATCATACAGTTCTAGCCGCCATGTGCGTGAATATATCCCGTACCGCTTTCGATGCGGCGATAGTGTGGGTCGATGAACGTGGAGGTAGTCTGATCAACAAGCTATGAGCTCGGGTCGCGTAGCTGTCCGGTGGATATGCGAAGCGACTTTCTGACGAAGGTGGCCTGCATGTTAGATGGAGCGTCACCAGGTAATGGTATGCGCAATTTGCCCGGCGGTAACAGCACAGGCGAACCCCAAGACTTGCTAGGCACAAATGAGCTTGAGGTTGCACCCGCTGAATGCAGGTGCCGCAGACCCTGGTTATTGCGCTGACAACCGTTCGTTTCCCGGGTTTTGAGAGCGAAGATCGAGTGAAGCATAGGTCCATAATACAAAACTTCCCAATCGACTTATCGCTCCAACGCGGCTGAGGACTGGCATCGAAGTTCGCCTGTGAGCGGCGACAAACCCCAAGCACTGGGGTGCTTTAAAAGCAGCCTAGCTAGTAGCTGTGTAAAGTCGACGCTCCCGGCATTTATCGGTGTGTTGAAGCGCTGTTTTTGAGCACTCCATACACATGCTCCTAGCTCAACGACTCCCCTACGTCCAGGCCATAGTCACAGGGTCTATCGGAGAAAGTTGACGCGCAGTCGAGTCGAGTCGAGTCCAATTTGCGGCTCTACTGTCACAGCTCAGGACCTAAGAGCCTGCTGAGTCAAAAGATATTGAAGCCGTGCAGCCTGGTATTGCGAGAAAAATAATTGCGGGCGGCCATAGCTCACTGGCCAGAGATCGAGAAAGAGGGAAGAAGAGACGGAGAAACGGACACGACAGCGAGAAAGAGTCGACGCGAAGAGAAGCTGGCATCTCCCTGCGCACGGAGGTTCCCTGACTGACTTCACGCCGCCTTTGCGTTCCATCTAGCTCGCCGAAACTGGAAACGGACAGGACCTGCTAGTCGGAGATCGCAGAGCTAACGATCGTCGTGGCGTTGGAGCAGCTCGGCGCCCGTTGAGCTTTAGCACTAGAGTCAAAGCGGCGACCCGGCTTTGCATTTGGCAGCTCTTGCGCAAGCCCATAGGACGACAGCGGAGGGCCCCGGCTCAAACGCGACGGCGAGGTACCTCTGCAACTCGACTATCGAGTGCAATATTTCCTCTTCAAGCTGGCCTCGACTGTAACCGAGCGTGAGCCTCACACCTCTCGCTGCCCCTCGCCCTTCACACTCACCCTGCATCTCCTGCAGACTGCATATAGCTTGCGTCTGCGCTCACTCCCTCACCCAGGCTGGTCCCTGTTCGGTCTGCATTGCGCTACTTTGCGGGAGAGCCTTCCAACGGCCACCACCTTTGTCCCCAGACCCTAAGGCACCTCTACCACGGTTCGGTCCCGCAGCCGAGCAGCTTCACACAACCTCCAGGCCGCACTCTGGATCTGGTCACTGAGGGAACGAGTCGTCTGCCCTTCGTGTACTACAGTCAACGCCTAGGATCTTATGTATACCCGTCTAAGACACCGCGGACTCCACTGAAGACCACGCCGGCCGTTTGTGTGGGGGTGGTCCAACTTTCAAGGCGACTGCTGGTCGAGTCTTGCCGTGGAGGTCGATTGTGCGCAGCCCAACCTTGGTTCAACTTGGACTGAACTCTGAGCATTGCCAACCGTGCAGGCGTAGCGCACCTGCCTGCTTGCGCGTACGTGTTCGCGCCATTATTCTTTATCCCACTGGCGGTTCTGTACCACAAGACTACCTAAAATCTGGCCTCCCTCGAACCCTGATTCTATTTGGAGCCGTCTTTTCGTCGAAAGGGAGCCACTTCAAGCGGGGTCAGCTCCATCAATTACACAACAATCCGAAGAGTGGAAGGACGTCACAGCTATCTATCTGTGAATCATCACTGCTTGTTGAGGAACAGAAGTGGCAGCGCCCATGGGAGCGTCGAGTCGCCAGCACCTCCCCACTCACCCATCGTTATTGCTCACGAAGCCTATAGACTCACCTGAAGCTCCACATTTTCGCAGCGAACTTAGTCCTCTCCCACCAACATCTTACGGGTTCTATTTCTTCAACCAACTTCCCACCACCTCCACTACTAGACAACTTCCACGGTAATTTGCGGGCGGCTACCATTAATTCAGATCCCTTCCGCAGACGACCTTTCTAAGCTCATCGGCTTCCACAGCACCACCACTACGAACGGTTTGCGAGCGGTCCTGCCAGTCGGTCTTGCCAGACTTTCCCACCTACCTTTACCATCAGCGACACCTGTCCGTGGAACGACTACCCGAGATGTCGCTCCTCCTTCACGGTCCTGGTAGCTACCATATCTACATGAAGCAGGAGCCTTCAGAGGCTTTGGTAGTGGCTAAGGGCAAAGAGAAGGCTCGCAAAGCCATTGATCCACCGCCCCTTGTCCAGCTTGATGTCAAGACAAGCGTCGACCCTCAGAAAAACTACCTCCAGAACCCTTACCTGTTTATGGTTGTCAGTCTGTACAAAGCTGACCGGGATGAGCCTCTGCCCGGCCCTGATTCCCTGACTGGCACACTGTCATCTTCGCTTCATCGTCTCAAAGATCTCGACAATACCGATATGGGTCTTTTCGTGTTTGGAGACGTGTCCGTCAAGATGCTGGGAACATACAGACTGCACTTTCGCCTGTATGAATTCAGCCCGGACACTTTCAACTCTCAGTATCTGACGTCTGTGACGAGCAAAAAGTTCAGCGTTCTGGCACCTAAGGATTTTAGAGGCATGGATCAGTCTTCTCATCTCAGCCGCTTGATTGCCGATCAGGGCGTCCGTCTTCGTTTGCGCAAGGAGGCCAGAGCTGCAGCCGGATCCAAACGTTCGTACCCTTACGATAGCCCTGTCAATATTGCACAAGCTCACCCTTCGCTCCCGAACGAATATTCTTCTTCGTATGAAGGAGAGCATTCGCCGGTCAAACGTGAGAGCACGTACAACTCGAATAGCCATACAGACACACCAAGTCACTCTGCTCTCGAGCATTCATACGGAGCCCAGCCCCCATACAAGCGTTCTTATCCCTCCTATCCTGCCATCGGGCAACAAGCCGCCATCAACACCCCCTACAGCATGATGAGCCACTCGAGCATTGTTGGACACCATACCAGCCTTATTAGCCCTCCGAATGTCCTGACGTCGAACACTAATGCAGCATATCCCGTCGATAGCACAGGCTTGTACGGCAGCTCTCCTTACCCGAGCTCCAGTTCTACCTACCAAGGCGCATCCACTCAATACCCGAGCGCTGGTTACCCCAGCATGTTCTTTAACGGCTACGACAGCAACATCCCACGCTAAAGCCAGGCTAGCAATGTTCTTCGACGTTCATAAGAGCTTTACAAACGGAGTTGGTGTTTTGATTATAGAAGTGTTTCGGTGCACAAAATATATGCATATCGGCAGGCGTTGGTCTCAACACATATATCCGTGGATGGCTAGGCATTGCAAGGCGTTTACGATAGTATGAAGAATCAGCATCCTGGCGTCACTCGAAGACTCAGAGCCTTGCGAATCGTTGAGGTGTCATTGGCGTCAACCGGATTCATTTTTTTCTCGACCGTTCGTGGAGACTGGCCGATGTCTGATGTCAACCCAGACGTTAGTTTATCACTTGTTCAGAAGAAGATGGGTAGCCTCACGGCGATGGGTTTCGCTCGGCGTCGACTGGGTTCCATATCTTTTCATCACTCGATATATCCTGGAGATATCAGCACTGCGCTGATGCCTTACGTAGGATTGGTAATTAATAATCTATCTAGAAAATTCAAGACTGCACAGAATTGATCCAATCGAGTTCTTCGAATCCTGATCACGCTGCATATACGAAGCAGCACTGACAACTTCCGAAGTTACATGCGGCTTGACAAGCAACCCTGCAGTTGAAAGCCCGGATTGCCCAGCGCAATGAAGCTATCCAGCTCACGTCGAATCTTTGTCATACATTCGCACATTCTTGAACAAGTATCAGCCTGAACAGAAGTGCAGCGTCAGAATTCCTGACGACCCATGGCCAGCACTTGCATCTCAAAACTGTGAGTCTGTCCGATGCTGAAACTCTTTAAGACGACATTCCTTCACCTTTCGAAACTTTGTCCAACAGTGACATCTGACACGCTGGCTAATCACGATCTACAGCCTATTGCCGGGCGCCACATCATCTCAGGGCCGCCCTATCAGCGGCTTTCAAAGCCAAATTACCCGTGAGTCTCAATCCCAGCCCCATGTCGCTTGATCTTCTTGCCCCGGCCCTGGTGCCTCGAGCAGGTAACTATCCGCCGGCTAACGCGCGAGACGATCGCGTCCACTGCAAAGTCTTATGACCTGCACGCGTCTCTCAGCGCGCTCTTTGTCCTAACAGGTGCGGAGCAGGCACCGGCCGAACAACAAGCGCGCCCACGATACGACCTTGTTGACCGTTCAACTCCATCAGCATAGAGAACAATCGCATGGGGACGGGCCTCTCGGTTTGTTCCCATGTTCCTTTGGTTCAACGCCGCGGCCCAACGCACATGGGCTAGGCGATGATATGCATGCTGCAAGCGTCACACTCCTCATCGCGCGCCGTTAGTGGAGAGAACGCAACGGAATGACATGGACTGGGTGCTGGAAAATGAGATGTCGTGTCATCGTGCACGAACGGCTGCATGCGTGGAGCGAGAGCACGGCGTGTTGCCCTTTGATCCTCGGTGCAAATAAACTTCGCCGGCGCACGCCACACAGCCCGCTAGCACTTCTGCACGGAACTCTCTGCGACGAGGCCACAGATGACCCGGTCTAGCGTCGCCTGCAACTGTCAGACCATGCGTGCAGCGACAGGGTAGCGATCTTGCTGATCGTTATGAGTGGCTCGGCTTCGTGATGCTCGAGAGTCGTGCCGGATGGCGCGCATGCGCTTTGGATCATGTGACTTAGCGTCGGGCGCGAGGTGTTTCAGTGGAAAGGGCTGCATTGGGAATGGTGGATGTCGAGACCTTGGCGGAACTGGGGAATTTGATTGGTAGCGGGAAGAGATGAATGTGAAGAACTCTGCTGAAGGTTTTCACGACTTGAGGTCAGCCAGTCAGAGGCATCCTCACTTGGCTTAACATTTGTGTTTGGAAAGTCCCAGTGGTCAATTCTCCGTGGAAAACATGCGGAGAATGGTCGCATGGTATGTCTCTTCTTCGATATGCTTGTCCACCTCATGCTTCCTTTGGACATAGTTCGTGGTGAATTAGCTCGAAGATGGAAGCACGTCGGGAACAAAACGCATGTTTGATCGTCGTGAAACGGACGCCCCTGACTTGCAAAGCTCCTGTGTCGCGGCTCTATCCACTGTAGTGATAATAATGAACGCAGCACCAGTTGAGTTCGAGATTATTTTTTCCTGCAGCCTCATTTACCTGCTCCCATACGTAATCCTGAACTACCTTTCAGACCGACGTCCTGAGCCAACGCTCCCACTGTCCACTCGAAAGCAGCTGTGAGCTTGTCACCGTACCTTTTGCCCTTTACTGGGAGATATATCTCCAGAGAGGACTGAACCGGGACTTGGATATTGTAGCTCAGCTGATAGTACATTTGGCCGTCGGGGCTGAACTTGGTTTTGAATTCTCCTTCTGAAGCCTCACCTAGATCAACGACCACTGTGACAACCCTGAACACACGCTATGTCGAATCAGCAGATGTTTGAGCATCAAGGGTTTCCTGAGAGGTACATACCATATCTACTGAGCGTTTCGGAGCTCTAGAGCGATTCGGTGCCTCAAGTTCCAAAATCGTCTCTCGAATAAAGTTTGGCCAGAAATCGAGGTGTAGAGCAATCTCGGCGTGGGCGGGTTCTGGTGTTGGAAGATCTTGGCCCATCTTGAGAAGCCAGTTCATCTTGTGACGAGCTCGCTTCTCGCCCGTGAACTTACAGTTATATGAGTCCTTCTCTTGATGCACGCCCTTGATGAAACTAGCATTGGTACTGGTGCCATAGTGGCGACGGTTCTTACGCTTGGCTACGACGCGGCTGTAATCTGATTCGAAGTCTTTCGCGACCGCACCTCGAGCAACAGCGGACCATCTACGAGATCTGTTAGCGCCCAGTCATCGATAACTGGATAGAACGTACGCGTAAGTCTGTCTGAATGCTTACGGATCATTGTCTTAAGCCCACTCCCTGCTTTTGCGGTACATATATGCTACTTCTGAGAAGCCACCAACAAGTCAAAGCCATTAGCACTTGTCAGCGCGGAGCACATTCACTGCTCCAACAGAAATTTACCCTCATCCTAACTTTCTTCGATCGTCGTGCCTCCTTCAGCTGCTTGTTCAGCGGCTCATAGGTCCTGCGTACCGGCATATCGAACATGGCAACGAGATCCTCACTGAGCTTGTTTGTCAATAGCAAAAACATTGTTCGACAGAAAATGATGTCTCTATGATCTTGATCTCTCCCTCAGTTCCTCTCTCTCTGGATCGTCCTCAATAGAATGTAAGGGGTTCGGCAGCGGCAGCGAGTAGCTCTCGGTTTCATTACCGACAAAACCACCTTTTATCTCCATTGTGAAGGTCTGGACTAGTCTAGCAGCCTTCTTTGAGAGCATGGTACGAGGAATCTGCTCGCTTCAACATCCGGTGATCTTGACGAAATCTACGGTACCGAGTCGACGCTCCAACCACTGCAGGAATGCGCGGTCAACGAACGTACCGCCACCTTGATCGCTAGTTGCGATGGCAATTTCCTCGATGACGGTCGAAAAAAATTAGTGACTTTACAGGAGATCATTGCCACCCCCATATCACACAGTATATACCTGTCGTCCTTGGCGAACTCTGTGTCATGAACGAAGTTGCGCAGTGTGGTAATGATATAAATAGCGGCACACTCCGGCTCAGTCGCATCGATGACAGTTTCCAGCTTGGGGAGACTGGTGGCGTTGAAATCTGCACTGTCGACAGCCTGGCGAGTGCAGGCTTTTGCAACATCTGACCAAAATGCTGGCATTGTCACCAAAAGTGTGGTCGGAAGTGTACGCCAGAGATGTTCGCCGTATTTTTGATTCAGTACCTCGACCAAGTGAGCCCTGGCATGACTAAGAAAATCACTGATTATCTCAACGGGAGGCTTGTAAAAATCTAAGGCTGATGATGTAGTCTCTTGTGAGGCTTTGCCAGCTTCTCCGATGGGACGATTCTCAGGCTCTAGGTTTGTCCATTCATGACAAGTGATCATAACATCGGAAGGAATCATGGCGCCCCATGTTGTGGTCGGCTGATATGCGACCTCGCTGGGCACTTTCCCTTTCGTTGCAATTTTCGTGTGTCGTGAGGGCCAGTCATGGAAAGTTTCGATGTGCTCGTCTTAGTAGTCATCTGCTCCTGAGATCTCGCAGAACGAGGTGCCTTTTGCAGTCAGTACGATGAGTATAGGCGTTAAGAGCACAGCTTACCGGTGTACGTCATGCCATAGTCAAGTCCGATGACCAGATGGGTACCCTTCCTGATGTTCGCTACTTGTTTCAGTGTGTAAGATAGTTTTTGTGTAAGGTAGAGTGAAATGGATTTGAGGTCTACAAGGGGTTTGAGAGCCGATCTTGATATGTGCTGGATTGGGGATCCTGCTGGCGATGTGGTGAGTGACGATGGCTAAGTGTAGCGGTACCTTGGGAGGAAGGAGAGTGAGTCTCGTGAAGCTGCCACTTAACTGAGGTAAGTAGAGCACTCTAGTCGAGGTCAGACTACTGGCATGGGTGTGAAATTATAACGGCTAGATACTCGGTCGCCCCAACCTTGATCTTAAAGCTGCCTACAACACGCTACTTCGTGCACAAAATTCCAATCTGTTAGAGATACAGTAGGTATCACCGTGTCTTTCTCGCAATACGAAAGGCTAAATTTGATGGTTGTTCTCTCCCACAACAAGTCCAAGTACGCCTGCGACCAGGCCCAGCGACAGCATCTCGACCAGACATCAATGCGCACATTGCAAAGAAGGGGGAGGCGTCTTGAGCAGCAGCCTCAACCCGATACCTACAAATGGCTACTCTGTCTACACTTTAAGAAGTGACCTCCGAAGACACAAGGGCGAGCTGAAGAAAGAAAAGAATCGTTACCGCAGCCTTGAGGGCATCAAGAAGGTATTGCAGTCACAAAACAGACAGATGAAGACTGAGATCACCAATCTGAAGACCCAGCTTTTCTTGCTGAGGAAAGTCGAAGATGACTTTTGGTATAGTGGCAATGATTATATTCGTCCTTACGCACGGGAGAGAGGGCTCCGGTTCCCAGGCGGCGTACTTACATCTCGCGAGGCTGTTCTGAGGCTGATGCTACGTGACGCTGTGCAAGCACGTCTCTGCAAGATCAAGCTCATGCGCTGCAGAAGCAGTTACCCAACAACGTGAAAAAGGCACATGTCGTTTTTGATGACCTCTTCGCGAACGACTTTCGCAAGTTAGCCACCATGGTCAGATCGCTAAGTCGATCAGTTCGCTTCACGCAAGACACGAGCATATTTGAGGCTTTGGGTGGTAAAGGCTCGCTTCCCAGTGTACAGAAACATCATTTGGACACCGGCGCACAAAAGAAGTGCTTAACCGAGGCCTGGATCTGGTCCACACTGTTGGGCATGGTCTTCCAAACACCGTTCACCATCCTTGGAAACAAAGCCGCAGCCGCGGCCAATCTCTGGAAAGAGCTCTTTGGTAGCAAGCATCCGCATCACTAGCCAATTCTTTCTACACAGTGTGAAAGCTGGCGCTACACGACTGTGCAACACGCCACAAAGGCACTAAACCGCACTCACAGCTCAGAACGAACCGTTCAAATCGATGGCGAAACGTTAGACGAAGTCGAAAGCGAAGAAGGGCGGATGCGGGCCACTACGACAAATGACATCGGTACTTGGCTCGCCAACTTGCCATCGGCTGTCAATTTCACTCTTGTTCGAAGAATTGTCGAAGCGGCATTTGCTCTGGCACTCAAGATGAGCTTTCAAAAATCACGGCTACCAGTCACATTCCCCAGCAAGGCGATTGTTTCGGTGGTGCGAGGATGGCGCCCAGTTTAGATGCAGATGGTGAGGATCGCGAGGACAAAATTGCGGCGCTTGTTGGGAGACCTGGACTGACGAAATGGGGGGATCGCAAAGCAAGCACTTCGACCATTGCTACTACATCGTCCCTGCTCCTATAAAGCTCCTCGCTCACCACGAGGAAATCGTAGCAAAGTCAGAGCCAGAGCCAGAGCCAGCTGGATATTGAAAGGCTGCGAGGTCTACAAACACGGTATTTCGGCTGCTATTTGCAATAGTGTGCAAAATCGATGGGTTCTGAGTGACCAAGTGCGAAGAGATGATGATTCATTGGGAGCGCCTGCAAAAAGTTCATGGTGGATGCATTCGAAAAGCATCCGAAGATTGACATTCTGGATGACAAAGCTCTTAATTCGCGGTTGCCCAAAGGACTCAACCCGAAGTAGTTCCCGATAAACGAATCAATGATATCGCCTTATGATATGTGTTTGCGTGTGTGTGCAGCGAGGCGATCGATCGTGATCGACGCGGAAGAGCACGTTCACGTCGAAGTCGCGCTAGCGCCCAGCTTGGAAAGGCGCGATTCACGCGTCGTGGAATCAATATGGCAGCGTCACGATATCGTGCAAGCACCCGCACCAAACCATACGATCTGCTCTTCTCGCGCCCTCAGCCCTTGCAAGCGCTGTTTTTGTTCTTTCCTAGCATGCTCATGACGCAATGACCCTCGACCGACATTAATCGTCCCCGCAAACCTCTTTACGCGTCTTCCGGCGCGACCGTCTTGAGATCACGCACGCCGAGCACGCTCCCATATACCGCGCACCGCAATCATGTACCTCCCACGAAGCCTCATAGCACACCTCTACCAAAATCTTATCAAACGAACGCACGCTGCAGCCCCACCTGTTCTCCTCCTCGTCGCCCTCGAACCGGACGCGCTGTGCGCGTGCCGAATCCTTACTGCATTACTAAAGCGCGACTACATACCACACAAGATACAGCCAATTGCTGGCTATGGCGACCTGTCACGCGCGGCAGATGAGCTGGTTCGGCCAATGCGGACAACGGAGGGCGGAAGTGGGGGTGTTGTTGTATGTTTGGGTGTTGGAGGCATGATTGACATGGAAGAGATTCTTGGCATGGACATGGATGAGAATGGTCAGGGCGGCAGTGGAGATGTCGAAGTATGGGTTCTCGACGCGAGACGGCCATGGAACCTTGCGAACGTGTTTGGCACGCCCATCAGCGAAGACCCGACAACAGGGGAGTTGGTACGGCGGCAACCTGGCGTAGAGAAGGGCAGGATAATGCAGTCATATCATGGTCTAAGAGGAGGTGTAATAGTGTTTGACGATGGGGACATCGAGGAGGAGCTCCAAGCCGAAAGAGAAGCATATTGCGGACTCGAGGAGATGCCAGAAGTGGGAGAAGACATGGGCTCGGACGACGAATCGGACGATCGTGATGGGGACGCACCGTCTTCCGGGCAGATTCCGAAGAAGAGGAAGTCTTGGAGTGACAGGGAAGACTCAGACGAGGAGATGTCAGAAGACGATCGGCCGCGACAGCGATTACGAAGTAATTCGGTGAGCATACATAGCACCTCGGAAGGTCGGCACTGATACCCAACTAGGGAGGCTCGATACCGTCGTCTCCAGACCGAAGATCAACGCGGCGAGGCCTGATGATTGAGAATCAGCTTGGCGGATCCTCCGACTTCTCGCGCTCAGACTCAAGAAGCCGTTCGGTATCCCCATCGATAGCACCTCCAAAAGAGCAGTCCGTAAAGAGCTTACGGAAGCAGCTCATGGTAATGCGGAATAAGTACACAGGTGTGCTCGACAAGTACTACCAACTCGGCGCCTCGTATGCGGAGCCGGTCTCGTCCCTTGTTTACGCCCTAGCCTCGGAACTTGGTCGTGAAGATAATGACCTTCTCTGGAACGCAATAGTGGGTGTCAGCAGCTTGGAGCTTTACGGTCGAACAGGGAGCGGCGTTGGACTGAACCCGCTTTCAGCTGCAGGTGGGTCTGCAGGCTGGAATGGCAACCGCGGCGAGCAGATCCGCTCCGTCTTCAGAGACGAAGTACGACGGCTGAACCCTGTCACAGATCCCCAGGGTGTAGCACGCGATGCAAGCTTGGGCGACGCCAGTGGTGTGATCCCCACAAGTGCACGATCAGCAACGGACAAGTCCATACGGCTGTCACCAGAACCTCGATTTCTTCTGTTACGGCATTGGTCTCTATATGAGAGCATGCAGCACTCACCCTATCTTTCTGCAAAACTGCACATGTGGAGCGAGCAAGGCCAAAAGCGACTTAAGAAGCTGTTAGCGAAAATGGGCGTTTCGCTGTCTGAGTGCAAACAAAATTATACACACATGGACATGGAGCTCAAACGTGGGTTGCGAGAACGACTACTGAAGTTCGCGCCACATTACGGGCTTGACGGTCTCGTTCCTCCGCCACCGCGAGGTGGTGATATGAAAGACGGGTGGGGCTTCGTGCGCTGCTGGGGGTGGAAAGCCTGTCTCTCTGCCGTCGATGCTGCCGTTATTCTTGGAGCCATCCTCGAAGTTGGCGATGCAAAGTCCCTCTCTCAATCCTCCTTCGAACCGACGAACTTTGTCGGCACGAACGACTATGGTGACACGACTGCAGCCGCCACCCAAGAAGAGCAGGACGAGGCGCAGGAGCACATCGTAGCCCGCTTCTGGACGGCCTACGACGCCCTCGGCCAAATCGACAAGCTCGTTCAGCACATCACTACCGCGCAACATCTCCATCGCGCCATTTTACGAACAGGCACCGCACTGATCGAGAAGAAACAAATCAGACATCTTCGCGCTTTCCGCATGGCCGTCGTGAAAGAAGGTCCAGATGTCCAACTCTTCACGCATCCCGGCGCCCTTACGAAACTCGCCCTCTGGATCGCCGAAGCAATCGTCGAACTCAACGGCACAAAAGGCAAGAACCGCGGTTCCGAACTTGTCATGGCCGGTCTCGACGACAGTCGAGGGCTATACATTGTTGTCGGTCTCGGCGGCGGCGGAGCAACCGAATCCGCAAAAGAAAGACTGCAGAAACGAGAGAAGAAAGCGAAGGAGAAGGAAGAGAAGCGTGCCAAGAAAGAAGCAGAGCTAAGGAAGAAGAAGGAAGCGAAAAGACAGAGACTCGAAGCCGCTGGGCTCGACGAAGATGAGGTCGAAGACGACACCGAGGAAGAAGACGACGATTCGGAAGAAAGCGAGAGCGAGGACGAGGACGATCAGAAGACTGGTGCCGGGAGAAATAGATTCGGCAATGCGTTCCAGGAAGTCGTGCGCGAGACTGGCGCGCGTGTGCGAATGGACTCGTTCGAAGCTTGCGTTATTGAAATCAAGAAAGAGGATCTTAGTGGGTTCCTGGAACGGTTGAGTATGAAGGCTGTGGTTGGATAGTCGCTCGACCGTCTCTGGATATAGGTGAAGAAGCGTGCATGGTGTCGTTGTTGTTTGGGTTACGCCAGGCTTGGTATGGCGGTTTGGTACAGCATGGATGGACAGCATGACATGGTGAGGCAAAATTCGGCTCGGAGTACCCCCTACCCAATATATGGCGTTTTTTATTCTTCTAGCATATAGCAGCACCAGTATCTTCGGCATTTTCTGTTTGAGCATAGCGCGCCATAGCACTGCGAATGCATTCTCGTTTCTCAAAGTGAGTGCGTGTACCATTTTCAGTCGTATGATTTGCTGTGTGCAAGTGATTGCTACTCTAGGCCTGCCTGGCACAGATTGCCTTTCTTTTCAGGAAGATGTATTCTCAATGCAGAGTGTGACAAAAGTCTCGACATTGATCTATGCTATGGTATCTCTCATGCAATAACGAGGGCCAGCCTGTGCTATCATCCCGTCCCAGCATTAGTTGTTTTGGTAAAAACGGGGAAACATCGCTCAAACGCCTTGAATGCCCTGAATGCCATGTCCTGTCATGTCATGCAACAAATCTCCTCCTCTCATATCGACAAAAGACTCGGGTATCAAATTCTCCCACCTTCGACTATCTCTCGGCCTATCAGTTCCAGCTCTCCGCTCTCCGCGGTTCGCCGCCGCTCTAGAACCCACCGCCCTTCGCCGGCTTCGTCGTGCTCACGCACATACGTCACGCTGTCTGCTGCGCTGCCCTTCCGTGAGTGTCCGCCGCGCCAGCCGCTGCCGTTGGGGGTCATTGGCGAAGATGCGGAGATGGGGGACACGAAACCGACGGACTGTCGTCGAGGGCCGGTCGACGATGTTGCTGCAGGCGACGACAGAGATGTGTCGATGGGTGGGGGCGATGCGGGATGTTGACTCATGGTGAATGGCGAAGGGAGTGGCATTCCAAATGGAGACATTGGTAGAGCGATGCTTGCGGGCGACTTTATGGTGGATGAGAGGTTGGTGGGAGGTTGCATGTACAGGCTCTGCATCTGCAACAGCTGAGGCCGCGCTGGCGGCGAGAAGGGCGGCAGACCTTGGAGTTGTCCTATCGGGCTCGACAACGAGTTGTAATCGCTTGCTGTGAGAGTCGGGCTCTCGGGGCGCTCGTCTCCATCACTGCCGCCGTCATCCTCGTCCTCATAAGCACCATTGACGGCGTCCATGAGACCATCATCATCCTCGTCGTTGTCGTCCAAGTTGTCGGCAATGTTCCCCGACTCATCGCTGTCCATCTCGCTCTCGTATTGCTCCTGCATGCGATTGCCGGCTGCACTACCGACCCTCGGCGCAAACTGCATGCCAAATGGTGATGGGTTCCGTGGGCTATTCGCCGTGCTGCTTGGCAAGCTCGACGCACTTCCACCAAACGCTCCTTTCCTCAGCTTCATCAGAGCATCAAGGCTCATGTCCTCTTCTTCAGCGGGCCACTCGTACGGACTCAGTCGCGCCAGCTGGGCAAGGCCGGGACTAGCTATCGGTAACGATCCATCGCGGAAATGATTGAGGCTGATGAACGAGTTGCGAGTACTGTACTCGCTTCGCTCTGTAATGGGAGTCAAGTTTGGCTCCCTCACTGCATTGCGCCCACTGACAGCGCGGTTGAGTCCAGAAGCAAAGACGCCGCCCCACTCGCTCTGTGCATCACCACCTGCGGCGTAGAATCCGAATTCGCGCCCGTAAAACCCTTCATCATCGTAAGCCAACGCCTCGGCATTTGCAGCTGCAATCATAGGATCGTTCTCGAGGGCCGAATCGTAGTCGCTGTAATCGTAGTCGTCCTGGAAACTCATATCTGTTCCGTATACATCGTCATCTGGTGGGAAGCCGATTGTGTCCAGACTGAAGCGGCCATCATCATCGGGCACTAGGCTTGGACGTGAGTGGCTGACTGATGATGCTTCGTCAAGCTCAGAGCTGGAATTTCCCACATCAACACTCGCCTTTCGCGCAAATCGTCCTTCAGCCTCCGCTCGATTTGCTGCGTCGACTAGTGCAGTGTGGTAGGAACTCATGTCGTTGTACTTAAACATGGTCGGGCCAGCAAGGGCATGCGCGACTGACGTTTTGTGGATTAGAGAGGGTTCTGACTTCTCAAAATGTCTAGACAATGTGTCATCGTCCGCCTCATATCCCGTCTCCGAAGGCAGTGCCTGCAGCGGATGTGATGAGAGAGCTTCCTCAGCGGGTGCTGGCTTCATCTTCCTTTCGTACAAAGGACCCTCAGGGTCATCGAATGTCTCTTCGTTGAACGCAGGCGCGTCACCGAGATCCTGCTCGCCGATCAGACCATCGTCGAAATACATGTCGTCATCAAGATTGTAGTTTCCTGGACTTGTATCATTGCTGGCAGAAGCATCTCGCCCATGTAGTGCTCCTGCAACTTGGTTCGAGGGAGGCTGCAGGCTTGGTTGCAGGCCATGGAATCCAGATGATTGTAACTCATCGTCATCGTCCTCTTCAGGGTTTAAGTACCCACGACCTTCGTTCGAATGCAACTGCTGTTGCCCTCCAGACATAGCAAATCCTATCGGATTGCCATTCGAATCGCAAGGGACCTGAAGCTGTACATTCGACGCCATGGGGCTTATCTGGTATGTTAGACCGGGATTGATAGACAATGTCGAGAAATCGAAGGTGCTGATGCCGTCGTTGATATGCTGGTCACCCAAACCACTGAAATCATCCTCCTCTCCCAGCATGGGGATCTCTTCCTCATATCCACCGTCCATATCGAAATCATCGTCCACGCCGTACTCATCGTACTCGTCCTCGATGGTGTTCGTGGACAGGTGAGCCTGCTTGGATGCCTTCTCTGCTGCCTTCTTTCTATGTCTTTCCTCCATGACATGCTCCTGCGTCGAATCGCTGCCGCCGTTGATCTGAAAGCTGAATCTCGAGGCTCGACTGCTGAGATGTGCGGGTAATCCAGCGGGCTGCCATGAGGGATCTGTGACTGAGGTCGCTCGTGACCGCGAGGGTGGGGGACTTTTTGTTGACTTCTTTACTTTGGGTGTATCGTCTGTTGGCGCATATGTAGGGCTGGGCACTTCGTCGACGGGAGAAAGGACCGACGAGGCGAGGTCGATAGGTTGATAGGGTGGTGGTGGAGGGGGCGAAGTGGTTTGCGTAGGTTGATTGGACGATGTTTCTGATGATGGGTCTTTCGTGTCCTGCTGTGGTGTTGACCATGGCGCAGGTGCAGGTGCAGGCACAGGTACATGTGTAGATATACGTGCAGGTGCAGCTTCAGATGTTAAGGGCTCAGACAGGAGGAGCACCGAATTGCGTGACACAAAATCATTGTTCGCTAATTGCTCGGCCCGGACGGCAGCTTGTGATTGCTCGTAACTGGTGTCATCGTCGAAATGCTCGTGAAAAACTGGAGTGTGCTCTTTTTCAATTTTTGGCGGGCTGACTCTGCCTACATCACCTGGAGTACCCGGTAGGGCTGGACTGCTGACGTATGCATTATTGTGCGAGAAATTCCTATTCAGTCTCGGAGCGTTGAAGTCATGGATAATGCTGCCGCGAATGCTGGGATCGTAGTTGTCACGAATTGGTGGAATGAAAGAGGGGGAGCGTTGTGTGACCAAGGACTCATCGTGAAGAGGATCAAGCATCTGACCAGACCTCCGCCGCATGAGCAGCGACATGGGGTTCCTGAGCCGCGACTTGGTTTTGGGGGGCGCAGTGGTGGGCGTGGAGATCGCCTTGGAGCTGCCAGACAGCTTCTCGGTCAGACCACTCATGAGTGAGGTCTGGGACTTGGAGTGGCTCGCATAACCAGGGGATGTGAGGGACGATGCCAGGTGCGTTGATGAGTGCGAGGGGTTCTCTGGAGCTTGTGCTGGGTCTGGCTTATGTGAGATGCCGAGGCCCTGGAGGCGGCGACCTGTGGGCGTAATGTCCGTCTTGGAGCGCAGGAACGCAGGCTTCTTGTCATGACTGGGTGAATGGGGTTCCTGTGCGCGCGGCGGCGGGGACAGCATGCCGTGGTCCTGCGCTAACTGACCACTGGGCCGCCCTGTGCTGCCCTGGGGCTGGCTGTCAGGGTGTGGAGCGCTCTGTGTAGTCCTCGCTGGATCGAGCTTGGAGGCGACGCGCGTTATGGGTGGCAGCTTCGGAGGGAACGGCGATATGGGAGAGCCAGGTGTGAGACCTGCATGCTCTGGCATGCGCGGCGACACAGAGTACTCGGTATTCTGCGACGGCGACGGCAGCGGCAGGGCGGCCGGGCTGGAGACGGGGTCTGGGGAGGCCAGGCTCGAGGTATTGCGCTTCGCATGACCCGGCCTAAGGTACGAGAACATATTCGAGGGCGCCATTGCTGAGATAAGGCGTGGGCTCGTCGGCCGCTATTGCGTTGCTTCCGCGCGGCTGCAGGGAGCGCTGGCGACCAGCGGCAAGGTCAGTGAACAGGCGTCGACGCCTCTCAGCGAGGCCACGCGCCAGACAATACCATCGCAGGGCCTGTCGAGGGCAAAGCAGGCGCAGAGGGGCTTGTCGGCCAGCGATTGGAGGCGTGGAACTCTGCACACCTCAGGCGTCGCACGATGCTGGGAAACTGCTCGAAGGACCCAGTGTGGGGCACCGCAGTGCGCCAGTCGCGGTATACTTGCTTGCGGATTGTCTGGTAGACGTCGTGCAGCGCAGGGACGTCAAGCAGATGTGGCGTGGAGGCAGCGGAGCGCTCGTGTTCGACACGCAGCTTCTGCGACTTATGATGCGATTCTCAACACCCAAGTGTTCCAAGGCTTCATGCATCCCGCATGCAGGGATTACTAGCGGTCATCACCATCCTCTGTCCGGCACGCACCCAGCAAGACGCGCTTTCTGTCCGTTCCTCCCCTGCTCAAATCATCAGCGTGTGAGGTCGACATGTCACTTCATCTTCAGCGGCGGGGCAGCATTGCGGCTACAGCTTCAAGTTGATCAACTTCGATGGCGCCGGGGTCCTGGTCGCTAGCGCCAACGTTGTGCGAGCTGACTAAAAAATGGTGTGGGAGGGCAACGAGTCATGACGACCTCCACGGCCCACCCGCATGTTACATTCGAGACTCGCGTTGCGTTGTCTGCCTTCCTTCGTCGCCAACTATCTACAGGATGTGTTGATTCTATGTTGCGTCAAGTCTCACGCAGAGTGCGCCTCCTCAGCAGCGACATGCTGGGTCGTCCCATTTTACCCTTGGACCTCTTCACGGTTTTCTTCGCTACAGACTCTGCCGTCCACGTCGACTCTGGGTCTGGAGCATTGAGCACAGTGTTGTAGGTCGCGTTCTGCGGCGTGACCCCAAAATGGATAGTAGCGTTGCCTTCGCGGTACGTGCTCGTTGGCGTACCAACTGTCTTGTAGCCAGCATCCACTGCACACTCGCCAGTAGCAATATCGACCTGTTTCAAGGCGCGCTCAAATATCTCGAGCGAAGCCAGGGGCTGGTAGAATGGCACTTCGTGTCCTGATTCATAGACACGGACGAAAGAGAAGAGACCAGACTGCTTGACCTGTCCATGCACGATGTTGTCAGAGGTTGTAATGTTAACAAAGCCTGCAGTGTCGTAGCCGGGCGCCGCAATCTCATCTGCAACGCCTTGTCCACCAAGCCAGTTGCAGTTGAAATCAGCGTCTCCATAGTAGAGCATGACCTGAACTCCAGCCGCAAGCAGCTGCTGGCAGGCCTCGATAGTGCCGGATTCACGGTCGTCATCACCAGTGTTACCGAATGCCGCAGACACAGTCCGAGAGCTTTCAGAGAAGTTCTGATAGGCGCCGATAGCTTTTTGCACTTTTGGAGTGTTGAGGTAGTCGACATAGTACGAGTATGGGAATGGATCCGGTACCATGTATCGCATGTCATATTCGTCTCGTCCGCTGTAGATATCATACAGGCTTTCGACCTTGTCGGCACAAAAGTTGTCTGCGCGAGCACAGACTGCGTTCTCACCGGTGGCATAGCATTGCTTGGTCTGGTCGTAGCAGTTACCCGCACCATAGAGGTTGTTGTACCACTCGGCCTTCACGGACGCATTGTAGGGGTCGTAGTCGTATGTGTTTCCCGGGAAGATGGAGAAGTTGTAGTATGCTTGGTATTGGATGAGTGGATCGAACCAACCGTTGCCGATCAAGACGTTTTCGAGGTCTATCTTGTGCGCTCCGGTGATATTCTTTTCGTTTTGTTCCAGGAAATAAGCTGACAGATATTAGTTGCGAGATGCTACTTCATTAATGTCTACTGACCATTGAACACTGGCGCATAATGCCCTCCGTAACTCTCAGTGGCAAAGTTGAATCCGTTGCGCGAGTACTCAGGGAAGGCACCCATGAACCCTTGTAAAGTCTTCCACATGTTTGGTGCTGCTCCTGCAGTAGTGTTCGCTGTCAAAGTAAGGTCTGCCTTTGAGTACGTGCCACACGTTCCGTATGCCTCTGCATAATCCGGGCAAGTCGCATTTGGAAGCTGAATGATATAACCATTGTCATCTTTGTAGCCAGGAATGGGAATAGAGTACGAGAAGCCAACGGTCGTAGGTTCATCAATGAAGAGCATGTTGCTGGCATTCGACCATGAGTATGGGTTGTTGTACGGCTTAAGATCTGGACCGACACCACATGGTCCTAGTTCTTGGAATAGTCCAATCATGGATGAGCTTCCAGGACCGCCGTTAATCTAGGATGTACTATAAGTATCTGTGTGCTGGATAGGTGCGTCACAACTCACCCAGACAGTCAAGGGCGCCTCGCCTGGATCCTGGTTGCGTGCCTCAAAGAACCACCAGAAAACATGCTGATCTTTGCCAACATCTGCATAGCCCGAGTAACTCTTAACGTTGGGATCAAGCTCACAGATACCCTCGGGAACTTGCTTGTACCGTACGTTGATGCCCGCGTACCCTTCCTTCGCCGTGAGATCTACAGGTGCTGGCACGAATTGAGCCGCAACTAGGCTGGCAGCCAGCAAAGGCACCGTAGCATAGATTTTTGGCATGGCGGGTTGCACTGGCAACTGGCTCTCGATTGATTGTGTCCCAAGTTGCAGTCCAGAAGCTGGAAATATGCAACTGGCTCACGACCAACTCCCTGTGTTATATACCGCCTTTTCAGCTACATCAGGGCTCCATAAAGCTGCCGTGTTGCGATAACCACGTACTCCTACCTTCCTCTAACGGCTAAGCTTGTGGTCATCTCCAGTCGGGCTCGGACGTCATGGCCTTGCTCTCATAGATTTGCAGAGAGCCACGCAATGCTACTACGAGGGGCTTCCTGACAGCCCGATTCCTTCAGACAGTGCATTGTAATGACGGCAAGACATTTAGCCTTTCGTAAAGGATTGTAATGGTGCCATGGAAGCTGTCTGAAAGATTGCTGGGTTGGCGCATGCGGACCATTGTCAATGCTTGAAGCTACCCCGCGCTAGCGAAAGCTTGGCCCCAGAGCTTGGTGAGCTTGCGCAGCTTGACGTGAGCGCGGCGACCGCGCGGCAGGTTGCTGTTTGAGGAAGGTGACAAAAGATTACAGCAGTTCACTATCTCTTGTAGTCAACAATGACTCTGGAATGTAGTTTGGGGCACATCAACCCAGAAGGCTTGTCATGATGCAGGAGAAAACATGGTTGGGGTATAATTATTCCGTCTTATTCAGGTGTGTCTCATGGACCGCTTGTTCACCATATCCATCGCTTCGTGGGCAATCATAAATCATTCAAACATGTCCGTGCTCCATATTCCAGGCAGCAACGACAACTTCTTCTTCAAGCTCACAGCACTGTGCCGAACCCGAAGGTGGTCTTGATGCTGCGAACGTAGTATTGATCCCAGTTGGTCTTCGTCGGCTCCTCCTGGCCAACCGGAACGCCCTTCCATTGGACTCTCATAACTGTAACCGCATCAACGTCGTTCTGGTCAAACCAAATCGACAGAGTTGAGAAGTGGCCAGCGGGCCATTGTGCAAGTCGCCATTTCTGGACGATGTGTTTTGGCTCCTCCAATTCAGTATACTCTCCGCTGACGTTACCACCGAAAAGCTCGAAGGTGCCGCCGGGCTTAGCACCAGTGAAAGACTTCGGGGGTGCGCGAGTGAACGCAGTGATGCGCTGAGGGTCAGTGAAGGTCTGGAACAGCTCAGCAGCGGTGGTTCGGAACTCGGTGCTGTCATTAATTGTGGTGACATTGACAACCGAGCCGGTGCTTGTCTTCTGTGAGCCGGTCTCCGTCTTCGAGGAGGTAGACTTGTTCACACTCGAGCTGGAGTACACTTTTGGAGTCGAAAAACCGCTCGATGGATTGGAGCCGGGCGCGTGCTGGATGTCCTTGCCGTGCTCAGCCATGACGGCTGGACCAAGCTTTGCAAGACTCTTGCGTAGCTGAGGGACAATCTTGGATCGAACAAGATCTTTTACTGGCTGTTTGCTGCTGTCCTCGGAGTAGACGTCTACATCAAACTATACCAGGATTAGCATGCAGACTAATAATGTTGAAACAAGCACAAGAAGGTTGTGAGCGAAGGGAACATACGACATACTCGTCTTCCTCCGTGTCGTGTGCAACCTCGGGAATCGTAATAGTGCCGTTGGCTTCCTCGCCGTCCTTGTTCTTGCCTGCCGACTGAGTCAGCCGGCTGAGCAATCGGGAAAAGATCGGTTGTGCTTACCAGAATACTCTAGCTTAAGCTTGACATCGAACAATGTGATGACCTTGCCCTTGCGCTGGCTCACATCGACGTCTCCGTCCATACTAGCGATTTTGTCGATCTTGGCCGTAACACCATCTTGCTCGGCAGAAATTTGCACGAGTTCCTTGTCCAGGTACTCGCGTGTCCAACCCGACACGTCCTTATTGACCCAATGCCAGTTGTTAGGGTTGTGGAGAACCATCGCGGATTAGGTGGGGTGCGCCAGCAATTGTTCTGCGATCCAAGGCATCAGCGACACGTCTCAGAAAGAAGTTTTGTCGAGTTGAGATGAAATAGAACATATCAGAGGTGGTCTGGTGGACCGGGAAGCTGATCCGCATGCAAAGAGTACAAGTCTTCTCAGACTGGTGCCAGCTGGTGTCTCATCCTGTAATTCGCTGGGGAAAAGGTGTGTATGACTTACCAAAATAAGGATTCTAGTAATTAAGAAGCAAAATAAGCGCTGGACTAGTATAAGAGCGTAGAGAAAAGAAGTGCCTGAAAGGTCTGTGAAGTTGAAATACAAAGACAGCTTCGGGCAGAAACTTCCAGAACTTGGAGACCTGCTCCACCGCCAAGGCATCTCGGTCCGACGAAAGTCCGCCATCGAGCATTGATGTGATTGAAACCTCGAGAGCACACTTGCACATCACAGTGTCATGCATAAATGGCATATGTTTTAAGAACACAACATTTCTTGACCTTTGAAAAGGGAACGGCCTGGCGAGACGCCATTAAAGATGTGAAAAGAGACATCTGCGACTACATGTTTAAGCCACAACGAAGCCTCAAACCCTAACCATACAGGAGTGACAACATGCGAAACAGCGTCTGCGCTTATTCAATTCTCCATACCGAGAGCCGGGGCACTGCTGGCCGCCGTGACCATTGTACTCTGCGTCACGACTACCACACTTGAACCCAGGGGAAGACCTGCAAGCCCTCTCTTGTGAACCACAAGATTGCATATCGCATTTACAACGCTCTGGTTTCTTTAGTACACATACCAATACACAGGTTTGACACGTCTGGTTCGTAGGGACTACTCACGCCATCCGGCTTCTTCTCGTAACATCCCGCTACATCGCATCCGAGCTTGTCGATCGCGCACAGTGTGGTGCATCGAATGCAGTCATCTGGGAACCATGCTAGCGTAGGTATGGCGAAGAGAAGCGCTATAGACATGGCTAAAAGATAGCAGCACATGTCGCTGTGCTGGGAAAGTGTTAAAGAGGGGTTTATACAATGAGAGCGGTGACGTGGGGCAGGACTAGATCTGCTGGATATGAAAGTAGAAGCGTATTTGATAAAGTTCAAACAGTCTGGGCGTCTTCGTTGTTTATAGATGTTTTCAGAGGGCGTATGCTAAAGTGGAGTGGAAAGTTACGAGTCTACTCTGGTACCGATTCCAATGTGCACTGAAAGGGTGCACCGCATATTTGGAAAGCAACAATCCGGAAGATGCGAGAGGGAGAGGCCATCCACAGTCCCATATCCTTCCTCCACGCAACACTTGATTGAATACTTAGTGCTCCATCAAACCTCTGAACCAACATCGCTCATCACGCAAAGCCAAAAGACACTCCCTTTCACATTACGAGGAGAGCGAAGAGCCCAACAACCAAGTGGCTGTCAGCCTAACGAAACTCCTGTTTGCCGGTACACTTGAGCACCATACGATCTGGCTTCTTCCTCGGCTTTGGCATAGGCTTGCCCGACAACACAAGCTGCAGCCTCTTATTCTGTACCATTTTCTTGATGGGATCGTTGCCTTTGTAACTATTGGCTGGGTGCTTTTTTGCATCAGTGGCTCTAATCGTTGTTGTGGAAGGCGAGCCGGCAACAGAGCTGGACGCCGTGGCTTCGACATAAGACTCAGGTGTAGCGGACGTGTTGAGCATGCGATTAGGCTCATGCTTGGTCGCTGGCAGGACAGAACGAGGAGGGTGCTGAAAGTGGTTGGATGGCAGATGGTAGGGAAAATCGTACTGCACTGGTCTGGTGCTGAGCGGCTGTCGAAGGGGGCGTGGAAGAGATGGTTCCGGGCCGAAGAGATCGACATCGTTGACGTCCGCGCCTGTAACATCTGTCCTGTCGCTATCAATGCGTTCTGCTTTGTCCTTCTGGCTACCGTGTAGTAAGTCGGACGGCCCCAGGTCGACATCTCCGCTGAGATCGTCCTCGGATGCAACTCGTTCTTGCAGGAAACGGCCTCGCTGCGGCTGAGGATGCGAACTGGCCTCGTGGCGGCTGCTCATAGAACCTTGAATCTCGCCACCTCGAAGGTATGACATGCGATCTACGAGGCAACTACGGGAGCTCAGGAGACTTGGGGTTGGTGGCACCACCATCTGGCTGCGTCTTGCCCGACTATCAAGCTTCCGTCGTGTCTGCCTGGCGCGATCACGATCCCTCTCACGTCTAACCGATGTGGGTTGGCCTCGAAAACCGGGCTGAGTGCTGTTAGCAGATGAGGCGGGAGGCGGTACTCCATTCTGATGACCGTTGCGATGAGTGCTGCGCCGAGCTTCGTGACGATGTGCCATCTTGACAGGATGTCCTGGGTTGCTGTAGCATGCGCTTGTCTTACGTATAGCGTTGCCTCCTGAGGGGTTGTCTGACGCGGTCGTTACTGGAGTGGTTGTAGGGGAGGTCGCGCTGTTTATATACAAACAAGGCGGCCCTAGCAATTGGCAAGTCTTCATAGTGAAAGTGAGTCGATTTGAAGGCGTGATTGGTCTGGTGCACGGCATGACGCCATGGTCTCCTTCACTGTTTACAACAACGTAGATTGGAAAGGGTCGAGAAGAGCTTGGGACGAGAGGTATATGAATCGAGTTGAGTCCTACGGTGCACCATGTGTCGCTTGCCAGGACGCTCGTGTTGTGTGACCAGCAAATAAAAGATACAGGGCCTATCCAGGTCCGCAAAGCAATCATTGACAAGTTGATACCCAAAGAACTAATGCGACATATGTTTGCACCGTCATGCGCCTTGAACGTCCGTCCATGTGTGATGTGATATAGGCCGTTGAAAATAACAAAGAACAAGGAACCCAACGCTAAAAATGGATCGTGCATTTAGATGTCATCCATGTTACCGGCAGCTTCGTCGTCGCCAGATTCATAGCTGCCGACTGAGCTCATATCATCGTCATCATCATCGTCCTTGTCAGAGTCCTCCGAGATGTCTTTCGAAGCATATTTCTGTACATACTCTGTCACGTTGGTCAGTGTCTTTCTCCAGCCGTGGCCCTTCGGCAAACGTACCCTTCACTTTCGCATCATAGCTCTTGGGCTCTCGCATCAGGAGTGCGGCCGCCTCGCCGTTCAGAGGATCTGTTGGATTGGGATATCGGAGGAGCTGCGGAATGAAGACCTCAAAGATGTTGATCATGTCGTACATGGGCGACCATGTCTGGTTGATGACGTCGAGACACACCGAGCCAGATCTGTGCAGGGTTAGTTGATGTGCACAATTTATTGTATCGACATCGGCATGTATGTCTCACAATTCGTCGATGTTCGGGTGGAAGATGCGGTTGACGAAGCCAATGCTGGGACTCTTGTACGGATACTGATCGGGCAGCTCAACGTGGATCTTCCAGAGGCCACCTTGGAAGGGCGCTGCATGATCAGTGATTGCTTGTGCAATTCTAGAGTTGACTTACTGTCCTCAGGCCCCTTGAACCTGACGTAAAACTCTTGCCTGCTTGGGTCAGCTTCAAGTTCGTGTGATGTCGGCCAGAACATAAAGAACAGACACTATGACATTGTTAGCAATGCGTTTTCTAGAAGCAAAGGTGCAGCGTACTGTTGTCATTGACCAGTGTCACCTCGTAGTCGCTCATGAGCCTGCCGCCTTGTGTTAGTTGCCTGAGTCCAGTGCAGTCGCGATGGTATGGTCAAAACGTACATCCTACATGATTGTTAGCGAAGTTCGTATATTTGCAAAAGGCCAACAACTTACTTCATAACCTATTTCACCAGCAAACAACCTGCGTTAGCTCTTGCTCTTGCCTCTCGTGGTGGCGCAGCCTGAGTCGCTTTGACCTACATCCGTCTCGATGCGCCTCTTCGGTGAACTCATGATGGCAGCTCTCTTCGACGTGTGCCTCCTTCCAAAGCTTCCTGCTGTATGTGTATGTCTACGGCTTCGTGCGCGCGCGATGTCGTGGTTCGGTCGGCGGTCTCGTTTCTATCGGTGAGCTATGAGGTGCTTGCTTGCGGGGCTATCGATAGCGACACGCGGGCGCCGGGAGGGGTTGAGAGGTGCTACGTCGGTGCTTTGCTGGCTGGGTGACGTCGAAGAAGTGGCTGGCGGTCTGCGTGAGAGGCGTCGTGGTCAAAACGGCTGATAATGGTGCACAAATCGAGAGACCTGATCGAGGGAAGTGGTTGGGTCGAGCTGCTGTCACGAGCACCTGTGTCGGCGGCAAGTCGCGCTTGTACACGTCCGCTGAGTCCGGCAAGTGGAGTCCTCGCCGAGACGTCCTCCGTTGTACGCCACAGCCATGTCATGGTTCGCAGTCATGTTGTATGCCAACGAGTATGTAGTCTTCTTTGCCGTGTCGCATTATTGAACAGTTAATGTGCAAATAAACAAAGCGGCTAAGACCTGGCAGCCTTGTAATGCCACGGTGTTGATGATATGGGTTTCATCGTACACCATCCAGATACTTTCCTCATCTCGAAAAGGCGGCTGTGGGACAGGTAGCAATTCGAGGCAGAACCGGGCATTTTGATAGGCCTCAAAGATCTTCCACTAGAAATTCTGGCAAGTGCATCTTGTAAGGTGCACTGCTCTGTGTTGCCATCGAGTCCAATCGCAGTGTCGCAACGCCGCGGCTCCTCCGCATGCCTCGGCATATGACCAGGCCTTCGGATCTGCTCCTCACTAACGCAATACCCCAGAGTCTCGAGATCGTGGGATAGAACTCCGGCGTCGAGACCGTCGTGCTGCGACGAATAGCCGATGATGACTGCGGGCATTGCTGCAGAGCCAGATGACTCGTGCCGAGCAGTGAGCCCTGACCCAACAAAGAGCGAGGCCCTGGACTGGGCCGACAAAAACGTCCGAGCTTCCATCGTGAGAGAGACTTCAGCGAAGATATGTGTACACCACACCACAGCCATTTATAAGAGTCCATGTGGCCCCTTAACGAAGTTTCCTAAAGACCCACCAGCGCCAACTTGACAAATCCACCAAAAAATTCTCAACCGTGAACCACCACCCTTATCTATATATCAATAACCTTGATGGTGTCGCGTGCCAGAATGAACACCTTCCGGGTAACTTCACAATTGTGTCGGTCCAACTTGTCTTCAACGTCAATGTCCGTGTCGCAACGGTTGTTACCTATTGTGAATGCCCGTTGGAGCTCACATTCGCCCTTGGGTACATCCCTCACGACACGAAAGCCTGTCACTATCAACACCATTCACAGCCTTTACCGCAAGAAGGAACCGATTACTGTCCTTACTGCTCACGATTTTCCAAGCGCTCATGTCGCCGACCATGCTGGCATGGACATCATCCTTGTCGGTGACAGCCTGGCCATGGTTGCTATGGGCATGGACGATACGAGCGAAGTGCTGCTGGATGAGATGATCCTGCATTGCAAGTCGGTGGCTCGAGCGACCAAGGGTGCTTTTACGGTATGCACTGGTGCTGTTTTAGATGTCCTTTGTTTACTGACACGGCCAAGGTGGGTGACCTACCGATGGGCAGTTATGAGATTTCCCCTGAGCAAGCTCTTGCTTCTGCTATCCGGGTGATCAAAGAGGGTCGTGTCAAGGCCGTCAAGCTCGAAGGTGGCAAGGACATGGCACCGACCATAGCCAAGATCACAGGAGCTGGTATCCCTGTGCTCGCCCACATTGGTCTGACGCCTCAAAGACAAAATGCTCTTGGTGGCTTCCGGGTTCAAGGCAAGACTACTCCTTCAGCAGTGAAGTTTCTTGAAGATGCACTTGCAGTCCAGGAGGCTGGCGCCTTCGCCACGGTTGTTGAAGCAGTACCGGCTGAAGTTGCTGAGCTGGTGACGGACAAACTGAGCATTCCTACCATCGGTATAGGGGCTGGCAACGGCTGCTCAGGACAGGTCCTTGTTCAGGTCGACATGCTCGGTAATTTTCCGCCAGGCCGGTTCCTGCCAAAGTTTGTCAAGAAATTCGGCAACGTATGGGAGGAGTCGCTCAAGGCTATTGAACAATACAAGACCGAGGTGAAGAGTCGAGCTTATCCTGCCCCAGAGCATACATATCCTATGCCTAAGGAAGTGTTCGAGGATTTTGAGAGGGCTGTGAACGAAAGAGAGTGATCATAGTATCTATTGTTGACGGTCATTTCATTGCATATTACATACCCCATGCTACCAAGGAAGCAATCTGCGTTATCTCGAGCCCGAAATCAGCTCATGATAGAATGAACCATCGTTCGCTGCGCCCGCACGAGCAAGTTGTTGCATTAGCATAAAAAAATAGATTCGAATTATCCAAAAGCCGGCGATATTGCATAACCAACAACGAGCTCTTCATTCTGTTTGAAACACTGTCTTGGGTATCAGCACTCATTTCCTCTGCCACTTGCTTGTTGTGTTGGCCTACCGTCCATAGGTTTCCTACGCCTTCATCGAGCGCAGGCGAGAATACGCTACCAACGTAGCAAAACACGCTTTCGTGCTCATTGACTCCCAGCCTCTTGCGGAGGAAGCGAACAATAGTCTCGAAGCGCTGATTTGTCGATAGCTTGAAAACTCTCTGGTTGAGATGAGGCGCTGAGCCGATAGGCTGAAGACGGACGGTTACTGATGCAGATTAGCATGCTGACAGTCAAGGTGGCAGACAGGCACGAGTCACGACACGTACTCTTTTCAATCGTCAGGTTCCCCGCTGTTTCGAGGGCTTTTGAAGCATCGCGTGGAAGATTTGTTAAGACGACGGATGCCGCCATCGTTAATGGCGCTTCTGTCTGGTCATCTTCTTCTATTGTCCTCTCTGCTGGTGATTGAGACATGGAGGGCAGTAGCCTTCAGTGGCAGGCGTAAGCCAGGCGACAACAGAGGTTTAAGCAGTAACCGTTTCGATCAGATTTCAGGCACGATTTACGGCCGTCCAGGTGAAGTCGTGGTTTGAGCGGGTTGTTGTAGAAGCGATGGAACAAGACGGCACGTCAGTGTGTAAACGCTATATCGACCAATCACGACCCACTAAGCCAGTCACACTACTCACTATGCAAACAGGACAGTGAACATCAACGAGATCATCGATCGCATTCGATACAAAGTTAAATATCTAATACGATAGTGATACATAGCGTGACCTGCAGCGACACGTATGCGCTGTTGTGGCCACATTCCTACTCATCTCTCTTTCCGCCAGGGTAGTCACCAAACCACCATCACTCAGCATCTGCTCTTCAAACATGGCAGCCGGTCAATAGTCGCAAGTAAGTAGCACAAGGAGCGTGCGACGACCCTATGCATGCAATGGTATAGTCAAGGACTGATGCATGAGCAGTCTCCAAAAGTCAGAAATGCCACCGGAATGAACTAAACAAACCAAACCACCGATTTGTAAAGTGGAAGATACGCCTCGAAAATGCTGCAAGTCGCGAGAAGGCAATGAAAAGGGTGGTCGCAGAGTACATGGGTTCCAAGTGAGGGCCGCAGCCAATTGAACAGAGTCGGAAGGGAAGCCATATCGTGGGTATTAATCGTGCGTCGACGCCGTGAAAAATGCAACGTAGACTCGTATGCTGTGCGTAAAGCTCATTGACGATCAAGCTGGGAAAGGAGCGCGTCAAGCTCCGCCCAGTTCTCATTTGTGGCAGCAAATTTGCGGTGCTTGCGGGAGACACAATGCTGTGGCGATGTCAGCTTAACCAAGGAACAAGACCATGACAATTGCGTACCTCGTCGAAGTCACTGAACTTCTCTCTACAGTTCTCGCAGTAACCAGGCTTCGATTCCTTTTCGGCAGTCTTGCGCCTGCGGAGGGCTGCCATTTTGCGGGCTTGCCTCTCCTGCTCGGCGATTTCCTGAGCCTGATTTAGGCTCTCTTGAGCCTTGCGCTTCGCAGCACGCATTGGCTGGGTGTGATCCTGGGCAGGAGGACCGCGCACGTCGTTCATAACAGACGAGTAACCGCTGTTGGCTGATGTAACACTGTTCTTTTCCAGGACCTTTCGCTGTAGCTGATTGACCTCCTTGCTATTACCAGCGCGGGGGGCGGCCGCTGTGGAAGATATCATTTGTGATTGGATGGCAGAGGTCATGTTTGACTGATGCAGGCCAGATGCTACGGGCTCTCCTCCAATAAATCGGGGCATCGCTCGTATGCTCGCTTGAGCACTGCCGAACATGGGTGGGGGGCCTTCGGTGGAGGTGCGTTTCAACGGCAGGCTTTTGGGAGGCTCCAAAGGTTTTGCATCGTCCTCTTGCTCATCCTTCTTGACCGTAGCAGGTGCAGTCTCGCGTCGGGCCAAGTTGTTGTTCTCACCTAGGACACGCTTCTCTTCCATGGCGGACGCCGCACGCGTACGCGGGGCTGCTGCCAATGCTTTTTGTGCACGGCGTTCCTCATGCTCCTCCTGTTGGCGGCGACCGAAGTGAGGGTCCTCCACAAAGGGACACTTGCCATGTCCTGAGGCACGGAATTGCGGCCACTTGCCCTTCTCTTTCTCGACCTTCTGGTACTCTCTTATCATAACAGGTCGTGTGGCCTCATCCATGTCGTGCACGTAAACATAGTAGCCGCGAAGTTGTACCATGTCCTGGGCACCGATAACATAATCTCGGTCCAACTTTTCGTTCTGCAGCAACCTCTGCAAGTCCGCCTGACGACCCTTCTGTCCAGCAACAGTACCATGGCGCGTTGTATATTGGATGTCCTCTCCTGTCTCCTTGCTGAACATGGTGTCGATCATACGCTGGAGCTTCTCGACCGACCATATCTTCATACCCAATTCCCTCGCCTTGATCAGTATATCACCCCGACCGGGCTGACCAGACTTTGAGAGCGCGGCATCAAAGACGGACCTCTTGTTCTCTAATTGGGCAGGGTTGACGGTGCCTTTTGCGAGGAGGGACGAGCTAGTGTCGACTTCGGCAGGTATGGGACGCGTTGTGATGACATGCGTAGCTTCACGAGAGAAGAAGGTAACCTCGCGCTGTGGTTATGTTAGCTTGTAGCATGTTGGACGGCGTATCTGACATACTGAGCCAAGGATCTGAGCTCGACTCATGAGCTTATCCTTCTGCGGCTCCTGGACGGTATCGAAGTAGAAGACGAATTGTGGGAACAGCTTGCGGTAGTGCCTTTGCCATTGCCGAATAGTCTCGAGATCGTTAGTAACTCGCTGCGTCTTCTCGACCTGCTTGGGCGGTGCTTTGTTCTCACGGGCAGCTTCGAGCTTCCGGGTCAAGGCCGTGGTAGGAGCCCCACTGCGGCGGATGAGCCCATGTTGGCGGGCTTCAGCATCATCGACCTCAATCATCTGCTTCTTCGGCGGGGGCTGGCCATAAGGCATGTCGCGCTGCTCGCTCGCGTGTGAGCGCTGACGCTTCCCTCCCAAGACAGGAGCGCGTATGGGCGAGTTGGTGGCATTCTGCAAACTGGCCAGCGGCACGCGACGATTTGCCATATTTGCAGAGACCCGGGGAGACTGCGGTACCGCGACTGCTGCCATGCGTGGTGGTGCACAGCGGTGGCTGGGCGCGTGAGTGGTGGTAGCGAGGTCGACAGGTGGGGCGGGAAGGTCTGAGTTTGGCAAGCTCAGGACGCGACGTAACAAGCACGTCGAGAGTTCTTCAGCAGCACAATGCGTCCATGATAGGGCTGCGTGCACCGTAGGATTCGACTGGAGGGTTAGTAAGACGCAATTGAGCGAACGAGGCTGCGCTCTGAGACAGCGTCTGCAGTTATTGGACCAGGAGGGAGTGTTGTGTTGTGGCTGGCATCAGACATGGAGGAACCGTTCGCGCTTAGCCGTGCACGATCGCGGTTTCCAGGTCACCCCTTCGCGTAAACATGCATCATAACAACTAACATGCATTGCTCCATGTGCCGTGTTTGTGCGGGCATTGCGTCCGTTGTTTATTGAGGCCCGTTCCCAGCAAGCACCCAAAAACAGAGTCATGGCATGGACACCATCAGGGGAATCGCAGGCACCTGCTGCCCGTGTGGTGCACCCCACGTCACCACCGCTGCAGAAGAAAGCATCGTGCCCCTGGCCTTGCAGGCGATCTGAGACCAGGAAGCAGGTACAATCTGCAGACACCCGTGCGATTGCGACATATCAAAAACGGCCACAGATACCTGCATTACACCACCTTGTAGGGCTGGCTGTATGCTCTATTACATCAAACCCCTCGCTCCTGCCTCGCGTGCTTGTAACGCGCGTGCGCTTGCGCTGACCCGTGTTGATGTATGCTCCAGTAACATCCTAACTTACGTTTACTATGTTCATTTCTATGGGCCTATTTTAATCAATCTGTATCTTATTTCGACCTTGTGAGGTGGAATATCCCAGGCTGGGAGTTGCCGGCATGGTGATAGAACAGCGCGCATTGATCTCCATACTACAGATGTAACTCACCAGCGGCGGCCATCTAAAAATGAGCGGCACCGGTGCTGACCATCGCGTAGGCGCTGGTCACCTGTAGCACCATTCCATGACCATAGCTTTAGGGTCCCATCCGGGTTATTTCTAGAGAGACTAAAGGCTCCGCCAGTGTGCGCGATGCGATCACATTAGTAGGCGTTTGTTCTAGCATTGGCTTTCACTTCACTGCTTATACAGCTGGCTGACATAGCTCGCCGTCACTCCGACTTGTGGACTCCACAACGTCTCCCACTTCCCCCAACCTTCCTGCTTGTCGAATTGTCGAACTGCGGCTAATGTGAGCGACCATGGCGCACGGAGGCGAGCGAGAACTGCGTTGCCGCAACTCGTGGCGTCCTTCAGATGGGCGTCCATCCCATGAACCTGAGTCCTTCACGCGACTACGATCGGCCGATCAGCGTGCCCCAAACTGGTCGTCATCTCCAACCCGAGCCCAGCCCAGAGCCTGGATTTCTTCAGATTACAATGAGCGTTGGACACCTGCGTCGACACCTGCTCCAACTGAGCTGTCTGCTCAGACCTTCAAGAACCCCAACCTCATACCAGTCGTTCCACGCCGCTCGTATACCAGAACATCGTCACCACCAGCAATTCGCTCTCATAGAGAGGAAGAGCTGGACGAAGAACAGCTACCGCAGATTTGGCGTCCATCCACAGACGACCTCATCAGGCGTACTGCACACGATTATGACCTGGTCTTGAACTATGAGCGCGATGCTGAAGGCGGCCAACGTTGGCTGCCCGAAGATATTGCAACCATTCGAGATGTCGGTAAGAACCTCCATCGAGACATCTTTGCCTTGAGGCGTCGGCAGCGAGTCATCGCCAAACTTGGAGACCAGGACAAGGATATGATTATCAAGGCTAAGAGAGCCGCCAACCTTGTAAAACTACTCTGTGAGCGTGTCCAGAGGGCAATCAACAAGTACGAGCAAAAGTGCGAGTTTGAGCTTTTGAGAGACGGCGCTTACGAGCAGGATGAGGATGGCAACTTCTACAAGCCTACTACCCCCCAGTTTTATGGAGCTGAGGCTGACTTCCAGGAGATCCCGTACCGAGACAGCGAGTGTGGAGAAGTATACAGCACGAACCGTCGTTACAATGACGAGCAGAGACGATATAAAGACTGTCGTAGCGACATCTCCAGGGCTCAGGCCCTCTCGGAGCTCTCTACCTCATCGCAGACAGGAGACCTTTCAATCCTTAACTCTGCATCTCGCCCGCCTGCGTTCGACCAGTATGAGCACGAGGTCGCACACCCAAGGTCTGAAGCTGGACGTCAGCCGAAGTCTTCTCACGCCAACAAAGTCCTTGGTAGCAGGATCTCAAAGTCCTACCAAAACACATCTGGTAAAAGCCCCCGGTCTCCTCTCACCAAAAGCCCGACACTTGACTCACTCGCATAGCCCACCAGCGTGGTGCCACTTCCTCAACGCCCCAGGCCACATCTCCAGACCCTGAGATACTCTCGCCGCACATCACGACTGACAAGAAGTCCCGTACTCGTGGACACAGCAATAAGTTCGAGCGGGATGGTCGGTCGCGTCGCCAGGCAAAGCGAGATGCAGAACAGGGTCGCTCGCCTCGTAAAATCGCAGGCAAGCTGGGGACACATATGCTCCACTATTGAGCGTTTGCCGAAGAGAGCTTTGGACGACGGCAATCATGACTACAAGAACAAAGACGAGATCGAAATGGAGCGCGCAGCAGTAGACATGGCTGTCACATGTATCGTTGTGTCTTTGCCCGAGTTGGGAAGGGGTTCATCATGGCAACTTTGCCTATCGTTCTCGAGTACAATCTCCACTAGGCGGCTGGCTTTCTGGTTGTTTCATTCCTCGAAGTATACGCACTTTGCAACTCTGCTGTTTCTGACTCAAAGCATTTCATGTTTTCTGAGTATGGCGTTCACTTCCCTGCTCACACCGGCGGCAGCAATGCTTGGGTCACAACTTCTACATTCTGCAGGTGGCAATACCATGCAGCATGCCATGGATACCCTCAGGTTTGGCGTCATATCGTAGAACTTCTCAAAATGCGGACATCAGTTCATAGATACCGTCTCTCCGTTCGCCTTCCCTTTGCCATCTTCAACTGCTGTGTCCAACCCACTCCAACTCCTTGCAATGTGCTGTATCCCAAAAGGCAAGCATCCTAGAACATGAATATACCTGGAGTAAAGTGGTAATGCAACCTCTCCGCTTTCACCTCTGTCTACCAACTTGATGATACCCTGTGCCATCTCTGCCGGTGTAACGAGCGGTCCAAAGAACTTGCTCGGTGCGTGTACGTGCTCAAACATCTTTGTGCTCATCTGGCCAGGCTGTACCAGGATTGTCTTGATTTCCTCTGCACCGGGTGTATGCGCGAGCTCGGCTCGTAAAGAGTGGTGGAGAGCCAGCAGTGCGGCTTTCGAGGCGCAGTATGCGGAGAGGTTCGCGGCGCCCAGGTGGCCGAGGACGGAGGAAACGGTAACGATCGTGCCGCGGCCTTCAGCGAGCATATGAGGAAGGAAAGTACGGAGGGTCGTGAAGTGTGAGATGGTGTTCACACGGAAGGTCTGCTCGACTTCGGCGGCGGTGGATGCGAGAATTGACTTTGTGTGCACGATGCCGGCGTTGTTGATGAGGATTGTAGGAGGGCCGAGCTATGCTTGTCAGTAACCCTGTTCTTGACAATACCGGCTGTGCATAAGCTCACATCTTTGACGATTTGTGCTGCCGCAGCTTCCACTTGCTGCGCATCTCCCACATCGCAATGGTAATATGCTACGTTCTTCGCCTCTGCTTCAGCCTTGTCTACTCTCTTTAGATCCAACACAGCAACATTGGCGTTTCTCATTCCATAGGTCTCTGCGAGCAAGCCACCCAGACCATCAACACCACCTGTAATGACGATGACCTCTTCACTCAGATCGACCTCCCGGTGCGCGCCAAACGCTATCCTGTCGCTGACAATGCCGAAAATACCGATCGCGCTCATGGCAATGGACCAGCCGATCGCAATGCGCATCTCGGGAGCTTCATACTTTGTGTACTGTGCGCGCAGACACAGCACAACAATCCAAGACACGAACGGGTGGAAAACGGTGTAGCCCAAGACATACCATATCAGGTCGATGGTGAGGTACTGATGCCACGGCGCGTCGAGTCTCGGCTGTTGAGCCTTCTTAGGTGGTTGGAAGGGGACGGTTTTTATGGCGGTTGACATTGTGGGTGCTTTGATGCAGGAGGGTCGTTGATGCTCATGCATGATGTAACGTGATGAACGTGTGGGGCTTGAGCTGGCGCGTAATCGAGGCTCGTGGCAATGGTAAGTTGAAACGATGTGATAGCTACGGAGGTTGCTTGAAGAGCCTGAGGTTATGAAAGATCGCGAGAGACATGGCTAGAGCATCACTCCTCTTATTGCTAATTTACATGGCTGCGATGCTGAAGGTGGGAGTGTTTCATCGCGGTGTCACGTCGAGTTTATCTTAGCGCGGATTTCCTCCAGCAGAGCTGCCACTCGAGAATAATATGTCTGTCCCTAGTGACGATGGGAAGAGTTGGCTAAGAAAGAACATAGAACCAGCAACGTTGTTTCCAAACTATAAAAGATCAACACGAGTACTGCTGCAGATGGAGTGGCGTCACGGCCTGTTCGGAGAGCTGTGCCTTGAAAGTGAGCTGTCTTGCATGTGCTGATCTCACCGGTGCATTGCAGCCTTGCTGCGTGACACCTGCTGAGCTCACAGCCAGCAGACGTCTGCATCTTAAGTGACACTGCGTCCAATTTCCACATGTTGATTTGGTGAGTGAACGAACCTTTTCTTGTATCGGGCTCAGGCCATGAAGCAATACAAGGATGCCTTGAGCTGGGTGGTGAAAGCCATAGGGCTGACTCGTTTCTACAGCAGCCCAACTCCGCTGCCAACGAAAACAAACTCCACGTCCAATCGCGACCAGATGCACTCACACCAGCACCACAGCCTGTGACGACATGCCGTTGCTGATCTGACGCGCCTCAGAAATCCTCAGCTGCCGTATCTAGCCTCCACATAGCAATGTTCCCATGTGCACGCGCCCCGGGGTCCCTCATCTGAGCCGCTCCGCCTTAAAACACAGACAGGCTGTGAGCCAGTGCCTAAATCGCGGCACAGCGGCTGTGTCTGCCTGGTGTTTGAGACTACAAACGCCTGCGCTGGCCCTCTCGCCTCACTCCAGCGTGCACGGCGCAAACCAGATCGCCCGCCATGGTCAAAGCTGATGCTTCGCGAAATTACTATGCCGACCTCAAAGTCGCGCCTAACGCCCACGAGAACGAGATCCGCAAAGCCTTCCGCTCGCTTGCCCTTCAATACCATCCCGACCGCAATCCAGGGCACGAGGCAGAGTTCGTTGTCAAGTTTCAAGAGATACAGGCTGCTCATGAGATCTTGTGCGATCCCACACAGCGGCTGAAGTACGACAACGAGAGAAAGAAGTACCGCAACTCGAACACACCTACGAATACGCCGAACACACCACGAACTCGACCTCCGCCGCCGCCTCGAAATGCCCACACAACGTCCACACCAAGCGGATCTTACTACCGCGCTCCGCCTCCAAAACCGCAACCCCAGCCACAACGGCCGCCACCACAGCACTACCAGACCTACAACAGTGGGCAGGACAGATTCACGAACAAGAATTTTCGGCCTCCTCCGACGGCACAGCGACCTCACTCCGCGCAGAAGGACTCGCAGGATCGTGCCAGTGTGTTCACAGCATGGCAGAAGATGAAATCAGGTACGCGGCCTGAAGAGCCACGCCCAAATCCTACAAACCCCAACAACCCCAATGGCACGCCTTTTGGGCGAAGTCAAAGCACGAGGGTCCCTTCTGTGAAGACCGGTTTCAACCCAGGCACGCCCGGAGCAGACGAAGGGCCGGCCAAATCTGGAGGATATCGTTCAAGCTACGCTCGCCCAACCGCGACACCACCCACGCCAGCCGAAACCAGTTCGCCCAATGCCGATGCTCCTTTCTCTGAGGGCAACCGTGTGCGGACGCCGTACTACTCTAAGGCTGCCGGCATCCGCGAGGAAGGCATTGGGAGGTCTGCCAGCATGCGTAATTCCCCGTTACATTCACACCAGCCTAGCCCATCGAACGATGCAGGCTCCCATTCGGATTCCGGGAGGAGACAGCAAAGAAACTCATATGGCGGCAGCTCCACTAAACACCAATTTCCGCAGATGTATCCAGACTCAAGCGATGAGTCTGAGGCTGAGGTCTTCCGAACCAGCACTGGGAACAGGCAACGAGCACCATCCAAAGCCTCACACCCACCTCCTCCTACCTGGGGTCAAAGTAGCTTTGCGACTCCACCACCCAAACAGAGTGTCCCTCCGTCTGGCAATGTGCCAAACAGTTTCAAGAGCAGGAGCGAAGAGAGCATCAATATGAAGTTCTCTCCATCTGACTGGCATGGCAAGTTTCAAGGCAGTGCTGATTACTTCGCGCCCAACGCGCAGGCCAGTGCTGCTAACAAAGGTCGACAATCGCCCACACGCGGAAGAGCGGCGTCGCAGCGAGCAGCGCCTTCGTACCCACCACCAGGCAACTCGTTCAAGACCCAGTTTGGCTACATGCCTCCGCCGCCTCCAGGCCCTCCTCCTCAGCCTAAATTTGCCCCTCCTCCCGAGGCCATGCCTCACAATGCAAAGTTTAGCCCCGAGATCTGGAGCGAAACCTTCAAAGAGCCAAGCTGGGCGTTGCCGAACGATGTCTCAGATCGTAAGAACTCGGAGACTTTGAAAAGACCAAAACCGCCACGCAAGCCATCCGTACCAAAACCACAGGATCAGCCTGACAGATCTCGGCCGACCTATCAAGCAACTGCAGAAGAGCTAACAGGCGAACCGGAGGAGATGGATATTGACTCGGATACTCAGCCTACTAAGAATGCTAACTTTTCCGCTACGAGGCCAAAGACCGCACCATCGTCGCCGAGAAAGGAAAAGACAAGGAGGACTGGTTCTGTGCCTCCGAAGTCAGCTCCTTCTCCTGCTTTACCTAGCACATCGTCCGCTCCAGGTTTGAACGGCCTCTCTGGTATTGCTACTGTGGAGCCCTTCATCCCCATGTCAAACGGTGGCTTATCGGAACTCGATGCGTTGAAGAACACCCTACCATTCGAGTCGCGAGCGTCAACCGCACATCCCACCAAGCCAAGCTCCGCTCGCACATTGAAGTTGCCGACCTTACCTGCAGCCCCCCATGCACCTCTGAAGCTCGACCAGGCCACCACAGACGCCTACTTTAGCCACATGGAAAGCTATGTCAGAGCCTTCCATGCCTTCAGCAAGGGCATCACCAATCACTTCGCTTCCAGAAGCACTGAACTTGAGGATCTCGATGACAAGTTCATCCATATACGCGGCGAGACAACCAAGAAGCTTGGCTTCGCCAGCTACCTCAACCGCATGAAGGAGGACGAGGCTGTGATGACAACATGGAAGGTTGCGCAGGAGAGGCACATCAAGGCGTTGGAGCAGTGTGAAGAAGTGCGAAACAAGACGATCAAGCTGTATCAGTGAGCAGCTAACTGTTGCTGTCCGGCGCCTCACAGTTATGCTGATCGCTCTTTAGCATTGACATGCCTGTAGAAGATACGAGCCCGATGAAGCACATGAGAGAGAGGCTTGTTGAGATCGTTGCTGGTCTTTCCCTCCGGCGATCGTTATCCGTAGCGACCCCAAAACCGGTTCCTGCCTCCGCGGATGCAAGTTTACGGTCGAATCCGTACCCGCATATGAGGAGGAACGTCAGTGCGTCAGCTTAGTGTGCGGATGATGCGGATGACGAGCCGTTCGCATTGAGAACCGAGCCGTTGAAGCGAAGGAAGAAGCCAAAGTGACGCGGATTTTGATAATTGGCAAGGAGGGTGACAGTGAGCGAGCCGTGTAGGAGTGATGCGGTTGGCACAACAGCCTTATGTTATAAGACGAATATGTATAGACTTTGGCATAGCGAATGCGATTATTACGATGTAAGCTGTCACAGCATATCAAGCGTTGAGAATGTCTCGATTGCGTCTGTGCTCATTTTTTAAGCTTGGCTCAAGTTCCCGAAGGAGCTCACTTTCCTTGGAGCTTCTCTGCTTAGGGTCCTATTTAGCTCGAAATCGCACACTGTGACGACGTGTCGTCAGCAGTTTAAGTTGTGTAGGTGCGATATGTGAACAGTGTGTGCGGCGTGCACGTGAAACGACTCCTTTGGGCGCTAGCGGATGTGAGGGTCGAATGAAGGAAGTGGATGTGGAACCTCCAGGATACGAGCAGTCCCGCGGAGACTGGTCATCGCTTCTTATCATACGGGATTCTGGCTCCCTCGATTATGGCTTGCGACAATTAATAAAAGTTGCCCTGACTGTCAGCACTTTATGAATGGGTAATACTGCCAAGAACCACTCCTTCGCTTTCTCTTCGAGCGAGTCAGGATACGCCTCATGCAGGTGATGTTGTCAAAAAGGATTTCGATGCTAAGCGGTCGGCGTAGCACATGCTCGGAGGGTCGACAACATTGGAGTTCCTCCTCATCCGCCTAGTTTGCAACCCATCCCGTCTTAGCGTACCCAATCACAACCACGTGATGACAGTCGCAACTGGACTTCCCCCCTTTCTGGAGAACATCGTCAAAGCATGACTAAGCCCATGCAGGTAGATGCTAGGCTTGCAATTTCGATTGCCATGGCTCTTATTGCATTGCTGCACAAGACGACTGTAATGCGCACGCACGCACGTGCTACAGACCAGGGTGATTCCACGAAATCATCACTTCTGCACCCAGCGCTGAGGTGGGTGGTGTTGTGTTGTCTGATTTTGTAAGGGCCGGACATCGTTGCTACAACGGTCCTGGGCGTTGGGTGATCGCTGCCACGCGTTGGGTGGAGCCTTGATCGACGGCTACTCCCCTTCATTTGACCCTTGCGATGCTCTCGGACGCACATCACACCAGTAACAGACGTCAAATGCGGCATACAACGTCTTGCTGAGACAGGTCCCCTGGACGCACATCTGGCGGGGTGTAACGGTCTTGCAGCAGTTACTGCATGCGAGGGATTGTTGAGTTGCAAAGGTATCTCCGTTAACCGCACGTTGTGGGACATATACTTTTTGCGACTAATCAACGGACCTGCCTCATTGAGGCCAAAACGTCGATGCCCAAACATCAGCGGCAGTTGCTCTGGTCAAACTGTCAACTGCGGTAGTCCCGGGAGTGTCATCACGACTCGCTAGCCACCAGCCCTGAGACGTGACGCATGTCGCCCGACTAGGTTCTCGATTTCACCGGCGCGGCCAGTTCTGTGCGTGCCATGCTCGCTGAGTCGCGGGTGTTCTCGTAGGCTTCCTTCCGGACGGGGAGACGGGAGGATGCAGCCACCCAAGCAGATTGCCATCGCGCCGGCCTTGCGTGGTCAAATAGAGGCAGTGTGAAGGAGTGTTCGTAAGCTACGGCATTAACGCGTGTGATATAAGGCCGGCCCATGGTTGCCAAGCGTGGAGAAGGGCAACCGTGATGGAGAAGCTTGGACGCCAGCCTCGTCCAGACACAAGCTCAAGGTCAACGGCGCAGCCAGCCCACGCACCACCTCTCAGCCCTCGAACCAACGTGGGCCCGTTGTGCAGATCAAGCCACTGCCCGACTCTGGTACACTTGTGCTAGTGCCATTTAGCGGCAGAGCTGCGAGATGACACCATGCCGTCTCGCAGCTGGCCCTTTCTCAACCACTCACGGCTCTCGCAGGACCTTGCTCCTTGTTCGTCGCTATGGCGAATTTTTCTTACACGCAAACTCCATAGTCCATGCTGCCTTTAGGCCCCCGGAACACGCCATGACATCCGTTCGTCAGGTCGGATTTGAGTTGACTTTGAGCTAGTCTAAACTCTCTATGCAAGCGCTTGACAACACTTACTTTCCCGAGCTTGGCAACTTGTCGCGTCCTGGATGCATGTAACCTGAACTTGTTTCCATTCATGTGGCATGGCTCCGCATCACGCTTCGGGTACCTGGTTCGCACTGACCTCTAACTGCTGCTTTGCGTACGTTCCAGACGGACCGGCACGCTCCTATGTATACCTCCGGACGCCATCTCAATCTTTCATCACTGATCTATTTCTATCACGCAGTGACATTCTCCCGCCACTCTAAGCCAAATTAGTCTATCTCACTGCCCTGTCCTCGATCTCACCCCAAGTCTGCAGTTGCAACGACTTCACTTCGATGTGCGATTACACTCAAGTCCAATACAAATGCAGCCACGTACGATACGTCGTTCGAGCCTGGTGTACCAAATACCAAGAAACACACAAACGATGTCCTGCAAATGTCGTGGCAATGTGAGCTTTTCCCAATGACGTGAGAGTTGAGATGCTGATAGCGTTGCAGAGAGTATCGATTGGACGAAGACTGCGGTTCGTCCAAACTGCAGAAATGATGACCTAAACTGATGCCACTGCTAGGTGATTGCAGAACTTCCACACCTAGGCCACGATAGCATTAGTCAACCATATTTCGAATCATGTACTTCATCTGGTTACATTACCAAGCAAGGCGCAAACAGGACAGCAGAAAGCTGCAGGATACCCAATTTGAGGTTTTTTCCAATGAAGAATTGTTTGTAGGTAGCGGCAATGTGCTCTGTTTGAATCAAGCATCATTTTCTCAATGTCACAGGCGCACTGGCGGGGATCATGTCTTCAAGATCGCCATATGACAGCGTGCCATGAAATTCGGGGCTGGTTTTTCCTCGACCAAACGATCTATAATCGCTCATCCAACAAGTAATAAAAAGTACCACTCTTGTTTCTGGATTGATCATACGACTCCACACTTTAATGGCACCAAAGTCTGCAGCCGACGAGTGGCACCGGCAAAGGTGCGTCACAGACACATGGCCTGGCGGGGTGATTATGCACGCACACTGTGCCACTGGCGTTGTGCGAACATTTGGTATACGGTGTGCGTTGACCCATGGCGTCCATCATCTCACTACATTGCCACGGACGCTCAGTATCCCCTCTGAAGTCAAACCAGAAGCTGCGCAATCACATTCATTCGGTCGGTGAAACGTACCGCTTATCATGGGTGAATTAACAAGGATTGCTTGCAGTGCTCGAAACAGAGCGCTCATTTGAGAGATGATTTTCGCATGGATCAGCTTCTCCCCAGCAGCAGAGTTTGATGGCACACAAATGAACTTTTCCATGCACCAAAGGGCACGTATTTTTTGAAAACGTCGCTCAGTCGTTCCTCGCTTCCTGGCAGTCATTTACCCTACTGTAGCACAGGCTGCTAGGTACAAGGCGCAGGGCAAGCTGCCGCATCTCGGCAGATGTTTGTTGCCTCCCTTACAGGCTGAATCCCAAACCCCGGGAACGGCGCGATATGGGGTGGCCCATAATGCAGGGTTGCCAAGCCAATCAGAGTTGTATACAAACACGTGCATACTTTGCGAGCAAGTGAACGAGATGGGGAGTTATGGCAAGTAAGGTTGATTTCCGGCTTCCCCTCACGAACGAAGTCTTCTTGCGGAACATATGGGAGCGCGCTGAGCGGTGCCAGTGCCAGATGACTACCATTTTACAGCTGCGATTCGTCGGAACGACTTCTTGGCATGCAGTTGACGGTGTTGAGATGCATATAAATCCAGTGCCGTGACCCACATGCTAGCTCTCAGATTCTGCGGGCTTCCGCATGGCCTATAGCGATCCCTCCGCGTGAATTAAATTGGCCGGTGGTTGCACTTATCGCATCTGTGGCGGTTCCTGCAGAGGCTGTTGTGGGCTTCCTAGGTGAAGCTGTGGCTCGAGTCAACAGCTTGTCAGCCTTGTCGTCATTCGCACGAAAAATGTCCAAGGAAACAGTAAGACTAACATCAGGTCGCCATGCAACATGGGCTTGTTAGCGTTAAGTCCGGGCTGATCTTGGTCAGGGTGCAGTGGCAGACTTCACGGGACATATGCGACTCAGCCCACATCCGACAAAGTGGACTGATTCAGATCCAATGCCGAGTCAATGCGGCGAACACCTTACCCTATGAATCAAGGAATACAAGCAATCATCAGACGGATGCTCTCCCAGCGAGTGATGGGTCGAGTCTCGCGTGAACAGAACATCAGCTACAAGTTGAGTCTATACACAGCTTAGTTCCGTCACCTGCCTATAGCTGACTGGCTTTTGTGTTGGCAATGCTGTTCACAGTCTGATCAACCGAGCCATTCAGCATCAGCATTTGGATGAGACACAAAGTGAAGAGAACCCATAGATTTACATCGCATGCGGCAGATACACCTCTATGCCTGTACCAAGCCTACTACTTCCGGTTGTGAAGCCACAACGTTGAACATACGGCTGTAGAGCAAGTCTATGACGACTGTAAGGAAATCAGGGACATGTGCGTCGCACTCATCAAACCACAAGCGAACTCCGCGGGAATAAAATCCACCAAATCCGGCTCAATATTTGCTTTGTGAGCCGGTCTTATGCCATCATAAAGTACGCGCGAATCAGAATTTTGCTACGCAGGTATTACCCGGTCTTTGAGGCGGCTCTGGTCGTTTCGCTTACGCGGCAAACTTCGCGTACATGCCTCAGATGACTGTTGCCCTGAGATCGATTAAATCTCCATTTAGCACATCAGACTCAGGCTGGCCAGCTTTAAAGGCTGTCGTCTTGCAGACTCGGTACATAGACGCGAGCCAATCGCAAGCCTGCTCTTGAGCCAACCTAGGCCTCGTCAATCGAGACCCTGCTTGCTGACCATTTTGAAGCAACAATTATCCGCACAGGCACAGCTACAGCTTGATCAAAGTTATGGAAGAGCGCAATCCATGTCGACGATATATCGCCTTTTCAGCAACTATATAGTCAGCGATTGATGATGGCACTTGCGCCAAATATCTGCGGACGACTTTGGTCCTTGACAATGCTAAAACGAGCAGCAAGGCACGACGAAAGTCGATCTAGTTGCTGCCTCAGGAACCGAGGTTTTGGCTCGCGGGAGCGGGCCGAGCTCTGACAGAAAGCCCCGTCTCGTTCGAAGGACGTAACCATTCGGGCCTATTGCAATCAATCAACAAGTCTTCAAATTCGTATCCAGCGCTCCCACAATCTTACCCTTGTTTCCTAACATGAAACGGAAGATCTAACAAGGCCTCCCATATCGCACGCGCACTAGTTATGGCCAAGCCGCAGGTGGCTTTGCGGTGCTGACGGAGTGCTGAGCAAGCGCCGGCGGATCTCGAGATTGGCACACATTTCTATCGCAAACCTTCGTCGAAGCTACTGACATCAACAATGTAGAGGTTTCACGCCAAATTGACGACAGGCGTCCACTTTTGGCCCGCGAAATATCTAAACAAACCTACTTCAGCTTGGCTCTGATCCGCTCATGCTAATAAAGTTGCATGACTGTCGGCAAGTCCTCCGTACCCAAGAGACGGAGCGAACTCCGTCCACTTGTCACCCAAACCTATTTACGACGATCACCGAAAAACGAGGTCAGTAATGATCGTTGGGCTGGAACGCACGCCGAACCTACCACGCGTGACGTGCATAGGGACGCCCAGTGCTGCAATGCAATCGCCAGATCGGAAGCTAGTCGAGTGGGCGGTCTTAGACGCGTGGTCGTCAACGCATTGTTAATGTGTACAAACTTACGGCACACCGGTGTACATGCCGCACTGACAAGGTCCAGGTAAGTAATTGGAACCTTTCGCTCGAACTCTCCGCACGGCATTACATTCCTACAAAGCAGCCGAAGCCAGTCTTGCCTCGCTCCTTCGCGTCCATCAAACCGACGACACTGCCGCAGCGGTCCTTCTCCGGTGCTCATCCACTGTCATCCGCCTCCCCGTGAAGCGCAACGTCTGGACCTTAGCGCTCGGGGCCCGCTCAAAACCGTCCGCTCAGCGACTCACGAGTCTTATCCTCTACGATGTAGAGCCATCGGAATAGATTAAGTCGACGGGGGGTAATCGAGAGCAAGGCGCAGTAATCATGTGTTCAAAGGGAAGCAATTGATATCGCCCTTGCGGCCCGAGTAGACAGTGATAGCAGAAATATGTTACAGTATCACCAAACCACCCCCCAAATGGTGAGCTTGGAGCGTTTGCGTCCCGAGAGGTGGCAATGAGGCCCTTGGTCATGCCCAAGTGCGAGTCGGCATGCTGCCCTGGTTTGGCAAGAACAACGACAGTAGACAACTGGCTTGAACGGAATTCTCCTTCGCCTACGCCGAAGACACGAAGGTGGACCGAAGTCCGGATACGACCTTGACCAGTCGCTCTCGTTGGACATGGGTCCTGAAGTGCAGCGTCCTCAGGGTATCCTGCTGGGATCTGAAGTTGCTGACAAGGAGCATGTGCGCATCGTGTTCAAGCTTGTATAAGGTCTCTGTAAATGGACGCTGCCTAAGAACGACATAAACCATACCAAGCGCAGTCATGGTACGGCAAACAGAACCAATGAGTTCACTAAAATGATGCCATGGCTGTGGCTCAGAAGTGTGCATGCATAATGTGAGCTGTTGGCAACACGCTAGTGCATGGTTCATGCATGCAGATATATGCGTCGCACGTCTCTCCAAGGAGTTCTGAGCAACCTTGTGTCCAAATCATGGCAAGGAGTACCCAATCGCATGACTGAAACTGTCTTGTCTTATGATTGGTCGAGTGATTTCATAAGCGAAATCAGGAACAGGAAATCGCGCCATTCGGCGTTCGATGATCCGCATCCCCAATTCAGGCCGCAGACATGTACCCTCTCGAAGACATACCACGACCTGAAAATGGGTACTATGTTCTCGTCACTGGAGCCAACAGGTAAGTTCCTCCTTCACTCCTCTCTTGCATCTTACTGACGATATGCAGCGGCCTGGGACTTGGCATTGGCACACGCATGATCGATGAATTCCTGCTCACCCGCCCTCAAACCGAATCTCTCGTTCTGATCGTCACCACCCGTGACAAAAGGAAGGGGGACGCTACGATTGAGACCCTTGAAGCACATCTGCGCAAAGTGTGCCGCCAGCATGAACGGACATTGCCGGGCGTCTCGCAGCTTTTACAAGGGCGCATACATTTTAGGCAGGAGCGCCTGGATCTGCTGAGCCTCGTCTCGGTGCAGGACCTCAGCAAGAAATTGCGCGACACAACGCCGAAGCTCGACGCCGTCATTTGCAACGCGGGTATTGGCGGCTGGACAGGCATCAATTGGCCCCTGGCGATCTGGAATATCCTCAGGCGGTGGAAGACGGCTGTCAGCTGGCCCACCTTTAAGATTTCTGGTAAGGGTTGGGTCGCAAGGCCTCAGCTACCGCTCAGAGACGGGGGACCACAAGAGGAGCCCGTGCTAGGTGAGGTCTTCTGCGCCAACTTCTTTGGACATTATCTCCTCTGCCACTACCTTGCACCGCTACTTGCAAGACACCCAAGGAGTGAAGGCCGTAGAGGCCGAATTGTTTGGACAAGCAGTCTAGAGGCATATGCACACACACTCAACATCGACGATCTTCAAGGGATCACTTCTGAAGATGCAGCCTACGAATCCTCGAAGCGATTGACCGATGTGATGGGAATCACGTCCCGACTCCCGGCAACGTCCAACGCAGTAGATCAATACCTCGACTTGCCTGACGCATCCACCGATATAACGAAACCCTTGATCTACGTTGCACACCCTGGCATCACCGCGACCGCGATTTTCGCTCTCCCTCTCGTTCTCGAATATGCCATGATCGCTGCGTTCTATATTGCTCGCTGGCTCGGCAGCCAATGGCACCCGATCACGCTCGAGAAAGGCGCTGTCGCTATGGTCTGGCTAGCCCTTGCCAAGCAGAGTACGCTTGACACAATGGAAGAGAAGGAAGGTGTAGGTAAATGGGGCAGCGCGACAGACTTCTGGGGTCAAGAGCGAGTTGAACGGACGGAGGTTTCAGGCTGGGGCTGGGGAGGCCGACTGGCAGAGTACAAGAGGAAAGGAAGAGACCCGTTCGCCAAGGATCTCACGAAAGAGGAGCGGGACAAGTTTGAGGAAACGGGGAGGAGGTGCTGGGAAGAAATGGAGGTATTGAGGTGCGAGTGGGAAGATAGACTAAGGCGCGCTGGTTTTGCGGTGGAGATGGACTGAGCATCAGCTTGTGAACTAGGTTGTATTGTATGACTATGAGACGGGCTACATTACGCCTCTGCATTAGATTATTGTAATCAGCACGATCCGTTCTTTACAAAAAATGGCAAGCAGCCGGACTTGTTTCTGTCCCTAGCATCAATGCTGGCTTTAGCCAGGAGAATCCGAGCAATGACTTCCACCGTTGTACAATAAGCCTTGTGGCTGTTTCGCAGTACTTTTCGGTGTCTTAGCCGCTGAGGTCTACAACAGTCCGTTGCTTTTATTCTCGTCTCCACCGTAGTTCGGGGCCGCTCCGTCGGCAACTTTCGTCGGTTGACTACGAACTATGATGTAACAATGTGCTAGCGTGAAGACAGTGAGCGACAGCCTGACATGGCAGCTGGAGGAGTACGAGGTCGGTGCCTGTATCGGGTAAAGGTGGAAAGGTAATTGACAATAAGCTTTGAACGCTCTGAACAATCTTGTGTAGTAGCACCAGTTGTTTTCGAAGACTAGTGCGGAAGATCGGTATCGAGAGCCGATTCACTCAACGGTTCCTGCTTTACAGCCACAACAGTCCTAATGACCGGGAAAGCGTACATTGCACTAACGCAGGGCAACGGGAGTACACGTCTGACAGCAGAGACAAGAACGTGCCATGGTATACTTGCTTCTTGACCGGTGCTACAACAGCCTCTCAGATTAGATCATTGCGTGTAGCAGATTACCGATCTCCTGCGCCGGGGCGAAACAACGGATTGGGCATCTGTGCGTAAGGCTATCAGTCAAGCAAAACTCGAACAATTCCGGAATTGGGCCTTCACTACCACCAAACTCCACCTGCATATGTCACAGCGCTACAGCGATAGCTGATGAAATCGTTGGCCCGTTAGGGAGGCGGCCTCTCCCGTTCTCGAGTACCGCACCAATTGCTCACACCACTGCATCTTGCCTGTGTTCAGAGGAACAATTGGATGGGCGGGGTGATGGTGGCTTCATCACATTGCTTTTCGTGGAGTGGTGAATTATCGTTGGTGCAGGGCGCTGCTGCACAGATCCCAGAACAGCACTTTGGGGTCCATGGTCTAATGCACTGATCCGCAGCTAGCACACCCAGCAGCCAGTCGCAGAAGCTGGGGAGCGCAAGCCGTTGGAGCGGCACACGCCTTCGCCGTCAAGCGGTGCATGACCAAGGGACCGACATTTGCAGGCGCGGTCCACAACAACATGCAGCTGCTGCCCGACGCACATTGCGCTTCCCTGCCTCTTCTCCCCTCGCGTCATCTTCATTCTCAAGCCGTCCACTTCACTGCGCGCCGACGGCAGCGGTCGTTGTATTTCTGTTCACCGTGGCTGGGTGCTGCATTCCATTGCTCCTCCAGTGACGTGGAATTCACCGCTTGTTTGCCTTTCCGCTAGCCCTCAGCGAATCAACTAGCCTGTTCTACGCACATTTGACACTGCGACAATTGAGACATGGCCCCGAAAACTGATCCTCTATCGAGCGACTTCCCACCCGTCTTTGTGCGCACGAGCATCTGATTCACCTTCGTAACCATCCAGACTACTGACAGATAACGCGACGGACCACGCCGACCCAAGTTGTACAAGGCGTCCGCCTGCTTGTTCGATGACGTTGCGCTGGACCTTTTGCGCTTTACACAGCTCTTCAGCAGTCGCGTGACCGAGATACATCAGACGCAAGAGACGGAATCACATAGTGTGGAGTGAAGTGGAGCGCACAAGCGCACAGGGTTCCTGCTTTCTAGACGTTGTGTGAAACGGAAGAGTGGCTCAAGACCCTTATTAGTCTTTTCATACTACACGCGACCCACACTCGTCCCGTCACATTATTGGTAACATCCAGACTACCATCACTACAAACGCCACTACGAACAGCACGACATGACCACTCTACCCTCGTCGCGAGGATCTTCCCTCGATCATACATTCAGGCCAGCTACCCCAGAATCTACACCTGTGTTCAGGCGATCAGCGACCTCTTTGAGCATACCAAAATCAGAGTACTTGCGCAATGCGCTTGAGGCTCGACGCGCTCAGAACACCCCTGTTCAGAACGTGCCTGGGCTGATCAATACACTCTCTCGGCGCTCCACAGCACCGACCTCGGCTGCACCGCACACGCCAGCTGCAACACCAGACGCGTTCGATGAGTTCGACCTTCCAGAGGAGCTTTTGACACCTGAATCCCCCATCCGCAAACGGCGGCCGCACGAGAAGGATACGCCGCCTCGCGGTAAGACAAACCAAGAGCTAAGTACAGAAGTGGAAAAGTTACGAGACGAGCTATTCAAGCAAAACCTTCGAGTGGAATTGCTGAACAACAGCAACCACAAGCTACAGGAGAAATGGCTAAAGGCTAAGGAAGAGGCAGACCAGCTTAAGCCGCTGGAAGAGGAAAACTACGAGCTCCGAGCCGGAAACAAAAAACTGACGGAGAAGCTTGCCGCGATTCAAGATGTTATAGATCGCATCGACGAAATGAACGATGAGCTAGACAAGCTGTACCACGGAAAGAAAGCAGCGGAAGAAATGAACGAAGTCTTGAAAGAGGAGGTGGTAAACCTTACAAATGTCAACAAGGAGGCTGTCGCAAATATGCAAGAGACCGAAGAGGCATTGAATGAAGCTGTGGAGATGATAACAAGCTTGGAAGGCGAAAAGACGCAGCTTAGAAACGAAGTTGATGATCTCAAACAGAGAGTCGCAACGATTGAGTCGAAGCAAGTTGATGGCAGCGGATACCCTCAACGTGTTCACAGTATCGACGAGCATCGTCCTACAACCAGCTACGACGACTCAGATTATTATAGCCAGCCAGCCACGCCTCGCAGAGACATCGAAAAAGACACACAGTCCATTCGTTCAAAGCAATTCATCGAACTGACCAAAGAACGTACGCGCTCAGCGCGCAGCTTGTCGAAGCGAATGTCAGATGCCTCGCTGAAGGCAGCCGGTCTAATTTTTACTGGACCCATTCCTCAGATTCCACTCATACCCGAACATTATGCACAAGTCATCCCTCGAACCGTCGATGAGCGTTCCAGAGAGCAGAGATATCATCGAGGACCAGGCGTCGAGCAGTGCATCGGCATATCACGCGCTGATGTGCGCCGGCCTACGACCGGCACTCCGACACAGACACACGAGTCGTTTGGGCTTCACTGCTTGTGCCGGCCTGACCAACCCGCACGACCAGGCATATCGAGACCTGTAACGAGTTGCGTCCCCAGCGGCAACAACAGCTCACGGCCTCAAACTCGCACACACTCCGTCGTCGAACATTGTCCAGCGCCACCGCCGCGTACGACCAGCCGTCATGCACGCACTACCAGTGATGACCTTCTACGAACACGGTCTTCGAGTGAATCTGCCGACTCCCATGCGGCAAGTGGCACACTCGTAGGGTCAGAAGACAAGGAGCAAAGGCAAGAGCAAGTACTGGCTGCATGGAATACAACGAATCCCCGCACTTCGACAGTATCGTTACTAACATCACCTCGAATAGATCGACCAGACAAGGAGCGCTGGTGGAAAGATACAGAGAACGTGAGACCGCTGCGAACCAGAGAGACGACGGGGGCGCTCAGGAGACGTTTTTCCTTCGGCGAAGACAGTTCGGGTTCGCGAACCTTCGCCGCTAGAGCAGGAGAAATCAGGACCAACCCTACAACGCCGGCTACTGAAAGGCCAAACCAGGATTTTCTATTTAACCCGCGAGAAGACGAGGAGCAGTTCATGAGGAAGGCTATCACTAGACTTAAGGGGAGTATGCGGAGATGAGGCAATGGCCTGGACTGATGGAGCACAACGATTGCACGTTTAGTGATTTTCCTGGTATAAATCTGGGCTTGAGCGTGGCGTTTAATACGGGTAGGCCGTCATGACATGGGTTCGTTCTTAGATAACAGGCTCTCTGGCCTCCACGCACCAGTGCCGCATCTCAGACATCGGCGTGCATGCAGACTGTGTTGATGGACATGTCTAAATTACATGTTACCTCGAAAATGAATGCAAGCGTTCTCACGTGATCATCTCGGAGGTGCCACGTTTACTCCGCAATCCGCTCCACTCAAACCACGGTTCCGTCATGGTCCACCAGCGCTCATGCTTACTTCCTACCTTTTGCGCAACTCGTCCACCTTTCACGCTATGCTCGAGCAATAACCCTGCCGCCTTTCCGGACAGCATTCCATCACCACGCAACCATGATATCGTCAGGCTTCACCAACGCGCCTGTCTCGCAATTTCTCGTCTTCGGAATCGTCATCGGTGCTCTTGTCGCTACGCTCACCGACACTCGATACTACCTGCCCATCGCCGTCGTACCGCACATCTGGGGCTATGGGCAGTTATGGCGCTTTGTGACGTGGGGCTGGGTCTTCACAAATAGCACCGAGGTGCTCTTTGGCGTGCTGTCCTTGTACCAGCTGCGCGTCATCGAGCGGCTCTGGGGAAGCAGGAAGTTCCTGGTACGCACCCCACTCCCCGACCCCCAGTCCATGTGCTCGCAAGCATGAAATGCTTCACCAGCTGACGGCGTCCCGCAGTCGTTCCTCCTCGCTACCCTCCCATACACCACCCTCTTTCCCCCTCTCCTCCTCACCTTCGCCCTCCGCCCCCTCTCCCTCGGCTACGCAAACTACCTCCCCTCCGGACCAACTGCTGTTCTCTTCGCCCTGCTTGCAAACTACTACGCCGCCATCCCCTACACATACAGATACCGCATCTCGCCCGCGTCGCCTTCAACGGGGTCTCCCCCTCCCACCTCGACAGCGCAGCAGGCTACCAGCATCTGGGCGCGCAGCATCACCGTGACAAGCAAAGCGACGTCGTACGTTGCGCCGTTCCAGCTGGCCTTCTCGCAGTTCCCCGGCTCGCTGCTTGCGGCCGCCGTGGGCTGGGCGGTCGGCACAGCGTACCGCCGCGACGTGCTGCCCGGCGCACACGGGTGGAGGGTGGCTGCGTGGATGGTGGGCGAGGACGAGGGCGACAAGGGCGGGTTCGACAGTTTGAGGCAGAGGCTGGAGAGCGAGAGGGGCGAGGGCGCGAGTACGGGGATTCTGGCCGGCGAGACGGGGACTGCGGCTGGGGGAGCAAGGCAGAGGAGGACGCTGGGGGAGATGATCGGGGGCCAGTTTGGAGCGAGGGGGTAAGAGGGTGGATTGCAGGGCCTTTTTGCAGGCTTGGGCCGCTAGATTATGAGGTGCAATGCAGATGTTGAGGCTGAAAAGTGTCTGTGCTTGTGCTCACCATGGTTCATGGCGCTGAGATTGCGTGGTGGGATTGCTTCATTTCACCCGCTTGCTGTGGTCCCGCTCTCCACGCCGTGCAACAAGCTTGGCAGGCTTGGATGAGGCCAGATCGAAGCCTCGCTTGTGCACGGTCGATGACCTGAATCGTTCACGCCATGGCCACGACCGACGTGATGGACGGGGTTCGTGATATGATGGTGATGCATTTGGATCTGCAGACATGGGGAACGAAGCCTGCATGTCAACTTTCACATACCTCACACCCACATCAATCCTCACTATCCGTCCATCCCCCTCCCTCCCCATTCCCACGAACGAACAAATACATCTCCACCCCCTTCTCCCCCATGACACCCACCACATCCTCCTGCACAACCCGCATCCCCCACATGATCAACCTGACCCCCAAATTCTCCGTCGGCCCATCGACAAACACCCCCTCGCCCTCGCCCTCGCCCTCGCCCTCCTTGGCCTGCACAAACGTCAGCCCCAGATCATCGAGCACATCGCTCGGTCCCAGCTCCTCGCCCTGCCCCTGCAAAGCTACAAAGTCATCGAGGTGTTCGTCGACGAAGGAATACGTGTCCGCGTCTTCGATGCCATCCTCGATGCGGGGGAGGGGGTGTGTGGCGGTTAGAGAGGCGAGGAGAGAGGATGTTTCGCCGCTGGCGTTGTCGGCGTTGGTGAGGACTAGGGAGGCGTAGGTGGTGAGGAGCAGGGTCCAGAGCAGACGCGAGTGGTCGGGGCTGGTGGTGGTGGGTTGGAGGCGGTGTTTCTGCATGCCGGCTGAGAAGGTGGCGAACGCGGCGGGATATTCAGTGCGTAGGGCGGCGAGGGCGTGGGGAAGGGAAAGGAGGTACGAGCGCTGGGGTAGCGTGGGAGAGGTGGGAGGGAGAAGGAGAGTGTTGATGGCGGATTGTAGTTCGGAACGCACGGCGTGGATAATCTTTGCTTGGCCGTCGCGGTAGGTTTTTGCGAAGCGCTGCTTTGTGTTCTTCGGTTCTGCTGCGAGGGTGAGAGGCAGAGTGGAGCTGCGCTGCGTGAGCGCTTGGTGCAGCAGCGTCAGCACCTGTAGAGTGATTCGCTCGCCAGGTCTTTCAGTGTTGATGTCATCCGGGGGGATGTCGCAGGAGAGAACCGTCTGAATGAAGAAGAAGTGCACAATGTAAGGGGGCAAACCGCGGAAAAAGGGGACGTGGTTCTCATAGCGCCCGAATGGATGGCCTTTGGCGCGGAGAAAGTGTTGTTCTTTGTTTGGGTCTGTCTGCAGGAAGGATGTATCCATGCCGAATGGCACGCTTTCAGGTTTCATCAACCCCATCTGGGTAGCATACTGCATGAGCTCAGGTTGAAAGGCGAGTTTCAGAGCAAACTGCTCGATGGGATTGTCGAGCAGACAGAAGCCGTACCCAAGCAGAAGCTCATCATTCTGCTTAGGGGCGTAGTTGTTGAAAAGTTCTTCGTTTTCAATGAACGTTGAGCTTTCCAGACAGCGGAGTGTGAAGGATTGGTGAGGCCGGAATTCCCATTCTACTTTGGCCGTGACAGAGTGGTTGAGAATGTCGACAACCGGAAAGAGGATCGGGATGGTCTCAATCTCCGGCAGGATATGTGTTGATATGAACGCTCGAGATGTGAATATAGTGGCAGCCCAGAGGAGAGACTCGCTGGTGGTCGTTAGTGCTACGCTTGTCAAACGAGTATTGTTGATATGCAAGGACTGAATGCAAGCGGCCGCAGACAGAGATCTATTTCTGGCCAACCAGCTGCGTCGTTTGCCCACTTGCGGGAGGACGTCTCTTTATCGAGAATGCCTTGACTTGACTTTGTGATTGGCGCGGTCTTGCCGGATGAGAACATCACTCTTGCAAACACTTACAAGTCTACTTGATCAGCCCAAGCAACGCCAACTTCTTTCAGGACGCTGACAGCGTCTTCCCATTGCCTTCGATAGTCTGCCTCTCTCTCCTGGAGCGCAGGGGCCAAGCTGGTGCCAGTAAGAAAAGCCACATCCTCTTCGTCAAACCAGAGTGGCGTTGTCATGCTCTCCGGTCCGGGCAGACATGCGATGTAGTGGTACCATGGGGACTCCTTGCCTATGATACGCTGCTCAATCAGAAGCAGGTAGGTTAGTATGTGATCAGGTATCCTGCCACGACATTGCTGTAGAGGGCTCGTAATCGGTAGCACCTCTTTCTGGTCTGGGTCTAGGTTGAGGCTCGAGAGCGTCAGCTTCAGAGGACAAGTCACGACCTCCGGTGTCGTTGGCCTTAGCGCGCGCATGTGATGGCCTTGAGACTCGCTGAAGACGATCTTGACGTCCGGACTCAGGCAGCCTCCATGGTGGGTGAACCATGACAAGAGCTCTTCGGCCAACGGATGTGTTTTGAAATCGATACGAGGGTTCGATGATGCATCCCTACCAGGCGTGGATTGGCGCTCGCCTGATGACATGATGGCTTGGTGTGAGGCTCCGGGGCTGCTGACGCGAGCTTTCGTCTGAGCCAGCTCGGCTGCTGTCGAAACCCGAACCGATTACTATTTGATGCAATCGGACATGTAAATGGCTTGGCGAGTAGTTGATTTGTCGGACCAGCCCACGAGTACACGAGCAGATCGGCCTCGGCGTAAATTTTCATGTAGTGCACGGAGGGCGGATGAAAGCGGATACCGAGCGGACGAGCAGACAGGACGAGAATCAGGTCGACAGCGATTTTGCAGAGGTTGTGAGATAGCGGGGTTGCAACGTCGCCGCATCAATCGGCTGATCCTTGTGTGGTGATGGCGCTTCGGCGGGCGGTGAGGATTCAAGGTTGAGATTTTGCGTTTCCATTTTTGTTGTTGGTCAGATTAGTTCAATCAAGGCAGTCAATGCAGCGTCGAGACCGGTTCAAGCTTTCCAAGCATTGACCGCTTTCTACTTGAGCATTTGTATGCTCCATAGTGGTTCAGATTCAAGCGAGTTATTGACAATCCTGGGTCAAGACAGTGCAGCTCGCTTGAGCTGACTGTGGCACGGCTGGTAGCCAATGAGCGTGTTCGAGTTACGTGCACGAGCAATACGCCGCACTGGATTTGAGCTGCGGTGTACCAATGTGCGTACACTGGCGCCGCATGCATTGAGAGCAGCAAGTTGCGACGTCCGGATGAAAGCGGAAATGGTGACGGAACTATGCTGCGACAGAAAGCGCCGTTGAAGGCAGCTAATGGCGACTGCGCGGTGGGCTCTGGGCAAGCAATGACCGAAGGCCGTGTGCAAGCAGGGAATTGCTATGGTGACGACGTACGCAGGGCCAGCTGCTGAGGCGTCCTCGCCGCCAAGCAGACAGGAGATGATGGATTGAGGCAAGACGGCGACGGGGTTCGCTGCAGAAGCATGAAACACAGCAGATGGACGAATCAGCGGCGGCAGGGGGATGGAGACGAAGCATGCACTAGCGGGTACCGGGACGATTGACATGACGGCGCTGGAGGGCGCCTCGTGTGTGAAGCGACGGACAAACGCTGGCCAGGGCGTCGCAGGCGGCAGAAATGAGGGTGAGCGTGTGATGAGGGGGACTGGCACAGCCGGCCATCCGCGTGCATGGTCCAGCGCTGATGTCTTTGACGGCGGCGCTGCGCAGGCCGCTGCTCTGCCACCTTTCCAGCCTCGCAGCGACACATGGTGCAGTCCGCTGCCTGCAGGGCGTCGCTGGCTGAGGATTCCCTGCACCAGATCAGCTTCGTGCCAGCTGTGGCTTGTAAGTAGTCAGCCCTTGTCGCGCGGGCACGAGCACGGGGCGCCAGCAGATTGCGCGCTGGCCGAGGGGCTCTCGGTCGCGGTCCCTCAAACCTCCAGGCGCACAGGGACGGCCGACTCAAATAGCACCATGGCCGCCGCCGGCTTACGCTCCCCTTTCCGGGCCCCTCATCTGCAGGCTGCACGAGTACTAATTGCGCTGCCAGCATGCTGTGTCCTGGGCCATAGCGGGTGCCATGCTGCTGGACATGTTGACCGCTGAAGCCGCCGCCAAACACGCGGCCTACCGCGACCACGCCCATGACCGCCATCACGCCCACGCCCACCACCACGCCCACGACCGCGACCCCCCGCCCGCCAGCCCCGGGCATGGCGCCTACTCGCTGGCCCAGCTGCCGCTGTCCATCCTGGGCTCCGTCCTGAGGTACCAGGCGGCGTCGCCGCCCCCGCCCGCCGCCCTCGACGACGACAACGACGTCGCCGCCGCCGCGCCCATGC
>VWXS01000035.1:0-231175 GCA_028584115.1 Stagonosporopsis vannaccii | reverse complement strand
TTTAAAGCAGCCTATAATATAGTATTTACTTCTAGCAATATTTAAGAAGAGTTCTAAGGTGCTAGATTAGTTTTTTTTAACTTAGAATAAGTTATATTAGCTCTTAATATAAAGCTTTAAACTCTATTACTACTACTCCCTATTAATAACGTGCCCTAGCAGTTGCAAACCCTAAGTAATACCCTTAAATTTAAGTTATAATCTACTCTAATTTAAGAAAAGTATAAAAAGTAGTAGGATAGCTTACTAAATTCTATACTTAGTATACTTAAGTACTATATAAAAATAGGAGCTATTTTATTATATAAGCTAGATATAGCTTAATAGAAAATTAAAAAGCTTTAAGCCGCTAATAAAGCTGCTATATAATAAAAATTATATAAAAAAAGCAGATTTAGATAAAAAGAACCCTAACAGCCTAAGATAGCCTATAGCTAGCTGCTCTAAGCAAGTTTAGGGCGCGTAGTAATAAAAAGAGGGCAAAGAAGTAGATATATACTTAAGAAAGTAAGCTAAGCTAAAGGCGCTATAAAAGGTGCAATTAGACTAGGTATAATATATAAATATGCAAAAATACTCTAGAAGTAGATTTTAAATAATATCTAAGCTTATAAAATCTTATATATAATAGAGTCTAGAAGTAAAGTTTATAATAATATTCTAGAATAGTATAGTTTTAGTAAAAGTAGCTTACTTACTTATTAGTTTGCTTATCTATAGAGTAGGTTGTTAAAGTTATATATTTTTTTATTAATAATTTCTTGTTTTAATAGTACCTTATATAAAATTATAAAAGTCTAAAAGCAAAGTTAAGACTTTAAAAAGTACTTATTATTAAGTTTAGTATTATTAAACTTATAGGCAAAATATACTACTAAGTATTAAGTATATAAATATATTACTAATAATTTAAAAAAAATACTATATTATAAAGCTAACTAAAGCTATATAATAAATAAATTATATCTATTTATTATTTATTAAGTCTTACTATGCTGCTATTAGTCTTTTTAAAAAAAGTTATAGAAGTATATACCTTAGACTAGGGATAATAAAAGGCGCTAGACATTAGAAGTAACTAGCTAGTAGGACTAGAACCTGTGCTGTAAATAGGTAGTCCTAAAAACAATCCAGGCAAAAGAAGCACCTAGAAGATGTAAGGAGCTTAAGTGTTAGAGCCCAAATGTGGGAGCCAAGATTGAAGGCCAGCTTGTTCCTACGAGGCAGTTCGAAAACGCCAACGCGTCTACGCTCCAGCACAAGCCTGTTGCAAAACCTTCGTCATTCTTATGAGATCCCGTTAATGTCTGGATACAAGGTACAACCAATTGGAGGCATACAACAGGGACACAATGAGAAGCTCGCTTTTCGCAGCTATTTACGTTTGTCTGTAGCGCATTTGGCAGCCATATACATCACACCGACACTGGAGAGGAGAGAACCTAGGAATGAAATCTATAAGGGATCATCTTCTAGCAGTCGCAAATACTCACCAAAAAAAAGAACATTGTCGGGCAAAGGAATATCTAAGCTAATACCAGGCATCTTCTTGATACTCGTCCATCAGCTTTGTGTACTCAGCTCCAGCTTTCGCCCACTCTTTAATGCCTCCGAGTAGCATGAAGCTCCGAATACTCGGGTTCCCTTGCTCTTTGATATAGTCATCCATCCAAGCGGCAGCACGAAGTCCCCGATGCTTTGAGGAGCCTAAGCAGTGTCAGTCGCTCTACTTTCATGGCATGTGTTACTATAACGCACCGCAGTACCAAATGATGCATCTGATATCTGCGTTTGCTAGCAGTGTATAGAGTGTAGGAAGAGTGGGATATAAGCTCTGTGCGGGCAAGTTAATCGAACGACGAATAGTCCCGCCCTATTTGAGACAGATTCAGCTTTACACAGCCGAGTCTCTTAGTATCTTCCCACTTACTGTGTGATCAACCTGACGGAGATCAACGAGAATGAAGTCTTTTCCCGGCTTCTGCCCTTGTTGTAACATCGTGAGGACTTCGTCGCGGGATATCGCAGACGGCGTCCGGGTCTTCGCGATAGGGTACTTTACATCCCAAGGGGAATCGGGATCTAATGGTAGTGATGGGCAGCTCATGGCAATGTTGTGAGTACACCGGTACATGAAGTGTGGGCCGCGCTTGGCGAGGGAGAAGGTTGGAGAGCGAAGCCAAGGGGAACGGAGCCGCGAAGGACGAAGTAATGGAGAACGGAGCCACGACATGGATTGAAGTGATGGATGAGGAGGCCAGATGTAGGTATTAGCTTTGTTGTTCCAGCAATGCATTTCTACACTGTAACATTCATTTGAATTTAGGGAAGGCGTAAATGTCATCCGCTGTGGTTGATTGGTTGAGCACAAAGGCAAGCACTGACCGCATGCACGTACCACTGCCTGAATTCATGACACGTGCTCTCCCTGAAGAGTAAGAGTAACCTTAAAGGCGCTTGGCAGATTCGCTCCATGGGGCTGCCTTCGTTGAATCGATGCGTAGAGTTCCCGCCAACCTTCGTTGGTGTTTAGCGATGCCAGTAAGATTTGTGTCACAGTAGACTAACTTTTAAGCATAAGAACATCTCATATTCTATAAGTACCCAAACTACGAACTGCTACTTTTGGACCACTATACTATCATGTATGATCGCCTTTACCGCGATCGCATGTGGTAAACAGGCAGTTCCTATGCACGTTGGTAAATTGGTCAAATGCATTACAATGAAACTTACATCTTGCTGTGCAAGTAAGCCTTCAGGGCCAATGCAGGATCTCGATCTCTCATCGTGAACCGAGTCGTTCCTAATCTGCGAAAGTCGTAGGTAGACAACCTGGAGAGGAACCTCAAAATCGGCTTTCCGAGTACGTATCCCAGCGACTCGTACACGCGGGACCAAAGAGTACGATCTTGAGATAAGACTTCCACAGAATGTTGGGAGCATGAATTGGTGAGGCCGAATGGGAATGCGGACAGACGCTTTCCATTCATCCCCGCTGTTGTCTCTGAGGTTCGAACCGGTGGAGTCCTCTGTGGCGCACCGTCTAACAAAGCATCTTCATACCTTGGCAGCTCTTCTGTCTTAATGCGGGGGCTGTGCCTCCAATCTAGTTGCGTGAAATCCATGTGCTCGAGTTTGATGATTACGTCGTGGAGTCGAATCGATTGATTCCGAATAAGCAACGTCTGCTTCGGAAGGCACGGCATCGGCTCTGAGGCGTAGAACGTCTTGACTCGGATCGCAGGTTTCACGTTCAAGGACATGGCTCGCAGGCGTTGGACTGCCAAAGGAGCGTGAGCAGTAATTGATATTGTCAAGTCTGTAGAAGGACGGTCTTCGTAGGGCGAGTAGGCTAATGGCAGTGGCTCTCTGGTGCTCATGGTGAGATCTCCAAGGCGGCCTCCCAGAGCATACTTCCATATTGGTGAGCTCGTCTTCAAAACAAACTCCTCAGGAAAGCCATCAACATGTGTTGGTGGCTCGACCTCTGTATACGGAAGAAAGTCGATGGACTGGCTCTTCTCAACTTTTTTTGCCGTCTGCGTTGTCTCTGAGGACGCATCTTGTTCGTTTCTGTATCGCACAACGCCGTGAAGTTTGTAGGTGACAGAGATCGGGTCCGAATACAAGCCCGTTGATCTGAAGGTTGGGGGAAGGATCCTACACAGCAGGGGCTTCGAGGCGCCTAGGCCTTCGGTGCCGAGAGGAATGACGAAGAAGAAGGGAAAGCTGTACAAAACCGATCCATCTTCACGTAAAGCCCTTTGGGCAGAGTCGAGCTTCACCTCGTAACTGACGTCAAGGGACTGCATCTGTTAACGCACGTCTTCCCAGTCGATCAATGTGTTCACCAGATCGTTAGACTTTGTCACGATTGGATGATCGTAGCTTGGTGAGTAAGCTACTAGCTCGTTGGTGTTGGGAGCCCAAGCGGAGCGGACGAGGGTGGACTGCAATCCTAAAACGCATTTGCCAGTCAGATGCAACGATCTGGGAATACAGATGTGATGTGATCCAACTTACCTTGCAAGAAAATCTCGACGTCCGTAAAACACAATGCTGATGGCGATGAGACGCGAATCTGCCCTTCAAGCGAGTCTCCAGGTCGCAGGCAGCCATAATCGTTGCCATGCGGACTGCATTTGTCGCACGCTAAGACTTCAATATCCACCAAGACATCATTAGAACTAGCCATTGCTGGAAGAGCAAGCCGTTTGGCTGTGAGGTGCGAGAGATCTGGAGTTCTTTGAGTACTCTGTGCATGTCACCGCAACGTTACGATAGGCTGCCATGTCGCCAGCCGGGCCCTCGGTCACGTTCGCTTCGCACATCTTTTGTCAGCTTGCATCATATGCCCAATGGGCATGACTTGGTCAATAGTTACGAATTAGCGCAGTGTAACATCTGATCCCGGAACTTCATAGTTCTCGAGGGCAGGATGAGCTTGCGAAGGGTACGACTTCTCTGGTCTCGCGGCAGACTATGTGCAATAATTGAATCACATAGGACCAAAATGTTCCTACTGCGAGCATCACGTAGACTGTGAAGCATGCATGTATAGGAGATTTGCAGCATGTAAACAGCTCGGGATTCAAGCATGTACGGTTATGATCTATCTTGAGCTATGCAGCTCAACGACTTGCACCGACCGTGCACTAAACACTCTTCCAGGCCCATCTGCTACCCATCTACCTTACTAGATAGACTAATCCAATCAACACGGGTACCTCGATGAGAGGCCCGACCGTAGCAGCAAGTGCCTGGTCGCTGTCAGGACCATACGTGGCAACAGCGACAGCGATTGCGAGCTCAAAGTTGTTGCTTGCAGCTGTGAAGCTTTGGGTTGCCCCCAACTTGTATCCATATCCGAGCTTGTTGCATACGAACAGCGTGAAGAAGAAGATGACAATGAAGTATACAATGAGTGGTGCGGCGACTCGAACGACGGAGACGATCTGGTGGACCACTTGGCGACCTTGAGAGGCGAAAAGAACAAGGATTGTGTAGAGAAGGCCGACGAGTGACCACGGAGCCAGCCACTTCAGGAACACCTTTTCGTACCAATCCGCGCCAACCAGCTTCCGCAGTATGAGGCGCGTCAAGATTGCAGCGCCTAAGGGAATGCCGAGGAAGACTGCAACGCTTGTCGCAACCTGCTCATAGGAGACGGCGACGGTCGCAGTTTCGCGGCTGATGACCTTGATGAAAAGGATGGCGAGCGGAGCGTAGAGTATCATCTGGAGAATGGAGTTGACTGCCACTAAAATGGCACAGTATTCATCGTCGCCACCTGCAAGTCCGTTCCAGATTAGAACCTAGCGAATATAAGCACTGTGTCAGAAAGGAAGAAGGGCTGTATGAACGTACCATGGCAATGCATCTCGCCAGACCAACTAAAACCAGTCCTGTTCGCAGGTCGCTCCTGTCGGGTAAGAACGCCCACGCAAGACCGAGCTACAGTGTGTTAGTCGAAGCTGGGTTGAACAGAAAATGAGACGCACCATGAGGAATGGGGCAACAATCCAGTTCATAAATATACTGAACCCAATCTGGATCCAGAGAGCACGAGTTCGAAAGAGACGGTGCAATGTCTCGTAGCGAACTTTACAAAGAATTGGATACATCATGACGAGCAGGCCCACAGCTATCGGGATTGACACGCCAACGAACTTGCCCTGCTGGAGCGCTGGCCCTGTTTCTTCGACAAAGTTTCCCAGAAGGACACCAACAATCATAGCAAGAAGGATCCACACCGCAAGAAAGCGGTCCAGCCATCCTAGCCCTTTGACTACTGAGCCTTTCTTCACTGCTACTTGTTCCTCGAGCCACAGCTTCTCGAGATCGGCGTCATTGTGAGGGGAGACGGGTTCGGTGTCGATGGGTTGAGGCCCTTCCGTTGACGACAACGTCATATTGGTTGCTTTCGAAGGTTGTCGCGGGGAGAAGTGTTGTTGTAGGTAGCAGAGATGCTATTAGCTGGCCTTCACAAGTATTTGAAGTCAACGGAGATGATAGTCGGGTCTATCAGTAGCTCCTTCTTATAATCGAGGTCGCAAATGACAACGGCACACAGTGTAGAGATGCTGCAAAGCTAGCTTTCGTCTCGGCCAATCATCGTCCAGTAGTGACTCACCGTGATGAACTGCGGACACACGGGGCTGACTGTTTTCGCATAACATTTATCTTGGTCCCAGAAGATCTTCGTACGATTATTCTTGAAGTCGCTCGCAAATTCCACAGAAGTTTTCAAACGATGGCTACCGCAAGCGTCACAAGTCCGCCCCCGCCATGGCACTCTGCGTACCCAGCGCCCAGAAATACTCCTGCCACTATTCGTCGGGAAGATGTCCTCAACATGATCAAGCAGAGCGCAGAGACTTCCAGCAGAGACTACGTTCTCGTCGATTTGCGTCGCAACGACCATGAGGTACACAAGATTGATGGTGATCTTGCGCTTCTGGGGAAACAGCTAAGTAAAGCAGGGTGGCACCATCCGCGATTCGATCAACCTTCCTGCGCAGAGCTTGTACCCTACCATACCGACTTTGTACACACTCTTCAAGGACGCAGGCCTCTGTAAGATAATCTGGTATTGCTGTATGTTCCCTTCTACCCATTCCGTAGCGAACCGGCACCAGGAAGCGCCTTCCCAATCCTGTTTACGAGACTGACCAACTTTGGCGCATCCCAGCTTCCTCGAAAGGACGCGGCAACCGTGCCGCTGGTTGGTTCGCCGACTACATCGCAGATCAAGGGGATGACCAGATGAAGAGTCTTGCCCTAGCTGAGGGCGTGAAGGGATGGGCAACAGCAGGCGACGAGTATGTTCAGTGGATGATGGAATACGATGCTAAGGTCTGGTTGCAATCTTGAGGTCTGGTTGCAGTCTTGAAGTCTTTGTTGATGCAGTATACTATATATCGATCCAAAACCTGTTGTTACGCTGATAATACTTAGGAGAAGCGCGCAACGTGGACCCGAGGAAGGATAAGATTGGTGATTAGAGCTTGTAGCTAGGTAATCTATGACGTCAGTTGTACTACGGCATTACAACAAGTCTCGAAGAGATCTCATCGCCTATGCACAATTTTCTCGTTTCGTATTCAACGTGGTGCATGGACAGAAGAAGATGCTTGACAGCGCGGCGGCAGTGACAGCCCTTGAGGTAGTAGATCCAAACGGTTCGCGCAGAAGCGGCCGCTACTGATGCAGGGCTCATCGGATCCTCCAGCGAGTAGGGTGCTGTGAGTGACATACCGCTCGCTTAGCCTTGACTTCGTGCTCTTACGATTAGCTCTCATGTGCATGTACCCTTTCAACGTCGTATCCACACAACGGTTCCTAGGAGTGTTTTCACAGGACATTATTGTATCGCCGTCTTTCCGGGGTGCAGCAAAATAATGAATTTTTACCGCTCGCTTAGACGGACCGGTGTTTGCAGCAACGCAAGATTCAGTGAATCATTCCTACGGACGATGAGTACAGCAACGAACGGAGACCTGAACAATACAGCAGCAGAGCGTGTTCGGACTGAGATCGCGACAGACTCGGCATACCACCGCACCTCGCTTGCGATCCCTGCCTACGAAGACGAGGTTCCTATCCAAAAAACATATCGACCCTTCCTGCTGGATGATGCACATTCAGACCAAGATTGGGTCGCTCGGCATGAGCTTAGCACAACATTGAAGATGATCGATCTATGAAGATTCCTCGTGTTTTGTATACTCGTTTCCCCTTCATATCTCTGAAGCTTTGGCAAGTCAGAATGGAGTTTGCGCTGTGAACTTGTTATGGCGCGTTGCGTTCAAAGAGTGTTTCCAGAGCCACTGTAAATCGCAGCAGCACATCGCTAGACAGTTGGGAAAATTCTGACTTCACGCGGAAGCAATTTAATATTAGCTTGCAGAGGCATCGTGGTAGAAGGGACAAAGAGGTGTGGTCTTGGCAGGAGGGCGCAGCTCGGCGGGGTGCGCAACGCGGTGGTGGTCCACGTCAACACAAAATCGAAAGAGCTCCTTCGTAGTTTATCTTCATGCAGCTCTGCCAAGACCGGACTAGCCTAGACTTACATCCATTGGTTTTGCGGAGCGCCGGCTTAGGCTGCACTCCCAAACTATCTTATCCGCCACGCGTCCCTTCAAACATGTCGAGAAAGGCCAGTGAGGACCGGTACACAATCGCTGAACGAATGGCTGACTTTGTGCCAGAGTAATGATATGCTTTTCCCCACTCACATCAGAAACAACCAGAGGCGCTCTCGTACTCGACGCAGGGAGCTCATCAATGATCTTCAGAGCCGCGTGCAGGAATTTGAGCTGAGGGGGGTTGCAGCAGCGCAGGGCATCCAGCGAGCTGCGCGCAAAGTTGCTGAGGAAAACTCTCGACTCCGAAGTCTACTTGCACGCCACAGCGTCTCGCGAGAAGAAGCGGATTCTTATCTAGGCTCGTTCGCTGGGGCTAGCACTCCATATTTGGTTGCTACTTTGGGGGCACCGATACATCGTCGAGGTGGAGCGTCGGAGAGGGTACTCAATCCTACATTTGGTGCAGGATCATCTTCTTGTCATGCTCAGCATGCAGGTCATGACTCCTATGGTGACTATAACAACAAAGATCATCCATTTGTACAGGAACAAAAAAGTACTCCTACCACACAGCAGCCGGAGACAGAAGGACTTCAGCCGCTACGCCTTGAAGAGTTAAGACCATCGTCTTCTAGGTCGTCTGAGAATTACAATGACACTCCAAGAAATTGTAGAGCCGATAATACCGTCTACGCATCGCCTATCGCGGAGCAGACCGAATGTCCAAATACCCACAACTGCTTCTGTGCTCCTGCGACAGGGTCCAGAGATCGGCTTGTCAATACGAACCTGGAGATTTCGTGCAAGGCCGCCGCTGCAATCATCGCTGAAATGCGAGGAGATGGCGATACGGATGTAGCCCGAGCTTCGCTTGGATGGTGGTGACCGACATGACTGTACGATCAGGAACATTACAGTCTTTCAGATTATGGATGAAAGGTAGAGAGCGAGAGGTAGATCAGAACTAGAAGATCGGTTCCTGATGTCTTCAGTCTTACTGTTTAGCTTACCGAAAACTCGTGGCGGGAACTAATCTCATAAACAATGGGTATCTTGATCTGTGCTTACCCTGTCCCAAAGATCAACGCCGGACCGCAGCGACTTCTATGTTTATCGCGAGCGTTATTGTTGATTGTTGTTACCAGCCTTCCTCAGTGGGCGTTGTCGACGGCGCTAACTGTATTGGTCCCTTCGCGGTTGATGGTGGGTAATATCACTCATTGACTTCCGATATATTATAAAGCACTAAGGCGAGGAAGACCGCAAGTGGAATTGGCCGCTGCCTGAACGAGACTCGGATTTTTCGTACTGCACTGAGTTTCTGTCGCACCACTATGTTCTGATCCAAGCCGATGGATCATGCTATAAAAATCAACAGCGAGCACTCAATGTACTACACTTCTTGTATGTTCGGTGTGCACTAGTTACGATTATCATTCGGTAACCTATTCCAGGCCACGAACCCTCCCCTCGAACACAGCTTCAGATGATGTACAATCTCCCTAATCCACTTACAGATGCGGTGCATGCAAAGCCAAGGGACACAACAGTCCTGAGATTCCGCCGGCGATGGGCAGAGTCAGAACCAAGCCTCCGAAGATCCAAAGTAGCTGTCTCGAGTTGACGGCTCCAAGATCATAATTCATCAGTGCCACTCCTACAGTGGAACCTACCAAGGATTGCGTCGTTGATACAGGCAAGCCCAATCTACTCGCAATCAGTACCGTAATTGCAGCTCCAAGTTCCACAGCAAAACCACGAGTAGGCGACATGGGTGTAATCCTGTTGCCAAGACTGCGAACAATGTGGTACCCGTAAATCCAGAAACCAAGACTGGGAAGAACTCCAGCTATGATAAGAAACCACACGGGGTAGGTGACTGAGTACTAGTTTGACCAGCACGGTACGTTTCGTAGACGGCAACCCAGGGCCCGACGGTATTGGCTACGTCGTTGGAGCATTGCGCGATAGAAATCATCATGGCTGAGACAACCTGGGACGGATCAGTACTTAGCAGGTGCGGGACATGCTGGGAGAGGGACAACAGGGCTTAACTTACCTGACAATAAGTCCATAGGTGCTCAAATCGAATATCGTATACTTTGGCAGACCCATGAACCGCATGGAGCAGACTCGAATCATGCCCGAGGACATCACGGGTCACACCTTGAAGGGTGATGAATTTGAAGTAGCCCCACCATTTGGAGGGACTAATCCAGGAAAGGTGCTTCACAGGGCCAACGAAGCGCTCATATGGCTCAGGGAAAGTTCCATGTGGTGTGGAGTGGGCAATCGAAGGGTCCTTTGCAGCAGCCTTTTCAGGATCAGAGGTAGGTATAACGCGATCTTCATCTCCACCTTTGCCACTAATCTGAGTTTTGTGATCATTGCTCGGTGGTGTAGAATCAGAGATAATGTTCGGCTTGTGCACTGATCCTTGTTCCTCATCATTGGTAAGTGTGCCACGGTAAGTCTTCCTGTAGTAATCTTCGACATAGCTATCACCCTTGGATGGCCATTAGAGAGGAGGCTCTTCCTCCTTAAGAAGTGGGCCCAGAGGGATGTGATAGGCTTTGACACGGGTATCTTTCTTGATAATGCGGCGCTCGAAGTATGGCATAAGGAAGACATAAGCGACAAGGAGGTATCCGGCAAAGACACCGAAGATGATACCCATGGCTTTTCCAGCTCCGAATTCTTCCAAAGAGGGCGCAGTCGGTGCTTCGACCACAATAAAGAGAGCTAGGATCGCGCCCGTGAGTGCGAGGTAGACGGGTATAAGTCGCATTGCCCACTTTAAAGGATCTTTACCCGCGAGGACGGAGTACTTTACAGTGCCGAAGATGATTGCACTCAAAGCGCGTGCCAGAAGCGGAGATATGACCCAGGACGCAGCAATTTGAGAGACGGATCCAGATTTCCAGGCCCATCTGATGGGTGATTGCGAGGCAATACCAGCTCCGACAAGGGACCCCACGGCAGTGTGAGTTGTCGACACTGGGGAACCCAAACGAGTTGCGACCATGACCCAAGTGGCATTGCCGACCTCGGCGCAGCTCATGACCAACATCAATGCACCTGGACTATCTCTGAACTTCTCGATGGTCATGATACCATTTTTAATTATAAAGGTAACGCGAGCACCAAGAGCAACAGTGCCCACGAATTCGGTCACCATAGATATGATGCCAGCTTGTGCCATGGTCAAGGTCCGAGCAGCCACGGAGTTGGCGTAGGAGTTGGCAATATCGTTAGCGCCATTGCCAAAAGCTGCGAAGCAGAAAGCAATAGTCGCAATAGCAAGGATCTAATTGTATTTTGCGGTAGCTGTGGGTGCCATGATGCTGGTAATAACGACGTACAAGAAGAATCGATGTACTGCTCGACAAAAAAAACTATGAGCATGTAAAACCACAGCTTATGAGCAGCGGAATGGCAAGTTTTTATACAGGAGATGTGTTGCCACTAATGCCTCACAAAAAAAATGAACGTGCATTCACTAAGTCTCTAGCCGACGATACGTCCAAAGTCCGCCGAACTATTAGACCAAGCAGAAGACGTATCTGAAGCACGAGTTAACTTTCAAGGCTTCCCATGGCTTTCCGATTTGCAGGTTTGTTCCTATCTTTTCTGTGGGACAGCAGCTTTGATTTGTTCACTATTGTCGCCTGGATTCACCTACGATGTTCCACGTGCTCTGCTGTGTGATGAACAGCCTTTTGTGATAGCTAAAGCATGTAGGAGCATACTCAAGCATCCAGTCTCACAGAAACCTAATTTCAAGCCTTACAGAAGACTTGAAGAACAATCGTCACTTGCACGAATGGCTGGCGGTGCTGCCCATACCGTGGCATGTTCAGCCAATCACAAATGCAGAGTGACTTCCTGCCTTCTTCTCTGTTTTCGGACAATTTGCCGTGTCTAAGTCGCGCAATATTTACCTAGAGAGCCTTAGTCCCCATCCCAGGCCGTCAATCTTGTTTACGCTACTGTAAGTGATGAAGTCTTGGCACTCATGTCGTCAAATGAATTTTGGCTGGACCACAATCTGGATACTGAACCAATCGCAAACATGCAGTGACTCATTGTTGCCATTGCTTGCCATCGGGAACTGCTGAATAGTCACTCCACGAGTTAAGCGCACTAGACAAAACAGTATGTGATGTACGGCCAGCGGCTCGCTACTCCTGGTGGAAGGCTGAGAAGGGCCTGCTTGGCAGATATAACCAATCAGGCTTCTAAGACTTGTCACTTCTCAAGCTGGTGAACACCATCCTGCGATGTGATTGCTGAGGGCTAGTACGATCTCTGCACACATCCACGCTTCTCTCCGTCTGAAGAAAGAACTTGGTAGTTGCGTACAGCTCTGCATACCGCATCAATTGTCCTCCCTCATCTCGTCTATCTCTTTATTTAGAGCTCTTAGGCGTTCGGTAGCCAGCTCGACCAATTTGACTCTAGATAGATTCATCTTTCGGCCACCATCTTCTGGGCTCTTGGTCTGCCAACCCTTGACGTCTCCTGTCTGTTTTGGTTTACAACTACACCGTTGCCCCCTGGACTCGCTGTCACGCGTTCACCAAATAAAACCTCTGCCATTTCCTCCAGAGCAGATTTCAAGCGGTTCCTTCGATCCTGTTCCTCCGCCTTATGGATCTACCGCTTGGAGATAACACTTGTGATCATGGTGTCTGGGAAGCGAAGTCCCGGCTCAACATGCCTCCCTTCAGCGATCCATTCATAATTCGACTCGGTGGCAAGTAGGGTGGTACGGCTATTGCCCACTATGTAGCCCGCTTAGTAGGCTGAGTGAATAGAAGTTATATGGAACTGACTTAGTTCAGACTGCTTCAGTGACGGCACTGACTGCACCTGTGTTACTTTATCCTTATTTAAAGTTTGGCGTCTTTGCCGATGACCTGTTCTGTACTTTTTCGATCGAGAAGAGACCTGAGATATCGACATTGGAAGAACGCCTCTGGCTTGCTCTGGCTTCTCTTTCATACTCCAGGATCTGGCCAGAACCAATCAGCTGTCTGAACTTGTTGCAATCAATGGACCGGGGGACACACCTCGTAACAACTTCAACACTACTTCGCTGAGAAAACTTTCACGTCTGAACGAGGCTAGGGGTCACTGATAGGCCATAATTTATAGAGTTCTAGAGTGACCAAGAGGCCAATGAGCCAAGCAATAAGCCAGTGCTTACCGGTAGCGTAATAGTGCTGAGAATTTATAGTCCGAATTCATCGGGTTTGTTCGAGTGTACCCATTCCTTTGAGATCTGCCAGAACACCAGAACCTATTGTCCTCTGTGGTCTAATTATGGAAACGCGGTGCTATGCAGAACAACAGCCGGATCGGCAGCCAGCCACCATAGACCGAATTGTTCACATGGACTGACCGCCACTCGGGAGGAGAGTGAGTTATTCCCTGCTCGTGATTGACATGAATCCACACCCCAGTATGTGCAATATGGGGTACAGTAAGAGAAGTAAGTCACTTCACACTTATTTTTGGTGCAATCCTCTTCCTGATGGGATTAGAGAACGTAGTACTGGTTGTAGAAATACCATGACCAATCGGTATTGATCTCACTTGAGTCGGGTAAATTAAGCCGGAGATTAGGGGCTTGTCAAAGCAAGTGCAAGCAACTGGAAGAGATTGTGCTCAAGGTGAGTCACTTAACGTTCTTGAATGGCTGGATATGCTAAGATCTAGGGTAGTCGCACACACAGGTGAAGAGGTTCACTAATCATACACTATTGAGTCGGCCACTTGCGCTTCTCGAGCACAAGAATAGCTCTGAAAACGAATTGGGGTGCTATCTATCTCTGGCTACATATGCTAACGTACATGTGCAAACGCCACGGCCCTTGGAACTGACCCAACGCCGTCGCGTGAATGCAAGGACAACATAAATGTGTGGCCTTGTCGCACTAAGCTTTGCCATTCACATTCGAGATCGTTGGAGGACTGAGAAGTTCGGCTACGGATTGGCCTACGCTATATCTATGAATCAGGATCTCTCATCGCCGATGTCCCGAGGATTTTATGGAAAAAGTGGGTAATCCATACTTCACTTTATTGTACTCGAAAAAGACGAAATCCTTTTGCAAAGTTCAAACCAGCTTTTCTGAAGCTCGTACAAAAATCGCAACGTATTCGCGAATCACAACCGTTCGGCGGAACTGGCAGGCTTTTACCCCGCTGGAGAAACGTAACATAATGACATACACCGCTGTCATTATGTGCTGCAACTTCGGACTCGAATCCTTTACCAGATCTGTTATCGTACTCGCCACAAACAGGTATGGGGTATGCTTGATTCTCCTCGCTCTCGCAGAACAGCTCAAGGGATGTTGAGGCGGTAATCCTGGGCTCTTTTTTCCTACGAGGTTCACTGCTGCAACCAGGTATTGTGATGTGACCAGTATCCAGCCGTTTGCAGTTTGAGGGAGCAAGCTCGCTAAGGACATTGCTTCATGAAGGGCATCCGTTCCTTGCGTAACGCCACCAAAGTCAACGTTGGGAGAGGAGAAGACTTGATCGTCGTCAACGTTCTCAAGAATCATAAGTCATCAGCCGTTTCCCTCATCACACAACCAACTGTAAACTAGTTGAAGGATGTCAGCTTTCGGATCATCGCAGCCAGCGAATTCGACCTTGGCAGCAATATCTCTGTAGGCTTGCTTGTACCCGGCAGCATTGTTCACATGCACCCAAAACACCCAAGTATTGTGGTGCGGACTCTCGAAGTCTGTTCGCATACTCAATAGCAATCTATGAATTCCCAGGAAGGATGTAAGCAGGATCAAGCACTGGATGATGTGCAGTAATGCTTACCTCACGCCTCCAAGACCGATAAGGGCCACTCGGGCGTATTTCTATAGCGCTTCTTATCCAAGTTTCTTTCTTATCACTGCCAAGATGTCCTCTCGGCCCACAATCGCGGGATCTCTCTGATCGGAACCATAATAGATTGTTTTGTGCTCGCACTAGAACTCAGCTATTGTTAGCTAGAAACAAGCATAAGGGTGGTGGGCTAAGGCTTAATATTCACATGATAGATGATAGAATAGAAGGCTACGTCCAAAACGGAGCCACCACCACACGCGGAGTATCCTGCTCAAAGTTACTGAGCTTGTCGCGCGCACTATTACATCTGCGGTTATTCTTATTATCGAATTTGACCATCATCGAGTGATCAGTGCCTAGAAGGATCTTGTCCCCACGATGTCGGGGAGCTGCAGAAGAGCCGAGTCGGTCTCCACCGCCGTGACGAAGTTGCCAGTCTATTTTCAGCTTTTGCTTTGACTGTCCTACCACCAAACGCATTAGCAACCACAAAAGCTCTACAATCATCTTAGAAGGGCAAGAGGAAAACTTCACAAGCTCTCTCAGCCGAAAAGTGTTCACAGAAGCGCACAAATTCTAGATAAGGTGCCTGGTGCCGACGCTGCACCATCCCCCCTAACAAACAACAACAGCCGTGGCCGCACCATCAAATCTCCACGCAAATTTGAATACACCGATAGGTTTGCACAAGTTTATAGAGCAATATGCTAAGATAGCTCGTGAAAATGGTTATTGTAGGTGGCTCTACAGCCTCCATTTTCCGGGAGTTGATGGGGAGAAAACGGGGCGTTGGCCGGCTCCGAGCGTTGGGTGCACGGACAATGGTCGTACAATGAGCGATAAGGATTGACAAAAACCACGAGCTACTAGCTCTGAACAGATTCGGGCGTAGGGTCAGATGGTTTTGAGGATTGAAAGGGAGCCGAAGCTGGAATGAGGACGACCAGGTCAGCCCTACGTCAGCGCCAAGCTGGGGTTCTGCAGTGTTTCCTATCCCTGCATATCTATCTGCCTTACCGTCCGTGCGCACCCAACGCCCGGCGTCACCCAACGCCCGGGGTACCCCATTAACACACCAAATTCGACGCGTTATAACTTAACACTATGCCTAGAATTAATAAAGCCCTTGCAGAGATAGATAGTTTAGAACCTAAAGAATTAATTATATATACTTAAATTGCTAAGAAATATAGTATTAATTAATTAACGTTGGCGCGTTGCTATTATTGCGTGCAGGTCCCTTAAAAGGTTGCTAATAAACACTAAACTAAACTTAACCTATAATAAGAACTAGAGCTTATATAGTATATAGAAACGCTTAATGCCTATTACTTTGCACCTATAAAAGAGATAATATAAAATTTTGCCTTCTTAGTTGCAGGAACTCTATATTCTAAGAGCTAGGTTATATAGTTCCTCTACTATTACTAACACAACCTTACTATCTAATAAGTAACTAGTATAGACTCTAATTGCCACTACGCTAAGTCTAAAGATAAGTACTATATATACTTTAATATCTTATATTAGAAGATTATTAAGTATAACTTAGAGCCTGCTTATATATATAATATAGATAAGAAAGGCTTTATAATTAAGGTGCTAGGTAAGACAAAACACATCTTTAGCAGGCATTAATAGAAAAAGAAGGAGGTTTATGTTGAGGTTGTACTTTAAGCAAAGCTTGTAAGCACTATTCAATTGGTTCTTAGGGATGAATACGGTTGCAAGTACGTCGTAGTAGGGATTGTACTAAGGAGTATAGCGTAGACTATCTGTCTTAAGTACAAGGGTAACAATGAGTAGTATAGAGTAGACTATCTAGCTTAAAAGTTGGGGGTTGAGTTCTAATAACAAAGATTGTTACTTAGGTTGAACACGAACTATAAGGGTTGTGTCCCTACGTGCTATATACTTAATGAGATACATAGGAGATGCAGTCTGCTTAGTAGTCTTGGCTGTGCTGATTATACTAAGCACTGAGCACACTGATCACTGATCGTACTAATTAATGCTAAGACTCGTGCTTAGCGCACGTGATCGGCATCCGAGGCCGTTTTGCTGACCTTAACAGCTGCTAACTGAATAGTTATTGTTTTGTCTTATAATAATCCTCTGTGTAGGTCGACTGTGCCGCGTAGGGTCTTGTAATTGTCGTTGCCTGCTTAGTGTTCCTTAGGATTATAATACTATCCCCTTCTCGTTCTAGCTTAGTCCTCTAAGCTGATTTATATGACGCAAGTCCCTCCTTGTTCTAGGTAAGCTGTTGTCGACAATGCCTAAACAACCCACTAAGTCAAGTACAGTCCGTTGTCACTGTCTCTACTAATTTATTAAATCCTTTAGGGAGACCATGGTTCAAAAATGTTCAACCTGTTAACAGAAAAACTAGGTGTGTAAGGTGCACATTTGTTCTAGGAAGTGCAGTGAGTGCGCGAAGCAGGGTTAACGTTGCAACATAAGGGTAACTTAGTCTGAGTTTACTTGTCTGGTGTCTGAAAAGGAGAAGTTGTAAGCGCGAATAAAGGAAAGTTGCGAAGCGCAAAACTAGGCGCTTAAGGCTTCTAAGAAAGTGTTAGAAGAGTTGCGGGTTGCATGCGCGCGCGAAGAGCGGTTATGGCAACAAATGGATTTGTTAGATCAGCGTGCTGAAGAGGCAATTGCAGTGGAAGAACGGAGTATTGCAGAGCAGGAGTTGGACAAGGAAACTATTTTGTTTAATGATCCTTCTGAGGGTTTGGCTCTGAACCTGTTGCCTAGTACCTAGGGCGCATTCAAGGACTTGCTGCTTAAGTATTAGGTTGATTCGAACGTGTCGTTGCCTAATTGGCCCGCGCATATTCCTTTAACAGCTGCTGGCAGTTTATAAGGTTTATTATCGGTTCCTATGTGTTTTCCGAATCTAGGTATCCTAACTATTTAACTAGGTATTCTTTGTCTGGTCCCGTTCCTTAATGTTTTATTATTTTTTCGACTTCCCATTTGTCGTTACTATCGGGTTGGTAATGGAAGTCCTTTTGGATTGGTGTTCTTAGGTTGGCTGGTTCTAATAGAGAAATATAGAATATAGGGTGTATCTTTGTATTCTTTAGTAGCTCTAATCTATAGTTAACCGGGCTAAGTTGCTTGGAAATAAAAAATAGTCCGACTTTAACTTTGTCTAGTTTTTTTGTTGGTTGCTGTGTGCGTAAGTTTTTTGTAAGGAGATATACTTTATCCCCCTCTTTTAGCTAAGGCGCTATTTTTCTTTTCTTGTTGACGTAAGAAATTGCTTATAACTAAGCTTTGGCAATATTGTTAAGCGATTTCTTGTATACTTCCTTTAGTTTGTCTACTAAGGATATTGCTGATTCTGTTGCTTCTAAAAGTTTGTTGTTGTATGCAATTTGTGCCATTGGCAAGAGTGAAACCTAGTTGTCTTGCTGCTAGTTGCAGTATATGCGGAGGTACGCCTTTATTGTCTGGTTTACTCGTTCTGTTTGTCTGTCTGTCTGCGGGTGATATGCTGTGGAGAGCTTCTTCTTAGTTCCTATTGCTGCAAGGAATGTTGTCTAAAAGTTTAATATAAAGAGCTTGTCTCTGTCGCTGATAATTGATTTAGGGATGCCGTGGTGTTGAACAATCCTGTCCAAGAACACTTGAGCAAGCTGCTCTGCAGTGTAGCTGTGTCGGAAAGGCACAAACTCAGCGGCTTTTATAAATTAATCTACTACTATGAATATTAAATTATAGCTGTATCCTGTGACTAGGTCCTTGGAGATTGGTAATTGTGTGACAAAGTTTATTATAACGTTCGTCTATAGCGCAGTGGGCGGTTCTATTGCTTGCGCTTCTCTATACTTAGTGTGTGTGCTGTGTTTATTCTGCTAACAGCTGATATATTGCTTAATAAATTTAGTGACCTTGTCTTTTATGTTTGGGAACTTGTAGTGTTGTTAAATAAGTTCTATCGTCCTGGTGATGCCTGGGTGTCCGTGTAGCGGGTTATTATAATATTTCCTAATAATCTCTGTTTCTAGTTCCTGCAGAACTTTTGTTGGTACTTGCTTCTTTTGTTAAATGATTATTATGTTGTTGAGCTGCTGCGATGGTCCTAAAGATCTATCTTGATTAATCCTGAGGATGGCGGCTGTGTTGACTGTTTTTTTGCTAGCTAGGTTATGTCGGCGGCTGAGCGCGTCTGCTCTGCTATTTTCTTTGCCTGGTGTGTACAAGATCTTGAACTTGTACTGTTCTAGCAATTCTGACCATCTTACTTGTTGTCTATTCAGAACCTTGGTGGTAGTAAAGTGTACTAAATTCTTATAATCTGTGTAGATTATAAGGTCTGAACAGCTTTCTGCGTATACTTGCTAATGTTCCAGGGCTAATATGATTGCTAAGAGTTCCTTGTTGTGCACATTGTAACGTTCTTCCGGTCCTGAGAACTTGCGTGAGTAGTAGGCGATTGGGTGCTATTGTCTATCTCGTTCTTGCGTAATGCATGCTCCTAGTGCTAGATCTGAGGCATCTGTTTCTATTTAAAGCGGCTTGTTGCTCTTGAATGTGATAAGTGTCGGGGGGTTGATGCACGCTTGTCCTAGTAACTTGAATGCGTTATCCTGTTCCTTTCCCTACTTAAAGGGAGTATCCTTCCGCGTAAGCTTTGTAAGCGGCAAGGCCTTCCTGGAGTAATCCTTGATAAAGCGTCTGTTAAAGTTGACAAACCTAAGGAATTCTTAAATCCCTTTGACTGTTGTTAGGGTTGGCTAGTTCTTTACTACGTCTATCTTGGTGTTGCTTATCTTGACTCTATTCCTTCCTACAATGAACCCTAGAAATTCGACTTCCTCCTTGTGCTATTCGCACTTCTTGGGTTTTAGTTGTAGGTCTGCTTATTGTAAGTATTCTAGCACTTCTGTTACGTGTTAAATGTGCTCTTCTAGTGTTTTTGAGTATACTAGGATATTGTCTAGATACGCCACTACCGTCTTATTGAGGTGTGCTCGCAGGACATTGTTGATTAATTCCTGGCACGTGGCTGGTGCGTTTGTTAGACTGAACGGCATAACTAGGTACTTGTAGAGTCTATATCGTGTCCTGAATGCCGTCTTCTATTCTTTGCCTTCCTTTATGCAGATGAGGTTGTACGCTCCTCTTAAATCCAACGCAGTAAAGTACTAAGCTCCTTGCAATTGATCCTGCAACTCTGATATGTTAGGTAATAGGTATTGATTCTTGATTATAACGTTGTTGAGCTTCCTGTAGTTAATGCAAAGTCGTAGTTTGCTATCTTTCTTTAGTGCAAATAGAACAGGGTACCCTGCAGGTGATTCCGATCTTCTAATAAATCCCTTCTTAAGGTTTTCCTGGATGTACTCGCGAAGTACTCTGAGTTCCTTCTCTGATAACTAATATAGTGGCCTGAAAGTCGGTTGCTTTCCTTCCTATAACTTGATCTCGTGATCCTAGGGCTTGTGCTTTAGCAGGGCTTTTGCCGTAAGCTCTTCTTTAAACATCCGTGCGTACTGCTTATAAACGTTAGGGATGGCAGGAGTTGCACTTTTCTTCTTAACTGTTACTTGTTAACCTAGGGGCGATGTGGTGTCTGTGCGGTCGACCGCTCTGTCTTAGCGCGTCTTGGTTGAAGAGATATTGTTGATCTCCTTCTTATCTGCCAGCTGCTTTATGAGCTGCGCAGGATCAAGTTGTAGTGTGCCTTAGCTACAACACCTTAACAAAAGCTTGTTGTTCTTCTAATTGATTACTGGGTTATGCTTTCTTAACTATGGTAGTCCTAATATAACATCGTGGGCGGCCGTTCCTAGAACGTCTAGGGTTATTACCTTATAGTGCTTCTGTATCTTAAAAGAACATAGTACCACTTCGTGGGTTACTATTGCTTCTCCCGGCATGGGTTCTCTATTGGCAACTTGTAAAGGATATGGATTTTCCTTTCTTTGCGTAGTTATGCCCGCAAGACTTATTGCAGCTTAAGACATAAAATTCCCTTGTGCTCCTAAGTCTACTATTGCCGTTATCTGTCTGCCATTTAGCACGACAGGGATTTGGATAAGGGAATGGGTGCTATAGGTATCGTTAGATCGATCCTTGGGGCTCTGTATACTGTTGATCTGACACGTCGTGTTGTGCCTCCCTCTATTGCTTCTGAGTGTAGTCCTAAAAAAGACTTCTTGTATATGGCGAAGCCGTAAATTAGTTTTAGGCTGTAGTGCTTCTTGCACTTTGGGTATAGGCATTTAGCCTATTCGTTGCTATTATAGCTCTTGTTGTGCACTAAGTGCATTGTAAGAATCTCGTCTACGTCTATTGCGCCTAGGAAGTAGCATATATAGCGTTTGTCCTAAATATGTTCTGCACATTCTATTCGTGGACATTCAAACCAGTATAGGTTGCATTCTAAGGTCTTGCCTAGAAACTATTTTGCTTCTAGCTTTTCTTCTTTGTGAGCTTCGCAGTGGTCGTGATAACAGTACATCCACAATAGGGTATAGTGCCTGTTGTTTCGAATGTCTTAAAGTACTTTATCTGCCTAGTTAGGAGGTGTAGGAGCGGTGCTCCTGTCCATGCTTCTGGCTGGTAGGTAGTATGGGGTATCCTTAGGTAAGGACCTAAAGTTGTTGCGTTCCTATACTTTCTATGCGATCTCATGCTATTTGTTGTTGGTACATCGCGAATGTTTTAGCTGTAGTTTGAATTGTTTAAGTGCCTCTGGGTCTCCCTTAAGATAGTTCCTTGCCCTTGTAATGTTGTTAGGGTGCTGGTAATAATCTATCTTGTTTTTGTAAGGATGTTGCTCGTGTTTCTCTAAGTCGTCTTTTGTAAGGTTGCTGATTGCTTCTGCGCGCTGAAGGATATGTGTGCTAATTGTACTGTACACAGGTTCCTTCTTAGTTGTCCTTCTTGCGCGTGGCTGCTTTCTTAGGAACACAGCGTCAAATAAATCGTCCGCTTAGTATAATGTTAGGGCCCTGCTTCAGACACTTCATTTCTGTTTATTGGGGGTAATATATTTGTCGTTACCACTAGACTCAGTTTTAGGATCCTCTATCAGGCGCTCTATGTCGGTGGTGATTACTTCCCAATCACTAGAGTCGTCTGGTTAATCGCTAATGATTATGTTAAGCTGTCGCACGACCTTGTTCTTGTCGCAGCAGTCTCTGGCATAGTAGCCTATCTTGCCACAGCTATAACAAGTTACTAAAGACTTATTCTTCTCTTAACTACCCTTTCCTTTGTTGTTCTACTGTTTAACAGGTTCTCTGTTGATGTTAGAGAGGTCTATGGCCTTGGGGCCGTAGTACCTATTGTTGGTTCTAGTATGCACGTGTTGCGAGGAGTTGGCTTAGTAGCATCCTCCACGCTGTCCTTGTCGTGGTGCATTGTTTCTCCAAGCATTGCGCCGTGGGGGCGAAATGGCATTCCTAAACAGTGTCCTGGTTCTGCGGCTAAGTTTGCAATTAAGTTTATAGAGTCAGTTGTTAATTTTAATTGTTTCCTTGATGAGGTTATCTAAGGTTTTGAGTGATGCGCCAGTGCGCATAAGTTCTTCTTTAACTTAGGGCTTGAGGCCTTGTTAGAACATGGTTATGAGAGCAGTGTTGTCCTAGTTGGTGTTTACTGCAAGTTGTTAGAAGTTAGCTGCATAGTTGGCTGCAGACTAACGTTGTTGGATATGTTGAATCTTGCGTTGAGCCACGGATGGTTTGTTGATAACTCTAAAGATGGTTCGAATCTTGTCTTTGAACCTATCTGAATCACGCATCTACTTATTGACTTCGTTGGGGGCTTTGCCTGCGGTGTACTGTTAGATAAATAGCTTGATCTATTTAAGAGCTTAGTCACGCATATGACTAGCTATAAGCGTAACACGCTGAACTTCAGGAACATTCTGACCCTAAAAGGTGAAGAACAAGTCCTATTAAAGGAGCCATTCATTAAGCTTCTGGCGGTCGCCTTTGTACAGATCGGGTTTAGCGACTGAGATAGTACTAGCGTTAGGCGCCGCTTCGTATACAGGTGGAGCCTCGTTGGAGCTGCTTAGAGTAGCACGAGTACTTGAGGTAGTAGTTATCTTAGGGGTGTTTAAAATGTTAAGGTTGTACTTTAAGCAAAGCTTGTAAGCACTATTTAATTAGTTCTTAGGGATAAATACGGTTGCAAGTACGTTGTAGTAGGGATTGTACTAAGGAGTATAGCGTAGACTATCTGTCTTGAGTATAAGGGTAACGATGAGTAGTATAGAGTAGACTATCTAGCTTGAAAGTTAGGGGTTGAGTTCTAATAATAAAGATTGTTACTTAGGTTAAACACGAACTATAAGGGTTGTGTCCCTACGTGCTATATACTTAATAAGATACATAGGAGATGCAGTCTGCTTAGTGGTCTTGGCTGTGCTGATTATACTGAGCACTGAGCACACTGATTACTGATCGTACTAATCAATGCCAAGACTCGTGCTTAGCGCACGTGATCGGCATCCGAGGCCGTTTTGCTAACCTTAACAGCTGCTGACTGAATAGTTATCGTTTTGTCTTGTAATAATCCTCTGTGTGGGTTGACTGTGCTGTGCAGGGTCTTGTAATTGTTGTTGCCCGCTCGGTGTTCCTTAGGATTGTAACAGTTTATTAGGCTTTTTAAAATAGTAACTATAAGTAGGTAAGCTTTCTAGCATATATATGCGCAGATAGTACTGCTCTACCTCCTAGCATTATCTTTGCATCCAAAAACTCTACTATCTAGGCAAGGTAGGTAGCTAAAATTAACCTAGAAACACAACTAATTTATATTACTTTATTGCCTACTAGTTAGACTAATAATAATATAGGATTAGCCTAGCTTATATAGGTCTTTAATTAGTATACTAAGAGGAAAGCTCTGCAAAAATACTATCTACTTATAATAAATAGTTATAGCAGCTACCTAACTTAAGGCTTTCTTAAGTATTGTTATTAGAATTAAATTATAATTGCTATACTTCTACCTTACTTAACCTAGACGCTGCAGCTACTAGATATAGTATGCTTTAAGCTGCTCTTGTTATACTATACTAAAGAGCTATCTAAGTACCTCTATAAGTCTTAAGGCCTATCCTTAATAGGAAAAACTAAGTTTCTGCGCTTATTCTAGCCTGCCTAGACAACTACCTTTACTAAAACGTTAGTGTTAAGTGCCTTTATAGCAACTAGAATCTTACTACTAAATGCTAATATTATACTTAATAGGTTTTACTACACCTCTTAGAGCTGCTTACTATCTATTTCCTCTAGTACTTTAGCTTATAGCAGTAATAAATAGCTTAAAGCCTGCTCTCTATTGCGTGCAGAGGTAAAGGATCCACATAATAGAAGCGCGCAGAAGCTAGGGCAAACTATTTACTACCTTTCTATCTAAAATAAGCTATTTAATAAAAAGATACTTAGCTTATAGAAGACTTTATACCTTTAGAAAAAAAAGAAGAAGCAGCTAAATAAGCAGCTAGACCTTCTACTTAATTAGGAGTACTATAGTAGTATAATATTATAGTCTCTTTATACCTTCTGCAAGGCGCGCGCTTATATAGCTTAACAAGCTAAAGAATAAAAGGCAGAAGAGCTAAAAAAAGTAAAGATAAAATAATTAAAAGCTGCTAATAAGCTCTATAATAAGAAGATTATAAAAGAGAAGCAGGTGCAGTAGGCAAGAGAGAAAGAAAAGAAAGACTAGGTTAAAGCTAAAAAGGCAGAAGAAGTAGCAGAGCATAAGGCTAAAAGAAAGCATTAGAAGCAAGCTTACAATGCTATAAAAGCTATATAATTACCCTAAATAGGCAAGCGCAAGGCCTTATAGTCTACAGCACCTAAAAAGAAGCAGAATTATAGTAGTATAGGTAGTAGTAGTTGCTCTATTGCTCTACCGCGTTCTCTATCCCTACTACCTAAAACTAACAGCTATAGCCGCAAAATTACTCTACTAAGAAGATTTAAATAGTAGATTTATTTATATAGGTTTATAGATTAATCTACTAAATTATCTTATAATATCTACTATTATATATAGCTTAATAACCTTATTTCTATGCAGCTAAAATAGGGCTCGCCTAGGCGTTAGGTAATGCCAGGCGTTGGGTGCGCACGGATGGTACCGCGCCACACTTTACTGTGTCCGTGCGCGCAATGCGCGGCTCATTGCAATGCGCCGAACTACTAAAATAGCTACTTCTCCATAACTCTATAACTTAACAACGCAATAACTTTAGAAGAAGCCCTCTTAGAGTATAATACTTTTGCATCTAAAGATAAAATCCTATAGTCTAAAATAGCAGAAAAGCATAGTATTGTGCAGTTAATATTAACCTAGAGATTCTAACGCAAAACGTGTTTGCAAGAAAAGCAGGCAATTATATAATAAAAGCTTACCCTATAATAAGAAGCTAAGCTTATAGAGTATATAATAAAGCTTTCTGCTTGCTATATACCTCTTATAAGGCAGATAATTATTAATTTCGCCTTATCTATAGCTTAGGGATTAGTTAGTAAGGGGTAGGTAACTAACTTTATTAACACTAACTCTATCTATCTTATCTCTTAATACTTAACAGGAATAGACACTATATATTATAACGCTAATTTCTATATAAAGTATAAGCTCTACTTTAACCTCCTATAACATAAGGTCCTTAAATATAAGGTTAATCCTTAGTATATATATAATATAGATAAAAAGGGGTTTCTTATTAGAGTTATCTTTAGGACTAAACATATGTTTAGCAGGCATATATAAGAGAAGAGTAAGGTTAAGGCATTACTTTAGAATAGTAATTATGCCTAGGTAACAGTGCTAGCTTGTGTGTGCGGCAATAGGATGGCACTGCTACTAGGGCTTATATATAAGTCCTCCAACTCCTTTATCTAATTAAGCTAGGTAGACAAAATTAAGCTAGGGGCTTACTCTATACTTGTTTCCTTATTACCTACTAGCTAGACAAACAATAATATAGGCCTTACCTAGCTTAAACAGGTGTTTAATTGCTTTATAAAGGCTAAGGCATAGTTAAGCTATTAGTTATTAATCCTTAATAGCTACAGCTTATATATAACAAAGGACTTTATTAATTACTATAATTAGAATAAGATACTCCTAACTATCTTACCCCCTTATGCTACCTACACGCTGCAGCCGCTAGATATAGTAATGTTTAAGCCTCTCTTAACTGCCTACTTAAAGGAGCTTATAACATACCTTTACAATAGCTAAGGCCTGTTAATTATTAAGAAGGGTAACTTCTTCTATCTATTCTAGAAGGCTTAGATAAGCATATTTACTTAGGGGTTAATACTTAGGTCTTTTAAGGCAATAGGTATAGCACCTTTCTAACCTAACGTTATACTCTAACGCTTTGCCAAGGACTCCCCTAAAGCTTCTAATAGTAGTAAGAGCTCTTCTTTAGTCTATAGTAGCAAGGATTGGCTCAAAATTAAGACTCTACTATAAAAGATAGCTAGGGGTAAGAGCAGTAGGGAGCTATAAAAGATCTAAAGATTGCTATACTATATTTCTATCTAAAATATACTCCTCTACTATAAGATAGAAGGTCTTAAAGAGGTTCTTTAGAAGCAAAAAAAGCACAAAAAGAAGAGCAAAGTACTAGACCTCTAGTATTAAGAGGAGTATTATAGTAGTATAGTATTTTAGTCTCCTTAGAAGGTAGCAGAAGCCTGCCAATATAAGGCTAAAAAACAACAACAAGAACATAAAGAAGAGCTTAAAAAAGCAGAGATAGCTAAACTTAGGCACGCAAACAAGCTATACAAAGAGCGGATAGCTTAGGAGAAGCATAAGCAGTAGGTAAGGGAGAAGGAAGAGAGAGCCTATATTAAAGCTAAGAAGGCAGAAGAAGTAGCTAAACGCAAGGCTAAAAAACAACGTTAGAAGGAAGCTTGCAATACTATAAAAGCTATATAATTGTCCTAAAGAGGTAATAAAATAGCTTTAAAAGCTTTTATAGTAAAAAAAAAGCCTACGCGTTGTGCAGTAGGTGCTTGTAGTTACCCTATACCTGCAACACCTCTTCCACCTGCCCGCACCCACACTACCTGCAGCGGCCGAACAGCAACTCTATATAAGTAAAATATATAAGAGAATATTATTACATAGGTCTATAGAACACTCTACTAAAATATCTTATAATAATAGCTATTGTGTGTAGCTCTATAGCCTTATTTTTAAGTGAGCTATTTTGGTGGTTCGGCGCATTGCGATGAGCCGCGCATTGCGCGCACGGACACGGTAAGCTTTGTAATCAGCCCCGCACGCCCCATGGGAAGCTGGTCTCAACTTGAAGAACACGAACTGACACAACGCTTAATCCAACTTCATTCTCACTTACACTAACACAAGCCAGAATCTATAAGATCTTTCAGTCCCGTCTTCAAGCAAGTCCATAGCATCATTTTCTAATTGTTGATGAAGAAATCCCAAGGTTCCGCAACGTCACTGCCAGGCACTTCCAATCTAGCACGCCATCCCCGGTGCTACTGAAGATGTCGACACATAAAGCCAGTACTAGTTCGGCTGCAAGAACAAAGGTACGGTATCTGCTGTTCCAAAAACTTGGTCGGTCTGACTATAGGGCAGGCTGCAGATCCTGAGCGCATTCGCAACAACCAGCGACGCTGTCGCGCTCGACAGAAAGAACACATCGCAGAACTTGAAGACAAGATTCGCCAATACGAAAGCGCTAGTAGTCAATCTTCCACCGACCCAAAATTAACGCAACTCGTCAGAGAAAATGAGTCACTCAAACGACTCTTGCAGTCCCTGGGTTTGGGCAATGACTTTCTCAAGGCTTACAGCAAGGCCGCCCAGATTGCTCCAGACATCTCACGGGCTCAGCTAGGCGACGAAAGCTGTTGCCAAGCCAAAGCTTGCTCCTCTTCCTCTCTCTCTTTGGACATTTTGCAGGTGTGTGGACCTCAAGCTTTTTGTACAAGCTGCTCGGATTCTAATTTGACAAGCCTGACTTAACACAAACCGTAACTCGCAAACCACAAACGGAATATGCACCTATAGTATCTAGTATAGATGCCGAAGCTCGAACTCAAGATGCTTTACAATTCTTTGAAAGCTTGACCCAAGTAAACGCGGTTCTATCATGGGAGCCTTTCGACTTTCCCAACATTCCAACCTCTGCATTGGAGCCATTGCAGACAGATATCCCAGCCGAGAGTCTCGCTCAATTGACCGGGGATGCTCTAAGTACAGAATCATTCAGCAATACGATACAGGCAGAGGATGTATCAGACACGACGACTCTCTGCTCGTCGGCCTTTTCGCTCGTTCTCAAGAACAACCTGAAAGGCTACAGCGCCGCAGACTTGGATCTTAAGCTTCGTGTGGGATACAGATGTGGTGCTGCACCATCCGAGGGCTGTCGTGTTGACAATAAAGTTCTAATCAATGTTCTTGCGGAAATCTCATAGGTACTCCGCAGTCGTTGGGGTTCTAACGGTAGCTTATCCAGTTTGCGATTTCAAATAACATTCTTTGAGGTGCGCAGAAGGCACTCCACGATCGTCTAGATCCCAATTTTGTGCCATTCAAAATCCGCAATCTGTTTTATCAAGCTGGAGTATGTCTACGCCCGTGTCAGGATACACTCCTCAGGATATAATATGTTTGAGCAATGGCATGTGACGCGCAAGTATGTAGTCTGTTAGACGGATTGATTCCAGCATTTAAGCGATTCGTCTATTACTACCTGCAATACAAACTGTTCCCAGACCCACAATGATAGTGTTCTATTAATAACCTACAAGCTTAACAGCTAGAGGATAGCCTTCAAATCGATGCCAAGACACATTGATGACATCCTGCAGTGACATACTGTAGTGACGAAGTGCAGTGACGAACAGCGGTGACCTATCGCGGCGACCTTCAACGTCGACATACCATGTTCACAAAGACAATCCTGACCATATATGAATAGAGAAGCCCCTTACGTCTGCTCTCGGTGTATCACAGACAGCGTGTTTGAGTACTCTGGCATCATCGAACTCCTAATGACCATACTTCAGCGCGCGAGAATCGTTCATCTCAACACTCTCGGCAACATGGACTCTAATAACATCTACAAGCAAGTCCAGGACCACTATGGCTCCCTTGCTCGAGCCGACAAGCCTTCGTATTCTGGCGCCATAGCCCAAGCATTCGGCTACACCGAAGAGGAGCTCAACAGCATCCCTCGTGACGCCAACCTCGGTCTCAGCTGTGGCAACCCTCTCGCAATTGCTAGCCTTCGAGAGGCAAGCTTCATCGATCCTTAAGTTATATAGACGTAGACTAACTTTTCCTGGTTGCAGGGCGAGACTGTTATTGACTTCGGCAGTGGCGCCGGATTCGACGTTTTTCTCGCTGCAAAGAAAGTTGGTCCGAAAGGTCGCGCCATCGGCGTTGACATGAGCAAGGTGAGTACAAAGGGCAACGTTGATGGTCGCTGGATTTTGTCAGATTAACCCCTTTTGTTTAGGATATGCTTGCCCGGGCTCGTGACAACCATGTGGAGTCGGGAGGGGCAGAGAATGTGTCCTTCGTCGAGGGTCAGATCACATCCAATCCGATTGGAGACGGCATTGCAGACTGCATTATATCCAACTGCGTCATCAACCTTGTGCCCGAGGCCGAGAAACCGGCCGTGTTCATGGAAATGGCCCGCCTACTTAAGCCCGGCGGACGAGTTGCTATATCGGACGTCCTTGCAAGAAAGCCGTTTCCAACAGAGCTTCGAGAGAGTGTCGCGGCTTACGTAGGTTGCGTAGCTGGGTGCAGTCCAAAGGAAGACTATGAGCGTCTTCTCATTGAGAACGGATTCTGTGGTAAGCACTCGAGCTCGCAAGCCATGATCTGCCGCTAATCAGGCAAGATATCGTCATTGTGGATGCAGAGAGTAATCTCAATGTCTGGATTGACTTGGCATATGAAGGAAAACAAGAGAAGGAAGATGTTGCAGGCTGCTGTGGTTCGTTAGCTATGGGAGCTGCTTCTGGAACGGTGCAAGAAATACCATGTTGTTCGGAGAAAATCGCAAACTGCTGCTTGAAGACCTCGAACAAAGCGAGTAATTCTGAACATGCAGGCAGTGTTTCAACCTCAGAGGTTGCAGAGGTCAGTTGCTGCTCAGAGCTCCGTTCGGAAACGCATAGTGGTGTGGCCGCTTCTCGGAGCTTTGCTGATCCTGATATCAACGAGTGGGCTGGTAAGTTTCTCTGCTCATAGGCTCTATTCCGCTCACATTTATCAGGGTCCTTCAAAATCTTCGCGGTTAAGATGTAATTTGATCATCGTTTCTGAGAAATATAATCCACTGTTCTGTAAAAGCGGGGTAGTTCAATGCTACAATTTGTCCGAATATCAGCACATGACTCAGGTCACGCAACTGTATCAAGATTGAACCTTATTAAGGCTTGTCAACGGTCTGCAGCGGTATAGTCATTGGTAGTTATTCTAAAGATTTAGAGTATTCTACCACCGAGCTGGTCGGATTCTGCCAAGAGCACCTACTAGCCGATTAAGGTGATACTGTGTCCATGCACGTGAGCCGGGTCAGTGCGTGAGCCACCCCACCAACTTTGGACGTTACTTTGCATTCCCTAAAACTCAACGCCACGATGCCGTTAAGGAAGCCCTTCCAGAGCTAGATAGTTTGAGGCCTGGAAAAGAATTCTCATACCGGGGTCTTGCCAAAAAACATCGTTGGTCACGCGCGACGTTGACCCGCCGGCGCAGGGGTGAAGTTACCCCTCGTGAAGAGGTCACCAACAGCCAACGGCTCCTCCACCCACGCGACGAGGCAGAGTTTCGTACAGTAGTACATCAGAGGACTTACTGATAGACACTTGATGCCTACAAGGCAAATTATCATCAATTTTGCAACCCTTTTGTGCCGCTGGGAGCCTTCTGATGCCTGCGTTATCAGGCTGTTAAACCGGGATCAAGACTACCTACCTTATTACTACCTGAAAACTGTACGTCACGAGGCTAACTCTGGTAATAAATACCGCCTGTATTATGACCTTCTGCACCTCAAAACCAAGGAACATAATATACTGCCTGAGAAAACGTACAATATAGATAAAAAGGGGTTTATAATTAAACTTTTTCAAAGGAGCAAGAGGGTGTTTAATAGGGTACTGTACCGTAAGAGGCGGTTCAACCAACCCAAGTACAATAGTAATCAGGAGTGAGTAACTGTAGTTGCTTATATAGGTGCTGACGGTACCTACCTTCCCCCAGGAGTCATCTTTTCAGCCAAAGGCAATAAGATACAAGCTAACTGGGTGCAGAGATCAATCCAAATAAGCACTTAATCCACTTTGCCACATCACTAACTAGTGGACGAATAACAATTTGGGCGTTGCTTGGTTAGAGCAGGTCTTCAATCGCTATACCAAGGCCAAAGCCCAAAGGAGGTAGAGGTTACTCATTATTAACTGGCACGGTACCCACGTAACGAAGGCCTTCATTAATTACTGTAATAAGCACCGGATTCTACTACTTATCTTCCCTCCACACGCTACCCACACGCTTCAGCCGCTAGATGTCATGTGCTTTAACTCGCTGGCTCAAAATTACACCAACCAGCTAGTTCGACACAACCATACAACACAGGGATAGTTACCAGTAACAAAAGCTGACTTTATAGATCTATTTTGGCCTGCCTGGGTTGATGCTTTTACTAAGGCGTTGGTGGAGAGTGCCTTCGATTTCGCGGGTGTTCACCCACCCAACGCCGACGTTATAATCAATCGATTCAGAACGCCAACACCCCCGCCACCTAAGACGCCTCTAGAGCAAGTAGGGCCTCAGGTAGCTTCTACTGGGCCTGATTGGTTGAAGACTAAGTCACTGTTTAGGAGTGCGGTGAAGGATAAGGACCCTGCTGCTGCCGACGCTGTTGAACGGAAACTCCACCACCTCTTTGTGCTTAATGAGCTTACAGTGACCGTGCACGCCTTGGCGACCTACTGCACACCCCGAATATGAAGCTGTAGAAGATGTAGAGAGCCATAAATTGCGGTAGTAGACGCTAGGCAACTACCCCACTCACGTAAAGAAAGCACCTCTCACAACACGCCTTTGCATCGCGGGCATTGAACGAACATTCCAGCTGGACCGCAACTTCTTTTCCTGATTGAAGACATGTTGTCATGAGGTATCCTCCTAATTTGAAAGCTCAAGTGCTACCGCTTCTTCATCCCCTTCAGCGTCCTCACTGACCTCAAGCGTTCGATTCGGGAGGGCATCGCTGAGACAGTGCTAGAGAAGTGACCACCGTACAGTCAGTAGTGGTGTCTGGAGATCACGAGAAACTATCAAATATAGGTGCTGGAAGGAGCTGACAGTTCGGCGCCAGTATGCAACTGTTTCATGCAGTGCGTTTGCGCAAGATGCGCTCTGACCTGCGTAGATGCGCCGGTATCCCTTCTTGAGATCGAAGGTCCTCGGCTCTTCTGGCTGCTATGCTCCCGTCTTGAGCCAGACATCGACCGTCTCTAGGCCAGAGATAGACCGGCTGGACTTTCAAAAGCTTGTACATCTCTTCGCGACCCGGCTTCCTCGCCATCTGGAGCGCAGGGCAGCGGACCAACTCTGAAGCAGGAGCAAAGACCATGGCACCCGAGGCAAGTAGCATTTTGACAGCCCATAGACGATCGCTCCTGACGGCTTCCTCAAGCGCTGTGTGCATTCGGCCAATCCGGAGGTTGATCTTGGCGTTTTTGGTGATCAGAAGTTTCGCAGTCTCCTCATGATCCCCCCTTACGGCAAGCTGCAAAGGGGGAAAGGAGCCGCCGCCCGGCCTGCCAGTGCAGGTGTCCACGCTCGCACCAGCGTCGACGAGCAACTCCACAATGTCTGTGTGGCCCATCATCGCGGCGCATTGTATTGGATAAGGCCGTATGTAGTGCCCCCAGGAAGGGTCTATGCCTGACTCGAGCAAGAGCTTGACGATTCCGATGTGGCCTTTGGTACATGCTGCTTCCATGGCGCTCTGCCTCCTTTCGGGGTCTCTCCAGTCCAGCTCCGCACCGTGCTCGATAAGAAGTCTAACGAGAGAAGTGTGGCCCTTTTCTGCGGCGGTTACCAAGGCAATGCCAACCAGGTTGGTCGCAGGCTCATCAGTCGTGTTGGCGTCGGCCTCAGAGCCAGCAGTCGGCCACTCGCTTCTCTGCAACGCCTTCAGAGCTTTTTTGGTTGTCTGAAGTCGCCCATGAGCCGCAGCCCATAGCAGCGCTGAGCTATTTCCCTCTTGCGCATCGAATCGATACAGATGGTCCTCAGTCAGTCGATGCAAATGGCGATTTAGCTGGCTGAATGACGTGATGTCCTGGGCAGTGTCAAAGACCTCACAGATCTGACAAAGAAGCTCATTCGGCAGATCGAGTAGTAACATTGCGGAGCTCCTATGCGTGTGTTAATTGTGGTGACTCCCAGCAGAACAATTCCACCCACAGGTGTACGCGCAAGGTCAGAGCGGCGCTTCCGGAAGCTAGATCACGTTTTGCAACCAGCGTTCACGGCTTGCCTGCCCACAACACTGGAAATTCGTCAGGGGCTGACAACGATGCAATCGGTGTCGCGGCGCGTTGGGTCCGTAACTTTTCAAAGAGTTCGCGTTAGAGATGCGTCTAAGACATGCTATTGGGAATCCACTGTTCTTAACCAATGAGGAGCCTTAGACAGAAAGCGTCTGCGCTGTCTCCCCAGGCACTCTTTCTTGATGGATCTCTCACGGTACGTCTCTTCATCGCGGGCAGATTGAATCAGATTGGGAGACTGTTCTCAGTGGCAGCTTGTGAGGTGGCTCAGTCGCTCGCTTCAATTGGAGCCGAAACCGGTGCCGACGCCAGCGACCAGCAGCACCGTCATCGCAGTGGCTGCCGCCGACGCCGACGCCGACGGCTGTCAATGGCAGAGCTGTCAATGTCGCCATGCAGCCGTCTCAGGCTGAACAAGTCAAACTGTGCTGATGCCAACACTGATGTTCGGCATCGTTTAATGCCGACATTGTTTACGCCCCCGCCAAGCCAAGATTTTGCTGGTCTGGTGGAGGCGAAGAGTTTTCGGTTAGAACTGATCCTCCCGGCGGAATGGCGCTATGCCGGAAATAGACACATGGAAAACACCACTTCACCACCTACCCGCTGCACCAACCCGTCGCCAAACTATGACAGGTGCGCAATTGTCGGTAGATCTCAACACTAGCTGCGCCACCGATGTCGGCCGCAGACGGCAGCACTCGTCGCCGCCCGCTTTTCAGCAGCTGGTTAGCACTCTCAGACGCTCACGGTGATGCCTTCCTCGATGTTCTCTTTCGCACACATGTCTATTTAGAACCATACGTGCATAGGCATCGCGTTCAACCAGTCTGCCATCATCGGCATCGCTGCGCATCGACCGAGAATGGCAGCTTTAGCAGCTGCTTCACCTCTGGCAGCTGGCATGCAGCATCGCAGTCAACGGAGTCGGCTGCTCCTCACCCTGCAAGAGCAGCGGGATAGCGACCTTGATATGGGTGCAGGACGAGCAATCCGTGAATGAGCCCCAACGTCCAGAGCCAAGACTTTCAATTAGCCACAGCACAAAGCAGGCTCCCATGAGGTTCCCGATAGGCAGAGCTCGTCTGGATATTTCACGGCTCCGCGGTGCCTACCTGTCACTTCAAATCATGTACTTGGCGCAATTCCAGGCGCACGTTAGCAAAGGTCCTAGCTCAGACCGACCCTGCTTCCCATCTGTTCGCACATCATACACCGCTAGCAACATCAGGCAATCCAGAAGGGATAGTAAACGTTGTGGGTCTTCACAGCTGCAAATCCTGGAGCAATTAGCAGGCACCAATGAGCAGTTCTTTGCTGAGCATAGCCTTAACTAGTTTAAATCTCTTAACGCCGTCATTATGGTTGGACCTTCACTTTGCTCAGCATTTTTCTCCATCATGAGACATACACCATTCCTCAGCTACATCAGTCGCAGTCGCAAAAGCAGAAGAAGCAGGTCGAGGAGAGTCAGCGATTGCTGGCGGCGATCATGAAGATGACGACAACATCACCATCGCAAAGTGAAATCAGTCGGCCATGGTGTTGGAAAGGAACACCAACTTGGGCGGAAGTTCAATCAACGCTCGGTTAGCGCAAATCTGACTCACAACGCCAAATTGGATCTTTGACCTGTTTTCCTGTCTATGAGATTTGTATTGTTGACCGCATTGGCATCGATGTTTTTGCCGATGTTTAGTGAGCCCGAAGTGCTTTGCCCCTTGCCAGCCTTGTATCAACATATGCTGTCTTAATTCACCTGTCCTGTCTCTTAATGCTCTCCCATCGGATTTTTGATGGGATTTGCCTCAGCGTTGAGGAGGTGCCCTCTGAGCCGCGGCATCGCCAACGTGCATTGATTTGAGGCTCACTGATAGACATCTACGTCGGCCAAGGTTCAACGTGGTAAGAACCTCCATTGTGCGGATCTGCTTACTTCAGGTCGCCGTGCTCCTTCATCTGTGTGTCGCTCTTTTGATACCTTTGGACTGTGATGAAGCTTGGTTGTGTTGGTAAATCTTATGTTACCCAGATGTGGCCCAAGGTCTCAGCAGAAGGAGGTGAAAGGCAAGCAGAGTCATTCCGTTCGCCCAAGTCCCGAAACTGGTAGACGCTGGGGTCACCTCGACTTTATCTCACTCAAGGTAATCTCTGCTGCTGTTGCCTTCCACCGCCCATAATCTTCTCGCCTTACCGTACTTGTTCTACATATCGAATACTTGCGCACTCTACAGATCTCACTCATCCCCATCTTTTCCTACGGCACACGCGGCAACCATGACTCTCACGGAAGTTCCTGTAGAGACACGTCGCACGCCTCTCAGCGCACGCGCTGACTTTCTGAACTACCTGCGGGATGTCGTCACGTCGTTGGACACCAGCGATGACTACTGGTGTGTGTGCGCACGCCTTCTGATGGAGATTGAAAAGGACATGGCTCGGACTGTCGAAACGAAGAGTGCACCGCCACACGACTCTTCTGATAGCCGTCGTGTGGATTCTGGCACGAGGTACACCTCTAGGCATCTTGGTTTTTACAGTGCGACACTGACAAAACCACCAGAAACCTCGTGAGATCGGATATTCTGTTCGCGCGAGGCTATCCGTTCACGCTCCCACTAAACATGGACGCTTTCTTTCCTCCAGCAAAATGCGTTTGCGGACGAAAGGCTGTTAAAGCCGGCGAGGGCGTTCCCGCTGCCGCGGCGATTGAGACTGGGGAGGAGGACAAGACTGGTACGCGCATGGATTCCGCCAGCATCACAGGCCGCACTACCTCTCATGACAGCGTCACCGTCTCGGAGAAGTAGAAAGTCCAGCGACGTTGCTTGACATTGAATGACAAGCTTCCTGGCTTGGCGAATCGCGTGTAAGGTAAAGCCATACACCTCATTGTTCAGCAAGTTAGCTAGCGGTCTTCGCCAGGTTTTTCTGAACCAAGACAAGTCTAGGTTGGCGCTCGCGGTGATGACATGCGCTCAAGGTTTCCCGTCTCTATGTGTTTGTCGTTCAGCACGCGCAACGACCCACAATTTTCAGTTCTTGCGTATGATCCCAACAGGTTTTGAGAAATTGATTTTGTAGCCATCTGTTCCGCTCTACTGCGTAACCGCATTATACCGATATTCCACAAGCCGGTGTTCCCGCATCGGCTTGTCTAGGACGAGGAGGACCTGTGATGACCTTAGAGAGTTGGGCATTGGCTGCCTACGTCAGCAGTCGACGGTGCGTGGATGGCGATATTTGCCACTGTAACCGCAGCCGTCATGGTCTTGAATCCGCCTTGAAAAATCATATGCCTTGACACCCCCACGCCTTCATGCCCTCACGCCCTCACGCATGTCGCAGAGCCCCCGCATCTATTAGGTCTGATACCTTAAGTAAGCAAGTCATAGCTAATTTGTGTCAGTATCGAGTAACTGCTTGCGCCACAAGCCCTCGCGTGGGTCTAAGATCACGTCATGCATGGCGACACGCTGCGTGGCAACAGTAATTAGGCAGCCGCCGCAAAGATTTCAATCACATCAAGCTTGTCAGTGAGTTGCATACTTTGTACGCTCCACCGTCTGCCCAGCGCTGTGAAAACAACAAGTGAAAGAGAGGAGGCAGAGAAGTAGCAAGTTCAAGTCCAGAAACGATACGGGCATCGGTCACTGCAACACGCCCGAGCATTTCAAATGAGCCGAGAGTATGCACAACGTTCTTCCAACCTACAGTGTGACTTTTCGACCAAGAGGGAGTAGAGCGTGTCACAGCGTTCAGCACGCGCTATATCAAAAATCAGATCCTGCGTCTGCTCCTGTTATTCTGTCAACTGCAAAGACAGCTGCTTCCTAGCTAAAGGCTACAGAGCTAAGCAAGTACCCAACGATCGCATCGAAATTACCGCCGCCATTACCGTCTTCTACCACCACGTACATACAATACGATACAGGATGCAGATATAACGCTCGCTGGACAGGGAAAAACTTGTGACGATACATTTGCAAGGGGATCAAGTCTCTAAATGCAAGAGAGCCAAGCTGTCGCCCTGCTGTGATTGTGGATTGGATATGGATCTCTGCTTGTTTGTTTGCAGAAATCCTCCCACCGCGCTGGCCCCGGACCACTACCGCCGCCGCTCACGAGTGCACCACACAAGCGGGAAGCGGGCACCACACATACATGGGCTTCCGCGGCTGGAGGCGCAGTCATAGGAGGAGATCGATGATGGCACGGGGGCCCAATTGGTAGGAAATCATCAGACTCTCGTCTTCAGTGAGTGGTAGAATAGCACTTAATAAACGGCAGGCTCTCACATTAAGGGTGATGACGACGTGAGGTTGTGCGTAAGTCTCGCAAAATCTCGCAGACGAGCAGGGTGAACGCGAAGACAGAAGGCGGCAGTGATATTAGGGAATGTCGTCGATCGGCAAAGGTAGCGCCTCCAGAATTCGTCATGGCGAAAGCTTGCAGAGCCGCTCAGGCGAGCGGAGACGCGAGCGGCTCACCCGCAGGTCGTGGGGCTAGCGGTCCCACAGCCCCGGCCAGGGCACCCCAACTAGGTCACATGCATCGCAATTGGAGAGTGTATTGCCGATAGGCTTAAGATATTTCAAAATCCATTGATCTGATGCAAAAGATTGCTTGTCATGGAATGCACAAACATTCAAGAAAAACTTGACTCTGCCACCACATAGGAATACCACTCCTCCCACGGCTCCGTCTATAAGGTCGAGCCCTTCGCCATATGCCTGTTCACTACCAGACTTCAGAACCAGCATAGGCGATGGCCAGGACTTGTAGCGCCCGCACCTTTACCAAAACCAGTACAACAATCGACATGCTTCCTCTTCTTCATCATCACATGTCACGAGCAGACACAGGAATTCGCATTCTGCAGTGCTAGAGTCCTTTGGCGCTCTTGAGATTGGGTATAATAAGCTAGCTCAGTGCCAGGCTCTCTAGAGTCTCTAGAATGTTATCCCAACAGGCAACAGCGTCTGTGTGCACATGAGGAAGTGACGGCGAGCTCCTCTTGCTAACCTGCACCTGACAAACGCGCAGCGTCAGTGCAATAGGACTTCCGTCACTACCTTCTCGCTGCCTTCACTCATGTCTCAAAAGCGTAGACCCGCCAACTTCGAAGTCGATCTTGACGAGCTCGACGACTCCGGTTCCGGCCGCAACATTTGCGAAGACAACTTTGACGACCTCCAGGGTTGCGATTCTGCGTCGAAGCAGCCTTGACGACTGGAACCATCACCGCCATCCAGTCGGCCGCCTCGTGCCAAGCTCACCGCCAAAAATCTTTTAATCCAAAATCAGCAGGAAGACCCCCGCCCTGAGATCATAATGCCGCCAAAATCCAAGTCAGTAACCACGATCGAGTCAAAGGCAGACTCCTAACTCGCACTTCTGGAGGCTGGTATCGACTTCAAGTCAAGTTGGAGCCCTCCTTTCGATCTGCTCGCTCACATCACAAAACATGTGATTCCTCCGCGATTAGACCAGTCTCTGTTTGCCGCAAAATTGGGTTTAGTGCACCCAGCTAACGCTGATGTAAATGAAGCGACCTTCTTTCGTATTTTCGTACCGCTCCTCTTGTTCGATGATCGCATCAACAGGCAGGTCGATGGCGAGCCTCACATTAGGTGTATGACTGACATCAACCTTGAAGCCAAGTATGTCATCATCAACAAAAGAAAGAGGCTCACCGCGACCAAGCCCAATGTGACCATTGGATACATCCGCGACCAGCACACATGTGGTCTCATAACTTCCAAGTCACGCGCGCCGAGCAAATCATTCTCCTAAGATACAATGTTCACTACAGTCTCTTAGCTGCTTTCCTCACTCCACAGCTCAAGTCAGCATTCGGAACACTCCCCACCGCCGACCTGCAGACAACAACAGATAGCTTTGCCTTCATCAATCGCACAATCGAATGGTCGAAGCTGCCGGCGAGATTCCTACCACTATAGACATGCATTACTGGTCTGTCACAGCCAATCAGAATACTGCGGTCCCCTGACTGCATTAATGCGAGAGAAGGAACGGCACATATCGCCTCTTCATAAAGAAGTTTCACCATACCAGCGTAGGCGGCGGTGATGACCGCCTGCCAAGGATGAGGGAGCTTCTGCGCAACATACTGGACTACGCTCTCCACGGTCGCGTAAAGCGAGAGAAATCCATTGCCAAGAAGATTGCCGACAAACAGGCTGGAGGTAGTCAGTCATTTTCTGTCGATTCTAGCACCGCCACCTCTATGACCATCTCACAGATAGCTGCAACATCTCAGGGTAAATCAGCCATGACGCCCGTTCATTCGCCGATCCGCAGTCCTGGAATACCTGCAAATCGCAAAAGAAAGAGGCCTCGAGTGACAACACCGGACTCGGACGATGGTAATGACTGATAACGCTTGCAGAGTTGTCATTGCTGAGATTTCATACCGCTTTTGTGCTTCTCCAATGATAACTCTTCTATGGACATATGAAACCAACGATTACAAGTCCACTCTCACTCAAGGATGAAGCGACTAAATCTTGTTATTCAGCTAAGCTCACCTCATAAGCGCCCTACACCCAGGTGACAACAAACGATGAATAAAAATGTACTTCGCACCCTATCAAGAAGGTCGAAACTTCGGTGGCGTCAAAGGGGTTGTTTCTTCGAGGTTGGCACAGGCTCTTCAACCCCCACATACCAGTCGCATGCCTCTTGCCGTCTCTAAGTGTCCACAACATCGCTTAAGCCCACGGGGGCCTTGCAATAAGAATTTGCTTGCTAATCCGCCCACCTCCCTACGTACGCCACGTACCACATGCGACACCCACCTTAGACAAGGGATCCACGCGCGCCAGCCTTGCCAACCAACAGCAGTAGAAATCTTAGCAAATCCACGCAATGCCTCACGGGTCGATCAAGTTCTATTTTTAGGAAAGTATAACGTACTGTTCGGTAGTAATTACTAATAGCGTTGAACAAGCGCCCACAGAGTGACGCTTTACAATGCTTGCTTATGACAATTAGGCCGTTCTTCCCCTACATGCCGTACCTGGTCCTCTTCTCAACGCCTGGCATCCTCGAGGAATTAAAGTGAATTTGCGCCGGGATTGTCATTGCCTCCACACAATGCCAGCAAGCAACAATTGTAAATGAAGATGCGCAATGTGAATTATTCGTGACATCGATGTATATCATATGCGCAAAGGGGACTCCTATGAAAGCTAGGGAAAGGAAGCTCATGATGCCAGTTTTTTTAAGAGAAGACAAGCTCAATATCAAAGAGACGAGATCCCCTTCAACAACCGGCATCAAGGGCAAGCTTTCGAGTCCGCCTTGTTTGAGTCTACTGAGGCAGCACGTTAAATTAAGATACATCTTTATAGAACAGTTTATCATATTCCAGCTAGTACAAGGTAGTAGAGGTAGGTATAAAGGTGTAGGTAGCTTCTTGTTAGGGTGCGCAGCTAATAAGACTGTCAAATTGCTTAGTTTTCTCTGCGGGGATGTACCAGAAAGGTATCTCCTTGACACGCACCTGTTATTCACCAACTTCGCGATCTGCATCCCAATGCACAAATTTACGAATTGGAGCCCACTTCCAGGTTGCGCTCCGAATCCTAGCACCCCAAATAAAAAATGGCATACCTAGTATAAGAAGCCCACCAGAAATGCCTGCCATGGCGCCATAAGCGTTTAGATAACCGGCCTTGTTCACCCATGGGTTAGTGTAAAAAGACAGCAGGAAACCGAATGCAGACTTCCAGGCCATCTGTGTTACGACTATTTCACCGGCTACAGGTCGGTAGCAGTCAACAGTGTATACGAGCGAAACGTTGGTCGCTTGAACAATGGAGAAGTTGACTGGGTTTCTTAGCTTCACTCATTTGATACGGTGAGAACAACTTACTCAACCCGAGTGCAATCGTGGGACAGATCCAGTGCAGCTTGTACTGGATGCCTGCTCCATACAATACCAGGGCTACAGGTGCTGTGACGATGCTGACAAGAATTGCGGGCAAGCGCATCTCAGGCTCGCGAACGCCTCCGTTGCGTTGGGTCTGCCTGTCGGCAATCCAATCGGAGAAGTGGCCACCAACAAATATGCCAAGAAAAGCGCCGATCAGGGCTGCAACGAAGCAGAGACCAGACTGCCAGGGCTTGAAACTGTAGGCAGCCTCGAAAGCTGGGGCGAAGTTCGATGAAATGGCGACAAGGAAGCCGATCGTCCCTGACATGACAAGTGTCGCCCACACGACCTGTGGCAGGATGATGAATGCCACTGGGCGGACAAAGAGTTTCCAGAGAGACTCCTTGGTGTATACTCCGGAGAATAGACGCAGGCTGGAAATGTACGAGCGCTTCTCTCGCGTGTTAATGTTAGAGCCGATCGAGGTGTTATCGATCTGGGCTGTCACAGGTCTCTTGGACTCGAGATCCTCCTGCTTCATATTGTCCTGAGCCACGGCTATGCTAACTGCGGTATCCCTGACATACATTGTCTCGGGAAAGGTGAAGATGACGAAGAGTGTGCAGGTACCGATGAGTGCTGTAGCAACCCAGTAGATGGTTCGCCAACCGTTGTGGATACTGATCAGTCCGGCGATGATGATCCCGCCACTGACACCAGCAGATAGGGCACAGGTATAGACCCTAAAGCACTGTTAGCAAGGTATTGCATTATGCACAACGTACCTCAATTTGCTTACGCCATGACAGTGCCTCGCTCATGCAAGAAGAAGATATCGGAAATAGTCAGCGGCGCTAGAACCTCAGCTGCACCAGCAGCAGCACCCATGATGATACGTGAGGCTAACTCACTGCCATAACTCTTCGATGCACCAGCCCATGCAGCGCAAATCGTGTACAGTACGAACGAAGAAACGTACACCGGACGGCGACCGTATTTGGCAATGAGTGGCATCCATAAAAACGCACCAATGCCCTGCATCAAGGCGGTTGTCGTGAAGAAATAAGCCGTTTTTGAGATGTCAGCGGCGAAGTTGACATTGTCCGGGGGAGCGCCAAAAAAGTCTGCTGTAATTTGGGTTATGACTACGGTCGGGCCAGCTGCGAGGAAATTGCAAAAGAAGATGGCAGCAGACACCAAGATGACGATGTACCACCGATATCTGAATGACCAATTAAGGGGATCTGGAGCTGTTTAGAAACTCGTTGTCGAACCAATGCAATCGAACGTTTGACTAACCATTAGGATCGTTGGTGGGAGTAGGAATCAGAATGATCTGGTTTGAGTCGACGTGTCGAAGCTGGAGACTCCCAAGGTTGCTTTTCTTCTTGCTATCTGCCGGATTGTGGTCGATGGTTGTGTGGGCCATGATAAGCTGCTGACACAACTCCTTCGAGCTGCGACGGTGGCTACGACGTGGTGTATAGTGTTAGATGTTGAGGACCCACCGTGCTCACTCTTGGGATGGATAGCAGACTAAACACCATCGTTATGTACGCATGCTTCCTTGACTGAAGCTACAATGGACCAGAGCTTTGACGATCTGGTGGTCCCGATGACTTGGCAACCGTACCCACAATGGCTAGCCTCAGCCCTGGGGATGATCATTATCTTCATCAAAGACGCCGTATAATTGGTCCAATTATCTGTATGATTCGCGTAAACCCCAGTTTTCAATTTGCGGGGTTACTTAAAAGGCCGCAACCCTAAACTACACGGAAGTGTGGGGGAACCCGAAAGGTCCCACAGCAGGTTGTACGAAGCCTCAGGACCCCCCGTGTTTGCCACGAAGACTCCGTTGTGCTCGTAAGATGAGACGCCAGGCCACGTGGAGTGATTACCAATACAGCTGGTCGAGGTCACAAGAACTGGCGCTGGACCGGGCCCAATTTCACGAGTTAGTGATATGGATAGCAGGAGTTACGCCTCAGCGTGTTCGTCGCGATCGATTCGGCATCGACTCAGTCACTGGTCTATCTTTGCTGATCTTACACTTTTTCGCAGCCAAGTAGCCCGTCTCAGAGTCGTGATCAAGATGAAGCAAGCACTTCGAATACTATCGCGACCTGTTCGGGAATAGCCACCAGTTGTAGGCAATATCTCGAAGTAAAAGCAAGTGAAGCATCCTGTTGTATTAACGAAACTACGTCGTAAGATTGTTGACTGGCGCAAGCGCATCCCTTATGTGAAGCATAACATGTAACAGTTTTTCTACCAGCGGCGAGTTGGGCAACGCTGGCTCACTGTCGCCATGCGCCAGTAACTCCATCATGGCGGTTATGGTACTCTTCAAATCGCTCAGAAGAACCACATGCGGTTCAGGTTTCGAGTTCCGGATTGCGGCTATGCCTCTGTCCATTGTTATGTAGCGATATGTTGCCGAGGTTTCCTCGTCGTCGAGGTATACCGCGCGGCGTACGTCGGTCACCGGACTTGCAGCTCGTTTGCCGCTCCCCTGACCCTGAGCAAACATGCGTTGTGCTAACCCAAAAGCCCAAAAGGCCAAGCTCGCGTGGAACAATGACATGGCCTGAAAGTCGCGGAGGTGAAAAGGCGGAAGCCGTTTCGAGGTGCGAACGACTTGACCTGCATGCCACATCGCGGATCGAGCGGTCTTACTACATGCCCACTCATGTATTGAAGCATGAACGGCGCTTAGATCCTCGGCGCCTTCCAATCCGCAGAAATGCTGGACGTCTTCCATGGACATGTGCAGATGCATGAGGATTACCTCGAGCAGAAGCACGCTTTCGTTCTCATAACTGACCCGATAATAGTCGAAGATCTTGATCAGTTCTTGGTACCTGGTCATGAGAGATAGCCGGCTGTCCCAAAGAGTACTTCTACTCGACGCAGCGTGGAAAAGGCGTGTCAGCCTTCTATATTCCCAAACCATGCCCCACATGGCATAGAGAAAGGAGGAGCATGAGAACGTCAAATCTATCAGCGTCGAATTATTGTGCATGAGATCTGGGTTTGCGACACATTCTGTCAACGAAGGGATCCTCGTCGTTTGTAGTTCTGGAATCGCCTGATATAGCCTCTTCCACTCAGTAGCCGAGTCAGCCATCCATAGCTCCAACGGTGCTGGCAGAGGAAGTTCAAGTTCGGAGTAAGAAACCGCAGGGGTTGTAAGAAGTGACATCGAAGTTTGAGCATCGTGGCAAAGAAGATGATATACGAGCCTTTTGAAGGACTCCTTTTCAATCCAAGAGAGCCACTTCTCTTCTAGCACATGTTCGCTATCTTGAGGTCCGAAGGTAAGGATTGGATAGTCTGACCTCTTGAAGCGACCCCCTCGTCTAAGCATTGACAACAGTGGCTGCTGGAAACTTTCGGATATCTCAACTTTCCGGCTACTTCCGCTCCATAGCCCAATAGCAAGCTGGAGCATGTATGCCTGTGACATCTCTAAATCCCTCACAAGTGTATTGTCTGCTTCCCATACGGTAGGCGCATAGTTGCGAACTACCTCTTGCATAGCAAAGCCGAGTTTGCGCAGAGAACGATCCGGCGTCAGGACGGCACCTGCTGCAGCCATGGCCAGTAACAGCTCAGGTCGTGCTTTCTTCGGATTAAAGCTGGCTGCATGAATCCATGTCTTCGTCAGGGGCGTTGGTCCAGCGAGAAAGAATTGGATCAAGTTGTCTAGTAGCATAACTGATGGAAAGGCAGATAAGGCTGGAAGGATGTGTGATCGGACCTGACTGAACAAGATAGCAAGGATCTTGTCCCGGGCGACCGCGTCCAGCCTCTCACTGGTTGCACGCTTTCGGACATCGAAAAGGCTTTCCGGCGTTCCAGCGATCTGGCCCTGTGCGGGTACCGAGAGGTCAGTCTGGTCCGAGTACCCACCAACTCCGGGCACAGGCACAAAGCGCCAGATGGAGTTCTGGATTCCTTTGCCGGACGTATCAGTATTCGCGATGTCATCTAGGTTTGTAGGAGTATTATCGACTATCTGGAGAGTAGGATTGGGGTAGGAGAGTACGGGTGTTTGAACTTCAAAAGGGACCTGAGTGTTGTAGGTGCTCAAGAAACTGAGATCGATGGCACTGAAATCGAGGTCAACTTCTCCACCGTAGCCTAGCAACCCGTTGGGCGTTACTGTGCCGCTCGGGACATCACTGGGGAAGAGTCCAAGCGGAAACAGGTCCATGGTTTGAGGCTGTGGTCTGATCGCGGTATTGCGATCGTGCGTGTAGCGTTCGTCCAGGTGCGGCGAACTTGATACAGTCTGATCCAAGGGTTGATCAGGAGCACCGTCAAGCAACATTGGATCCAAATCGTCGTTATCTCTATCTGGCGAGGCGGATGCTTCTAGAACGTTTTGGTCTTGCGGAGCTGTTTCTGCCTCCGTTGGAGGGGTCGCATCTAGGGACCTTTGTGCGAAAGATATTGACGAAGAGATGCAAACAACGCCCCTTTTCAGACAATGTTTGCAGGGCTTTGCATCTTCACACTTGAGATGGTGCTCGGCACATGTCTCGCAGGCTTTGGAAACACGCACAGGTCTTGACGAGTTGTTATCGATGCATCTGCGCTTGTTGGAGGTACCATTGGCAGGAGTCGTATGCAGAAGACTGTGTCTTCTGAGCAGATCACTGGTCGCCGGTATGTGAGAAACGCAAGGGCGGACCGGTGGAGTGTCTTACACTCTGCTGAAACCCTTTTTACACGTTTCGCATCGATAAGGCTTCTCTTGAGTATCTGCACCCTCGCGTCAGCATTCACTCTACTGACTGCATCTTGATCAGCTGTACATACGCGATCGGACATGGCGGGCCAAGTGATCGACTCGGGAATAAGACTGAGAGCACGTCCCACATTGGAACATGCCACCTTGTGAACGACTGGTGCCCGCTGCAAAGGCAGACATCACTATGCAAAGACGATGGGCTGAAGCGAGCTTACGACCTGCGGATGCAAGTGGGGACTCTCAACCTTTGGCGGAAACCCGAGGTTGCCGGAAAGGTGGAGAATCGAAATGCGGGGATGTCGAAGGTGGGGTCTGGGCTCTTACATGGTGCGCAAGCTCTCATTGGCGCGCTGGTCATTTTTGCTGGAGCCTGGACTTGCATCCATTAAGGCGGTGGCTTTGGAAATCATTCCCAACGCATGACGAGTCAACACTCAAAATATCGTTGAGGACATCCATAAGAGTTTCTAGCAAACACTAATGTGGTTTGCGCACGTTGCAACGTGCCTTCGTGCCTCCCTCGCATTTCAAGCCAGTCAAGATCGTCATTAGTAAACAAGTCTGGCATCCCTTGCGTCACAACACCAAGGTACTATCAACAGGTCGATTCTATTGCTGCTCGTTATTGCATATAGAGCCCTCCATTCGCCATCAAATGTGTTCCGTTGACCCAGCTAGCTCGTGGCTCACAGAGGAATCCCACAGCAAATGCAATCTCCTGAGTTCTTCCCAGCCTGGCATCGACCGGAGTCTTGTCGATGACCGGCTGTATCTTCGCCATAAACTCCTCGCCGGCTTGCGCAAATCCCTCAGTCATCGTCGGTCCCGGGCTAACAGCATTGACCGTCACGCCGTACTTGGGCGGCAGCTCTTTGGCCCAGACTTTGGTGAAGCTGTCCACCATCCCTTTGCTCCCGGCGTAGATTGTCTGCATCGGAGGAGCCTCTCGTGAAGATATCGATACAATGTTGACGATGCGGCCGCCATGCTTGGGCAGATGCGGTAGCGTATTCTGGGTAAGCAAAAACGTGCCTCGTCCATTGAGGTTGACCAGTAGATTCCAGTCGTCTAAAGTTTGCTCCTCGAACGGCTTGTTGACTGCAAGCGCTGCATTGTTGACCAAGATATCGATCCTCCCAAACTCTTTGACAGTGGCAACGACCAGATTTCTCGGACCCTCGATGGTCGAGATGTCGGCTTCCACAGCGATGGATTTTGTGGGCAAGCTCGCAGCGAGCTTGTCTGCCTCATCTCGAAGCTTGGGAAATGGATAGTTCAACACGACGTTTGCACCTCTCGAGGCGAGTTCGCGGCCGATTTCAGCACCGATGCCTGAACTGGAACCGCTCACAACAGCAATCTTGTTCTGGAGGGTTTGTTCGGTCATTCCGCGGATTTGTTACGATGGAGTTACGTTGAAGGAAGTTTTGACGGAAGATATGGCGAGATGTAATCAGCGTCGACGAGTCGCACGTCGTGATGTTCGTACTGCAACGGCCGCTGCAGCCGGGAATGTGGTCCACCTCGATCCGCAATGGTGAACTCCCCCACTTCTTAGATCGCGCCGCGTATCTCAACGTGTAGAGTTGCTCCTTCTTAACGTCACGTTGGTCGCAAGTTGGTTTTGTTTTAGTCCTCATTGCCACAGTCTACCCCAACATCTATCTCTTGCGAGCAACTGTCACGTGCTGCAGTCATTAACCATGGGCGATTCGGAGTTCCTGCCAATTGCCTGGAGATGCGAATCCACCAAAGAAGATTACGAGCGAGCACGCGTTGGCCGCGTCTTCAATCACCGCCGACCAAATCGATTTCCTGTCGCCGTGGTTGAAGCTGAGAAGGAGGAACATGTCCAGCAGGCAGTACAGATTGCACAGCGCAGGGATTTGCGTATCTCAGTACGCTCTGGTGGTCATTCTTGGGCTGCCTGGAGCGTCCGCGACAATGCAATCTTGATAGACCTGGGCAACTACAAGGTAATCGACCTTGACGAGATGACTGGCATCGTCAGAGTATCGCCAAGCACAACAGGGACTCAGTTAAACACTCTATTAAAAGAGAAAGGATTGATGTTTCCGGGAGGACATTGTCCCGATGTTGGACTTGGAGGCTTTCTGTTACAAGGTGGAATGGGGTGGGTCTGCAGGGCAAGATTCTCTCCATTTGTACTCTGTCTCTCGGATTCTAACATGTGTCACAGAGCTGGGGCTGGGCATGCCAGTACGTCAAAGCAATCGACGTAGTAACCGCAACTGGTGAGCGGCTACACTGCAGTGAGACCAAGCACTCGGACCTCTTCTGGGCTGCTCGAGGAGCTGGACCCGGCTTTCCCGCCATCGTCACGAGATTTCATCTTCAGACAAAACCACTTCCGCGCCACATTCGCTCATCTGTCTACATCTTTCCGAAATCAATGTTCAAGGACGCCTTGAATTGGGTCAAGTCGATAGCCCCAGACTACGATGCTGATACTGAGATTGTCTGCGTCGGCCGCTTTGTACCAGATTACGAGGAGAGCGTCGTCATTGTCGGCTTGACGACGTTCAAGAGCTCGGACGATGATGCCATATTGGCACTTCAAGCTGCAGAGGAAACATTGCCGTCCGGGTATCTTCAGAAATGTTTCGCTGAACCGACATCACTACAAGAGCAGTATATTGACCAAGCTTTGGCCAATCCTGAGGGTCATCGCTATTGCTCTGACAACGCCTATATCGATAATGATGCAGATGTCGCGACCGTCTTGGAAGAGACCTTTACTACATTACCCAGTCGCAAGTCCTTCTCTCTGTGGTTTGCGATGGCCCCCACGTCTCGTCGACAGCTACCAGATATGGCCATGTCAATGCAAAGTGACCACTATCTCGCCATCTACACAATATGGGACACACCCGAGGGCGACGACGAATGTCAATCTTGGGTGTCAAGAGTCATGAACAAGATCCAGCCACACGCGGTCGGCCAGTACTTGGGTGATTCCGATTTCCAAGTCAGAAGCACAAAATACTGGGGTGAAGAGCATGGAAAGAGGCTAATGGAGATCAGAAAAAAGTGGAACCCTGATGGACGTATCTGCGGATACCTCGACAAAGGGGATCAATCTGGCGCGATGGGTCTCCCAAACAAGCTATAGATTTAAGCTATTTCAACTATTTTGTTACAATTTCTATGTCTAGTCCTAGAAATAGAACCTACAAATGCTCTTTTGATATATTTGTGTTGTAAGGTCTGTGATGAGCCGCCCTGTTCCGCTGGTAACTCTTCTTGTCTTCGCCTACAGTTTGAGAATCACTCTAAACGAGTCCCTAGCAAACCCTAACTGCCTGAGCATCTTGCCAAGCCCCTCACTCAGCTCTCTGTCGCTAGCGCCGTGCATCCTTGTAATCGGCAGGACCTCATTTGGGCCCTCACCTGCATCCTTCACTATTTGTACTCCTCTCTTCTCAGTCTCTCCACTGTTCTTGCGACATCTGGCTCCGTGAACCCTAGATGGTTCAAGCCTGGATTCCGCCCTCGCTTCCACTCGCGTCATCCATCTGCGCAATTTCCTCGCTCTACCATCGTCTTCATCCTTTGTACGGAAGTAGACGAGCTTAAGTTTTACAGATGTAGTAAGAAGTTCAATTTGACTCTTTAGATGGACGTAGGGAGTCCCCTTTATATAACGCAGAAAGTATCTCTTGCGCATTCAGCCCGTGTTTCCGAACGTGGTGCTGGCGGCGCTCGTGCTTCCACGTTTCTCATGAACAACAACGACCCTACCCTACAAAAAGTATGAACGATGCGCATTGCCGCCACTACCTACAACCGCGACGTTTGTTCTCCGTCTCTGCTGGCCGTCAAGAAACAGAACTAATCCGTTGACATCCCGCATGTGATGCTATCGACGTCGCTGCCGCATCCCCAGACAAGACCAGCCCCGCCCCGCCCCGCTCCGCCGCACCAGCGCACAAACGCTGCGCTCTCACCGAACAAGGACGCTCGCATTGTTGCCCCAACTGCACGATACAGCACGCATTACACATAACAGGCAAGCATACTGACTACAGAATCAGGGCCAAGCGCCCGTTAGCGGCGATCGAGGACAGGGGCCGCGTTGTGTTGAAGGCAGATCTTCTCATCAGCGAATGACCCTGATATAGAGCGATGTTCAGAACCTATTGAACATAATCTATAGCTTGGATGATATCCTGCTTTTCTATTTACAGCAAGGCTCATTAGCGAACGACTTTGTCATTATGTTTTCTTGGGAGCGTTACCATCCCAAGATCCAACTCCCTCCACTTCTGCAGCTGCTCCTTGTTGCCATGGAGTCCCTTCCATTCTCCACTGCCGTTCTTGAAAATATCGTCGAGATGCTTCTCTTTTCCCTTCCACGAAATACAACAATACTCGCTGTTCTCGTCCCACTTGACCTCTACCTTGATGTTCTTAATGACAAATCGGCCTGTATTCCCGCAAACAACACATCCCAATCTCATCTCCTCGCCACCAAAGAAATCATACTTAGCCAGATGACATTGCGGGCACGCTCCTTCCGGAACAGGTCCAAGATACTGCGCCTCATCAAACCCCTTGCCAATCTGACTGGCAATTCTACGCCCTAATTCCTCCGTCCTTCTCATGACTGCACCATCTTGCGTGCTCAGTACAGCCCCGGGGTTAGCGCAACCCATGATAACCTCCTGGTCAACGACCTTTGCGTGAAGACTATAAGCGAATAGATGTAACGTAGGTAGCGCCATCGTAAACTGATCCGGCGTGGTGCTTCCTCCGATGGCAAGAAATCCACACACCCTCGGTTTCAGGATTCTCTTGTCTACTTTCATGGAGGCAAACTTGGGATCGTTGGCACGTTGGCCAGCCAGGATGCGAGATGCAAAGGTAGGATCTGTGTATGGGCCCAGAATCCTATCCAACACCGCTTTGAGAGAGCCAGCGGGCTGATGCGAGTATACAGCTGTGCTGAATATCAGCGCATCGGCGTTCATGATCTCCTCGTATAGTATCTTGCGATCATCTTCGATGTTTTCACTGTCGGCCAAACTACCGTTTGAATTATTCCCTGTGTTTGTGCCCATAGATACGTCCTGGGCGTGATCCATAGGCCCTGCATTCGGCGGGTAGGAGAGAGATGGGACGTGAATCCAGGATGTTGTTGTGTGGGGTGAGTAGTTTTTGGCGGATTGAAGGGCGGCTTTTAGCAGAATGGTGGAGTTGCCGCCTACACTGCCGTTGGCGAGGCCGAGAATGTGCATTGTGGTATTATAGTGCTTTGTTTTGCAATACAGTATCAAGCGATCTTGCGCGAGGATATTGAGGTCGCGTCAAAGTCACTAGTCGTACAATATGTAGTTTTGAGAAGTGGTCCCGAAGGAGCAGCAGATTTGTGAGGTTGGGCCAAGCGTACAACGCCAATGCCAACACTGAATTCTGTGCTTGCTGAGCTTTGTACATCAAACTGCTTAGTAAGCTTATTACGTGGTCAGCCACATTGTAATAAGACTTTTGCTGCTTGCCAGCTCCTGAAAATGGTCTGCTGCATATGGCATTCTAAGGGTGTTGATGTACGCTTCGTACATTGGCCGCGCTAACACAGTCTGATTAGTGAGCCGACGTGACTCTCGCTAATACTATTTCAGTGCATATTGAGCCAATCTTGGAGATCGCTTAACGCTACCCCGCATATCCCGGAGGCCCTCTCTCTCCGGGATGTGGAGGAACCAAGAATCTGAGGCATCTTGCTGAGATGATTTCATTGGCTGCATTTGGAAGATTGGCCGCACATACACAAAGTCTCGTGCAGTGTTTCCAAAAGCCAATAAAGTGGTTGCGGTCTGGTCTCAAGAATAAGTTTGTCGCTCGTGGCTACCACTATTGGCAACGCTGTGCAGCTCGAAGTACTCCATGCTCCTCAGGCACAAGGTCCGTAATGCTGTACCTATGCTTCTGCTCGCGGCCCCTAAGCACATGTGTCTTCACCATGGTCCTCAGACGCGAGATCTCGGCGTCTTTGTCACGGAGCTGAATCTCCGCTACTTCCGCCGCTGTTGCCGTATCTGATAATTTTTTGATGGTCTGATCCTTGGGCTCAAGCTCACTGGTAAGATTCTTCATTCCGGACTGCATACTTTCACAATAGTGTTCCCAAGTTTCTTGTTCTTGCTGTGACTATTCCCAATGAGGGACCAGACCATAAACATGACGAGAATTCCCAGCCTAATAAGAGATTACTTCTTCCTTCAGGGACGGAAAGAATGTCCATGTAAATCGGGCCCTTAAAAGAATCAAGGTAACGGTGAACAGAGGCCATAATCTGAGACCTTCAAGTCATGGTACTTGCTATTATTGGAGCGACGGATGTGACGAGCTCCGCGGACATTGTGCTATTGGTTTTGTGCTGAGACAGATAAAGTTCAGAATCTCATCGATACCATAGTAATCGGAGCAGTGGCTAACTTCGCGCCTCAGTCGGTGGTAGAGTGTGAGGAGGTACTCGTGATTTGAATAACAATTTACAACGCTTTCAGCAAAAGAGTAAAACGTAGTAAGAAGTAATATTTTATGTGATTTCTAACAGAGCCGTTTCAAAAATCAATTTGGTTTGCAGATAGATTGAACTTGCTCTGAAGATTAAGTACTGTAAAGCACAGGTGCTCCTAGAAGCTTAGTCGGCAGAAGCTTCTAAACTGTTATAGTAGAGTCTACAATCTGCTTCCTTTTGGTACCTAGTACTAGTACGGACATTATCGCTGGTCCCAGAAGCTAGCTTACGGGGTCATTTAGTGCGGTAAAGCTTTTCGCAAATGATTATTCTATTCGCAGATGTTGGAAGGTGAACTGGATTGCGCAATCGACTTCAGGTCCACACATTACACAATATGCTGAGCTAAAGGGCCCTTGCTTTACCTAAACTTGTCCTAATTTGAATTAGTCCCCATATGAGCAGCGCTATTAACAAGGGAAGGCGAAACCTTACTTATGACTGATGCTGATCTCCAGGATATCTTGCGCGATGCGTACACATAACAGCTTCACCGGAACGGTCGTTGGATTCATGCAAGGCATCATCATCGAATGTAAAGTCCCTGAGGACTTCAAAGTCCGCTAAGTGGTGAGATGGCCTGGAGGCATCCAGGTAAGACAGCTCCAAGTCAAGGTCAATACACTGCCGAAATAGCTGTCGAGAGGTATTCGTCAGTTTCGGCTACCTACTTCCGATCCAAATATCGTCTGGACAGCGTAGTCGGTTACACCACTATGTGGATGCTCGGCTATCGCCTTTCTCAACTGGACCACGTCGCGGATGAGGGCGACCTCGTGCCCAATTAGACGTGGGGCAGTATTCTGGTTGCGGCAACTGTTGCTTTTCTGCTGATGTCCTTCTGTTCTGGCTTCACGCGCAATTCGCGTAAGGTGGATAGTGCAACGCCACTAATGGCCTTCCTAGGAGTAGGGACTTTCTCACCAACTTACTATGGCCAGCTCCACAACCTGCCACGCCTGCCAGGTCTCCTTACAACATAGTCGTGCTAGTAGTTTAGCTAGGACATACGCTAAGGGATACCTTATTTTGCACTACTTCAGGTGCCAGATCCGCAGCAATCCGCAACAATCTGTGAACAATTTATTTTACTAGCCAACGCATTCGTCAGCGTTAGCAAAGAATTTATCATGTTAGCTTTAACCAAACTTATAGTAATGCTCAAGAAGTTGCCACACTTGGATGCTAAATTTCAGTATCAAGACACGCGCGTCAATCGCCATGGCCTAGTAGTAGCCTCTTTAGTAAGGGCGCCGAGATCCACAGTACGCTAGGGAGCTCTAGGAGGTAGGAGAGGGGTTACATTCAGCTTACTCACTGAATCGAATCTAAGGGTGAGCAAAATCTTATAAACTTCTCGTCAATGGCGCGGATACAGCTGTTGGCGAAGATCTCCTTTTCGTCGACCGTCAGTGATCGAAGAAGCCTGTGGCGGATGATACCGCAGGGTGATAGGGTAAATGATACAAGCCTATAGGACGATCAAGTTGTCAATAAAGAGAATACTAGCAGCTTTGAGCGCGGCTTCGGGTGCCCGCCAACTCTATGTGATCAGAACATGTCGCCCATTCCATAAAACCTCGTAGCACTTATCGTATTCAACAAAGATTAGAGTGGAGAGGTAGATGGCGTATAGAAGCGCGTTGGTGTTTGATGGGACGGCCGCCATGTCTTCTGTAGCTAGCCAATGCTGAGCCTTGAGCTCGACGGTCGGCACGTGCAGCACTTTGACGACGGGGTCAAAACCTTCCTCGTACACCTGCCAGAGGGAAGGAGGACCTTCAAGTGCGCAGCTGGGTGGTGCGGAATTCAAGCTAGGCCAATGAATTGCGCGTGCAGTCGACGATGCTGTGCACGTAGCTGGCCTTGCAACTCCAAGCCTTGCAGCAGTCGGTGGTTAACTCTGATCTCAAATATCACTGACGTCTAAAGCTTCACGAGTGGACATCACTGCTGCTCCTCGCTGTGTGTTCTTTTACTTTCTCACTACCCAGACCTCAATTTGCATTCGTATAGTCGCTATCGCCTCAGCCACCCGCATTGGCTGTCTCCTAGTGACAGCACATCACAAGGTGCAACACGTCCTTCGCCGTCGATTCGCGTAGCAACTCGCCATCGTCTCCTTGCTCTCGGCAAGAAGCAAGTGGTGTTTTAGATCCTTATTGGACTTTAGGGCTCGAATCAGGCACCGTTCAAGTCCACTCTAACATCGGACACTGCTCGCGATAGTTCTACTCAGCCCCGCAATTTATGCGGACTTAATTTTTATTTGCAATCCCAGCTGGAGTTGCACGGCGTTCTCATCAGTCCTACAGTACTTTAAGAAGGTGACGGAGACATTCCAAGTCTGCGTATTTGTTTATATAAGTGGAGCAAAGAGTTATGTTGTTCCGTTATCGTGAACAAACCAAAGGTGCTACTTTTAATGCTGGCTTGAGCTTTATCTGATTCTGTGCTCTTCCTCACTGAACTTAGCTGCAAGTTCCAACATTCATTGAGTTTATGTATTCTTTCCCAAGTGAAGAAACAGCGCGAGGATGCAAGAACCACCTCGCCCTACAAGCAAAGAGAGTCACAGCTTGCGCATACAGAAGGGAGGCAGCAGGTACTTATCAGCGTTACGCAGAGTGATAATGATCTCCAAGAGTAGTTGCACAACGACTGCTGCGCGGCCGATATTGCGTGTACAGACCGCAGCCCTCCCCGCTAGCATAGCCTCCCTCCCCCACCCTTAAGAAGAAAAGTAACCTATTTGTTATTGCTTAGACCTGCCGGGGACACTTTGCATGCGTTATCTCGCTCTAACACCTCTAGGAAGAGGTGGCGTCACTGAAAGTGCTCTTCGCAGAGCCAACGTCCACTGCGTAGCGTAAGGTCGCAAGTCTGCGATGGCAGGAGCAATCATATACTGTGCGGCTCACCAGTACAACATCCGTGTTAGTATTCCTACGCCACCAACAGACCAGCGCAAAAGTGCCTCATGCTACTACTGCGGGGACGAAAGCGCGCGATAGACAGAGATTGGGTCAGCTGCCATTACGAACATGCAGCTGTACCCGCCTCAGGTACCATAGGATTAGCCAGCGAGTTAGACACCGTAGGAGTCCTGATACAGCTGTGGACAAACATGTGTGAGTTCCAACTTACTACGGAGAAGATGCATAGAGTGGACGTTGGGCAATCTTGTCCTTAGCCTCCTAGCTGTACTCTTACCTCAAGGTAGACGAAGAGCGAACAGGCCATACATTATCAAAGCAGGCACTGCAGGCAGAATTTCGGCCATTCCAATCGCTGTATGCTAGGGTATCTCCAATATCTCCGTAACGCCTTGATGAGAAAAAAAAGACCTTACAAACCCGTAAACCACAACCTTCCAAGCCTCTCTGTCCGCACCGCCCTCATCAAGGCCAGTTGCTCCTCCTCGCTTGACCTGGTGTTGGTTGAGACTTGGCCTTTTGCTCACGGAGGCGCGCCGATGCACGAGTCGGCTCAGCGGAGTTGCCGGAGGAAGCTGTCGTTGAGAATCTTCCACTCCCCGCTGGCAGAGAGTCTAAGGAGCCTGGTGGTCTGTCTTGAGGCTGGATTTGAGTTTGAATTGTGCTGCGGCGCTGTTCAAACACCTTAATAGCATCTTTGATCATGTTCAACCTTGGTCCCATGGCCCATTCGAGGATGTTGCGAAGGATCTTCCTCATCTCGACCATCTGGGCGCTCTTGCCTCCCCAGGGGCCGTTGTTCCTCAGGTCTGCTTTGAATATGCGCTTGACGTAGTGCAGGTTGTCATCGCCATACCAGTGGATGTGGAGCACGACATTCTCGGCGTCGCAGGCGATCGTGAAGTGAGCCGTGTCTTGCTCCTTGACGACAACTCCAGCGCTGGCAAAGAATTCTCGATTGTGGTTGACAGCAGCTACGCCTGCACGACAGTCCTGCAGGAATGCCCAGTGAAGACTTCTGCCGCTATTGTTTTTGAACTCCCCTGAGAGCCAAGCACAGAGAGCATCGGGATGGAGGAGCTCAGCCATCTCCCTCAACACTCTCTCCTCTGCTGACGTAAAGGCTGGTGTGAGTACGCCTCCGTGAGTCTTCCAATTTGAGACGTATCCATTGACTCTATCAGGCTTGGGCTGGGAAAGACTGAGATCCCCTCTACTCGGGTGCTCCACATACTTCTTGTTCAGTAGAATGTCGCTGCAGAGTGACACGCTTTTCTCGCCAGACCCTGTATTGAAGTCCTGGGGACGGAACATGAGTAAAGGCGCCAGGATGGTTGCCATGTCAGCTTCTGATGAGGCTTCCCTTGCTGCGGGTAGAACCTGCCAGATCTTGTCTGCTGACGGAGTTTCATGGGGTCTTGGCTTCATCAGGACGTCCCGGACAAACTGCGCAATCACAGGAGGCCACTCGAGCTCTGTCAAATCGACAAGGCCATAGTTCTGGAGCTTTTGGATCTCACTCTTCGACGTCGACTTTATTGAACCAGAGTCCGTCATGACAGTGAGACACCTTTCGCCTGGATTTGTGTGGAGTGTGTGTTGCTGCAGATTCTTTGCAGTCAGAGGGCGCAGAGGCGGTGAGAGTTCAGGTTCAGGGCAGTCTTGATCTGTATACCTGATGCTGCTAGCTTGTCCTTGATGAGCAATATGCGGCGGCGTATTAGGCTTGTGCTCGCTCTGGCAAGACGAGGGCGAAAGTGAAGCTTGCTTGGAGAGATCGTTCAGGATGCACACACCTGGACGATGTCAGTTTTGGTCCATCTCGACAAATATGCGTCACGCCTACCTTTTGGAGTCTTGGGCAGGGAGAGCTGTCTTCTGGGGCTACCGCCGACTAGGGCGGCGCGCTTCTCGACCTTGTTGGCCTGGTTCTTGGGCTTGACGGGTAGAGAGTGGCGCCGTCTTTGCATGGGGCGAGGACAAGAGACATCAGTAGGCGACGCCATTGTCGATACGACTATATGAGATCGGGGTGAGAGATGGACGCAGTAGGGCAATGTCGTTTGCGTGCAAGGCTGCAGCGCGTTTGTAGGTCGATGCTGGATGGCGGGGCAACAGCAGTGTGGACGACAGGACCATTTGGAGCCATGGGCCGCTCGTTCGATAGCTTGGCGGAAGAGCCAAGTGCTGGCACTGCGCGCTGTTGTCGAGGGCTGCGGTCGTGTGTTGCGATTGCGGAGCACCGCGCAGCTCGGTGCTGGTGTTTGGACCCTGGATTCGCCTTCGCACTCGCTCTTGCACTGGGCCCCGGCCGCCATCACTTGCTGCCGACCACGACGCCACGACATGGTGGAAGCCTCATGCTGATATGCGTTTCGTGGTAGACTGATATGTGTTTCGCGGTAGAGAAGAAGAAGAAGAAGAAGAAGAAGAAGAAGAAGAAGAAGAAGAAGAAGCGCACAATGCGATTGTGCTGGCCAGGTTCAGTACAATTCCTCGAGAGGGTGTCTTTGCTAATTATCCGATGCGTTCTAAGACCATGGTGAGGCACATGTTAGCTCAAGACCGCTCCGACTCTCTGGCACTGCGCCGTGATCAACCAAGTGCGAGTGTGTCTCCACGACCGCTAGATGCAAGGCGGCAAGGAGAGTTTCATGCCAGCCTGGCGCGTAAGCAGCCGTGAAGTCAAGAACATCGACCAAGCTGATGGCGTGGCTGGAAGTAGGATCTCGACTCTCCTTTGAACCCAGTATGTAAGGAGCAAATTACTAATTCTGTGCGCGCTGTCATGCTCGTTCGAGTGCGCCTGGCCATAGCTATTTGTGCTTTGCTATCTTTCGCGTGCAAAGCAGGAGGTCGCCATCCGCCCATGGTCAGAGGTAGTCAATGCCGATTGAGCAGAGCCGCACAGGGATTTGACGGAACTCGGTGCTCTCTCTTCTCCCACGTTTGAGCCTAGATTTGCATACGCTCCAAAGATTAATGGTCAGTCTGTCTCGGAGATAGGCTGGCACGTGGGATGCTAAATCCGGAAGCGGATGCGCCAAGCCAAACACGTGACCATGCACGCACGTGATGGCGCGCCAGCGTTTGCCGTGCCAGCCACCCGTGCACGCCGGCCCTGCTTGACACCACAACCACAACCACGACCACCACGACACAGTTGCACCACCAACACGCTCTTTCCACTCACACCGTGAAGCTCACCCGCATGACAACGACGTCCTCCAGCCACCTGACAGCATTTCCCCACACTCTGCGCCGCTGTCCCGCCCTCCCTGCACGCCTCCGTCCGCCATCCTTGCGAATCTCACAAGGCCTCTGCCGCGCAGTGCACTCGACGGCTCTGTCCGCACGGCCGTTGGTCCACGGCGTCAGAGGGGCGGTTCGCGGGCGTGCGGCAGTCGCGCGACACGCACGCAGCGGACCCGGGCATTGCTGCTCAGACCGAGTCAAGGCTGCTCCAAAGCCTGGGCGGGCGGGTTCCCTGCGTGCGCTTTCGCAGGCGCTGGTGCAAGCAGTTGCGCTGCAGGGGGATTAGTAAGTCGATTTGTGTCGTAGAGCTCATAGAAACCCAGCCAGCGCAGAATGAACGATGTGGAACCTTCTCGGCATGGCTTCCCCGTGTTAGCCTATCTCACCCCAGACCCACTCTCGCTGCCGTTCACGCTACGCATCCAGCACCATGACGTGCGCAAGCAGGTGACGCTAATGCTCAGGACGCCTGCCCCGTACCTACACGGCGCCGACAGCAACACGGCGTTTGTCGCACAGTATAACGCCGACAACCTCCTGCTGGAATCTAGACCCAATGCTGCAACCGTCTACATCCCCCAAGAGCGTCGCGACAGCGTTGCACGTAACACTATAGACTGCGAGTGGACGACACTCACATTGCGCCTGCACAGGCCGTGTCCGCTCTGGTGCCCATTCCTAGAAGCGTTCACGCCCGCTCCCTCTGAAAAGGCAGTCACGTCTTTCAACGAGCTTACCCAGCTTGCAAAAGCAACCACAGTCTACATCGTCTTCGATAGCAATTGGTTGAGTCCAGAGCAACGGGTGCCTCTGTCGTGGCTCCTCAAGGGGAAGCACGCACGGCACGCACTCACTGGCTTTCCAGTCGGCAGGTATTACAGCAAGCATTTCAGACAAGCAGACTGGACGGTTTTTGGACCTCTAGTCGAAGCCCCTAAGCAGGGCAGGAAGGGTACGTCGAGCGACGATGATAATGTACTCGCTGACATGCGCAGCCTCGGGCTCTCCCTCTTCGCCGCCGCCATACAAACGTAGGATTGCAGATGAGCAGCCAAGCCCCGATGCCGATTCTGTCAACGCTGCAAACAAAGTGCAGTCCCCCACCGAGCTCGCCACCTCGCCCGCCACCTCGCCTGCCAAGAGTCCAGATCCATTCCCCGGTGAAAGCGAGACCGACTTCCAAACCAGCGCCATCAGCGCCGTCGTGCAAAAGCACCTCCCTTCCTTGGTCGATAAACTCCTGCAATCTGCCGTAGACGAGCGTCTTACCGCCCATCTCCCCCTGCTCTTCGCACTCCCTCCCACCTTCTCGTCCTGGCTCTCGTCTTCCTCTGACGCATCGCAGTCACCTCAACACCTCTCGACGTCTGCCGCCGCGCTTCCTCCAGCGACCCAAGCTGCGACTCCTCTCGGCGTCCGCCCTCCGCATGACCTCACACCTCTCGGCCTCTCCCTGCTCCCGCATCTGCTTGCGCATCTCTCCCCTCAACTTGAAAAGTTGCACGCCTCCGCACTCGCCCACTCCCTTACCGACCAGGCAAAGGCTGCTGCCCTCGACATCTCCGAGTCGGCAGCCGACTACGTATCCGACCTGCAGCAAGTTCGCGACGAGGGCGTGCAGGAGTTGCAGAGGCAGGCCGGATATGTCCTGGATGATGTGAGGGAGAGGGGGGAAGACGCTAGAGAGGAGCTTGTTGCGGACGCCAGTGAGAGGTTGTGGGCAGACGGCGAGAGGGTGGTCGAGAGTGTGGGGACAACTGTCAGGGAGAGGGGCGAGAAGGTGCTGGCGGACGTGACGGCAATTTTAGAGCGAAAGGTGAAGCAGGTAGGTGGGTGTGGCTGTACATACAAGTCTGCGTGCTGCATGTACAACCATGCAGGAGGGGCACGGAGCGCAGGCGCTACCGCAAGCACGACATCAAGGGCGGTCGCGGCAAGGAGCGGAAAAGGTGGGTATCACAACCTTGGGCAGCGCTGGAAGGCTGCCGCGAGTCGAGCGGAATAGGCAGAGATGCTTGCGCGCAGGTTTGGACCGTTGCCTGTTCCTCTACCACACTACAAGCTACACGCTATAAGCATATACTACTGCTGTAGAGATGTATAGATTGAAGAAAGCTGTTGGTGTACTTGTATATTTGCTTGATAATTGTACTTGTACAAGTGACTGCACCATCCATCGTATTGTTACCAACTATCAAGTGCGCTGAGGCTCTTTGACGTCGTCGTCGATGGGATGTAGCAAGCCCGCAGGCAGGAGCAGGCACGACTCAAACCAGCCTAGCGCGATTCCGCCAGGTCGAAATGAGCGGAAAGCTAGAGCGCGCAAAATGGTAGGCCGTGATTCATCGAGCCGCCGAACAGCTCGCATGAATCGTCTTCAGAGGACAGGCGAGCAGACCTCGGCGATGAGAGCGAAAGACTGCTTTGTGAGGCAAGTCTGCGTCTTCGTCGTCATGGCCCAGCATCCACCATGCCAGCGCGCAGGAGTGCAATGAGTTCTGGGACCTCACTCGTCTGGTCCTGGAGCTGGCCGTGAAGTGGCAAAGCCAATGACCTGTCCACAGTTCTGCGGGGCCTCCTTCATCATCGAGGCCCTGGTCCCTGCCTGGGCGTGGCTGAAGCGCCGCTACTCAAGCCCTGTTCCCCTGCAAGAAGTCATCTGTTCAGGTGTCCTCTACGCGCCCTTTGTGTCGCCGTCACGTCACGCAGAGACTTGCGCTTGGACTGCGGCCGACTTGCGCTGAACAAGTGCATCAAATATTATGCGAGCAGACTGATTGCCATTCCAGGTGAGGCCCTCATCTTCCACAACAGGACCATGTCGCAGCTCTCTAACTCCTTCTCGTATATGTCTCTGCGCCTGGCATGATCCTCGAAAAATTTCGTCATAAGCCTCAATCCGCAAGGAGTCACAGTGGGGTCGGCGGCGGTGGCGAATATACATCTGGAACATGCGCTTAGCGGTCTGTTAACCTGTGCAATGTCCCTGCGGAGATGCAACTTACAGGCTGGGTCTTGCCGTGCTTGCTGATGGCTGCGTGGTGGCCATCTCGACATGGAGAAGACTTGGCACGGGCGCCCTGCGGACACTGGCTGCAGCGTGCACAACAACGACAGTAGCTACGTGAACGCAGCGACGTAGGATTTAGACAGGCGTTGTGTGAGCTGTCCACGGCACGTTCGCGGGCGTGTCGCTGCGAGCAAGGTGAGGAGTGCAGTACAGAAGCAAAACAAATCGTGTGCTTTCTGCGCTTCAACCACATACTGCGAGCTTCACGGCAGAGTTTACCGCGAACAAATGTACTGAAGATGTTTGGACAGACAAATGGTAGTCTGGTAATTGCAGGTGCCAGCGAGTAGGCTTCACATGCTGACTAAGGGCCTGAGTTCAGGGCTGGCGGTGCAGCAAATCACATCATCTGGAAGTGCTGGTCCTCCGCAAAGCCCAAATCTGGCGATCACCACAGCAAGGCTTCATAACAGGTGCTGATGATGCCTGGGCAGTGAGATCGCTTCTACCCTCTGCCGTTGCGTGGAGGTAGGAAGGCTCGACGACCCTCTCTCCCAGCAAGCGAGACGGCGACGCGGAGTCGTTTGAGGCGGCAGAAACTCACTGCACACACACCGTGGTCCTTGACAGAGGCCATCACACGCCAGCTAGCGGCGCTGCTCCCCCAAGATGCACGCTGGTCGACTGAATGCGGCACTGCGACGAACACGGGTAAAGAACTATACTTCATGGAGGAGCTGGATGGACTCGTGTTCAGCACATGCTGTGCATTGGAACAGATAGGTCACAGCTGCATTGTCATCTCCGTCACCATCGCTCACGCAGCAGCAATGAGAAATGTGCCCTCTCCTCGCAACGATCCCGTTGAATCTTTCACTAATGTCGAAACGTTCATGTCGTGTACGATACAAGGCGGTTTATCAGACACGTTCCAACAGTTCCACCAGATGAAAAGTTTGCGTAGGAATGATACATCGAAGTAGCTGCAAACTGTATGGCTCTGAGTTGACCAGTAAGACTTACTTCTCACAACGCAGCAGAGAACCAAAGTAGGGTCTGGGGAACTTCGCAGCCCTACGGCAGAGGGCGGCGGGCAGCGAGTCGTTTTGCGCCGCGCGACGCTCGGGAGCCAAGCATGGCTTTGTTGACCGCGTGCAACAGTACGATCGCGCGACACGGGGCACGTGGAGACGCGCTGTACGGCGAAGCAAGCCTGGCGTTTCGAGCGTGAGACTAGGCTTGTCAACGAATGGGTCGCCGCGACGTTGGTGGATCGTCGGTCGGGCCGTGCCGTGCGGGGCGCCTCTTGTTTTGGGGGCCTCATGTTTTGGTTTTGCTGACGACCAGGGGCGTAAATTGGTACTACAAACTTCTTCTAACACTGACGCACGTCTCTTATCGAGGAGTTCGCTTGAATCTATATCCTGCTTTGTAGTTATCGGTCCAAGCTTATGGACCGCACCCGAAACAGAGACACCACGAAGTGCCTCAAAGGACATCATGCACGCCCCCATAAAATACAATGCCTGCCCCACTTTTTTATATCAATGCACAGTCAATCGCCCTTGATGCGCTTCACAAGCCTCCCCATCTCCTACGCTCGATGCGTCTCCTTCCGAGGTCCGTTTTTCCCGGCCTCTCCCTTTTTAGCCCTCGCAATCCTCGCACACACGTCCTTCCTATGCCGCTTTTGAGCGTGATCCATCCTGCAGTCTTCACCCAGGCCAGAATCAGCGTCGTCGCCGGGGCTCTGGATCGCCAAGTCATCGGACAAGTGTCGCTTTTTGCTGCTCGTCGAAGACGCGGGGGAGAGCTGCGCTTGGCCTGCGAGACCGTTGCAATCAGCGTGGATGGGCGGCGAGGTGTCTGAAGAAGAAGAGGAGAAGTCGTACATCTCTTGCTCAAGGGCCGGCGTGCTTCCTGGCGTTGTTGGTTCCTGGTAGCGCATGAGGAAGCGGATCATCTCATGCTCATCGCTGTTGAACCTCGCGCGAGTCTCAGGCGGCGTGTGGCCCAGACGCGAGTCGTCTGCTTCGTCGCCGTAGATCTTACGTCGTGGGCGGTCCTTCTCAGAGAGCAAGCGCAGGGCTATCGACAACTTCCACGCAAAGTCCTTGTAGTGGCCAAGTCCCTCAACGGCCGGCGAGTCGTACCCAGCGCGGAGGCATCTGCCCTGAGTGGCAATGATGTCGGCACTACTGCAAGGCTGGAAGAATCTGATGTAAGATGTCGCGAAGGGAGGCTGATTCGGTGCTGCGGGTTCTTCAATGTCATGGTTGTTGCTAACCTGGTGACCGGCTGTGGCCGTGGACACACTCGTGGACGCTGGCGGCGCGGTCGCTGGAGGTGCAGCTGAGCGTCCGGTCATAGTGCTCGTCATGAACATTCTTGTTGCTGCTGTTGTTGTCTGCAGGTCGCGAGGGACTGGACAGCGAAACTTTTGAAGGCGGACCCGTGGACATGATGGGCGAGCCGCATTGACCGGCCCAGACTCAATGCGGTATAGCGGCCACCTTCACCATAACCTCTACACAAGCAGAAATGTGTAAGCTTGAGGGTTCTGGGTAAGATCCTTGGTTCTGAGCCCAGAATCAATCAGGGAGCAATCAAAGGTGCGTCAAGCAATCAGGCACATGTGCGAGACCATGCGCAACGCAACACGACGCATGTCATTCCAGCATTTGGAAGAAAGAGATCTTGCAGTCGGACTGGCTCCTAAACGAACGTTGGCCAGTGTTGTTTTCCTCAAAACCTTCAGCGTCCTACATGCTGTCCGGCGCGTACAAAGAGGCAACAGAGACGCCCCAACCTTTCTGTGTTGCATGACCTCAATCGAGGGTCTACCTGGTAACTTCTTTCACTTCAGACTACGTAGCGCCCAGGATAATAGCAGAGCAACGTGTCGTCTGCTTTATCTTCGTCCATCGCCTTTTACCACAAAGCCAATACTCACCATCCTGAACCTTTGACCGCACCACAAATTTCATCTGTACGTAGGTCATTGGTCTTCGCGCGGTCTTGCAAGAACGTCTTGCTACCGGTTTCCATGAGCTTGCGTTTTGTATCAGTCCCTCACATCCATCTTGAACGCTGCTCGTCAAGTCGAGTTCGCTGACATCTCACAGTGTCTCCATGTCAGGCGTCCTTTGCCAGCATGTCGAACTGTTCCCTCGGTATTCCAGCTTCGTCCTCTCCTGTACCAACGTCAATTGCGTTCCAGCCCTCTGACAGTCTCGCTGCCGCCTCTACAGAGTCTTTTGGTCTCGAATCACATCCAAGCGACCTGGAGTCGCTAGCTGCCGATCTGCCTGCAACGGCTTTTGCTGTTCTGATGCCCTGCGACGCCCTTGCTAAGCTGGCATGCCATGAAGGCGTCAACCAAGACCGGGCGAGCGGTCAATTTGACGCATCCAACCGCTTTCGCTATCACAGCCCAGAGCAACAATTCGACGTAGAGGTTGCCCGCTCGCTGCAAGATACCCCGGACCTGCCGTTGAGTTCAGAGCAACTCAAAAGCATGGAAGAGGTTGAGATAGGCGATGTGTGCCGGAAGCAGGCGACAATCTGGAAGGTCAGATTTTTCTTCGACCTCACTGCTTTCGACCCTACTAGAGACGATACCTGGACCGGAGGTAAAGGCAGCACATCCAAACTCGGCGGAGTTCAGTTCCTCATGGCAGACAACGGTTTGCGCAACCGTCACATCTTCTTTAGGCTTTCACCACAGAACGGGGGTATCATTGTCGCCGCAAAGAGCGTCCCTACTGGCAAGATATATGTTGACGGCGCTATTGTTGGGGATAGTGGTCATACCGTCTACACCGGCTCTCACAACATCTCCATCGCCGGCTTGCAATTTCGCCTGATCTACCTTCCTCTGGCATATTCCTCCAGTTGGAATCGGCAGCGTGACGAATACATCAAGAAGGCATACAAGGACAAAGCCGCCGACACGCTCCACATGGCACCTACTCCAGGTCCTGAAAGTTGGGAGACGCAGGGTTGGATCCTCCAAAGTGAGCTTGGCCAAGGTGGAGAGGGAACTGTCTTCGTAACGAGTCACACCAACGGGGACACGGGCACTCTAAAACGTATTGTGCGCACACGGCATAACTCGCAGTTCGAGAAGCGAAAGGTCAAGTTGCTGACAGACATGGCCCAAAAGCTGCGAGTTGAGATGACACAGAGGGGCATGATCGATCAGCCTGTTGTCACTCTGGTCGCAGTGATACCGTCCGAGGCATATCAGATGAGTGAAGCCCAACTCAGGATCAGGTGCAGAGAGACCATTCATTACGTATACAGACCGCTTTGCGCTGACACTCTCGAACACCATATCCATTACACCATGGAGCCCGACGAACTTCACCGCCGTAGACTATTCTTCAAGGATCTATTGGTGGCGCTCGATGTTGTGCACTCCATGGGCTTCGTACACCGGGACATCAAGCCCGCGAACATTGGCATAAAAAACGGCAAGGTCGTTCTCCTCGATGTCGATCAGCTCGAGAGCACACAAGGTATTGCGGACATTAAGCCTACGCCCGGCTACAGCGGAACTCCAGGATATCTGGCCCCGGAACGCGAGCTGGAGCATTACAGCTGCCCAGTCGACATGTGGGCAGCAGGCATTACACTTTACGAAATGCTTTATGGTCACCATCCCTGGAAGTTAAGCAAGCCAAGGGAGAACCCTTTTCGGCAGGGGAACCTCGACACAAGTATCTTCGACGAGTTTATCGAACAGTACGATTGTGCTATGGACTTGCTTGAAGATGATCCGAGCGAGCCGCTGGCCCCTCTGCTGATCCGCCTCCTTGCAAGTGAGTACATTGAGCGCAACGACGACCCACGAATCACGGCGAAAGAGGCGCTGCAGCACGCGTGCTGGAGCAAAGTCAACAAGTACGGTCAGTCATCCTACACATGTAACAGCCGGCAAGGGTCCACAGGCAAGCATTCCGATGGCACATCCCCAACAGCCAAGACGACCGACTCCACGCCTCAGATTCCAGACTCGCAGATCGAGGATGAACAGTCGGGTATTTCACTCTCAAGGTTCAATTCCCCTTCAGTTAAGATGACCGACGCCTTGGTGGGAGACTCTGATCAGGCCGAGGAGGGGTCCCACGTGTCCAGAGTGCCTGACAGTTTGGGCACTAGGACTGCGCTGTGCACGACGCGGTACGAGCAAACGTATGTCCAGACGTCGATTGATGCTGCAGCAAGGACGCATTGAACTGTACCACACATCCCAACTAGACCCTGCTACGACGCGCTTTTCTCGTTTCGTTCCAACACGGCGCCCTCATCTCTTGAACGAGCCGAAAGTGCAGCACGAGTTCTTCACGACTCTGCCACTTTCTCTTTGTCACATATCCGCATCAACAAAAGTGAGTTTCTCTTAATTTCAAATGTCAAACTTTGCACTACTACTTCTTCCTCAGCCTCGCCAACTTGCTCTTTTACGAGTATCCTCATCGCACAGAACTGGTGATATCGAAGTGGCGTCCTTTGTACGCGTCTCGACCAGGCCTCCAGTGCTTGCTTCTCTGATGCTCTTGGTTCTCATCGTCTGATGTTCCTGTTTTTGGCATTAATGTGTTCATTCCCAATTTCCCTAAGAACGCTGGTGTGGGTAGGAGGTCATTCCAATGTGCAACTCTCTCTCTCCATTCTAGACCGCCAGAAAGCGTCCATGTTACTTGCCTTCGGTCTCCTGATAGATTGGATGGATGGCTAGAGCTGCTCGATAGGAAGGATGGGGTAATAGACCCAGCACCTGTATTCGGTAGCCGTTTCACAGCATGTACTTCACCAACCGGCTTTAGGTAGATCTAGAGCATTAAATGAAATGGTATTTATAAGACTAGCGATGGTAGCGTGCAGTATTTGCAGTGTGAAGTAAAGATAATTCAGCATTGTGGACATTTGCTCCACACCTCACGTACGCGTCGTTGATAATGACAGCTCTTCTGTGAGTCTGCCACGTGTGCGCTCCCAAGCTATCTCGAAATAGATGATCTGAAGAACCTGGTTGAGCCAGAACTCTCCAAGGTCTCCAGCAGGAACATTTCTGAGAAGAGGCCTTCTGAGAACACAGAGCCAACTGCAGCTCCCAATCACCCTGCTTAGACCAGCGACAAGAACAGAAATAGAGCTTCCACTCAACCTGATACAAAGATGCTACAAGTTTTCTATAAGGTGAACATTGGAGAGGTCGTCTAGTAGATGTCGGTCATCAGGCTTGCCATGCCGGAAAACGCGCCCAGTAACGCACAAGTGCGAGTCGTCAAAGCCGCTGCTATGGCGCCCAAGTCCGGTGACTAGATGGAGCTGAAGGCTTCTGGAATAGAAGTCAGCCCTATCCTGTCCAAGACTGACTCGAGCAAGCGCCCGGTGCTAGTCACTACCTCGTCCACCCCTGCCCACAAGTACCTCGACATGGAGGAGATCAAGCAGATCGCGAAGACGGTGAACGCTCAGCATACCGTTGCAGTTGACAAAGAAGGTTAAGGAGCTGAGGATGACCCATGAAGGCCGTGGACCACGTTAAGCTCATGGATGACCCTATGATCCTCAACAAGTGCGCTTAAGGCGGGCGGCGCTCACTAGCCACATGCAGATGTCCAACGTACTGGTGAAGTTCTCGGAGGCGTAGAGTGCTCAGGTGTATCAACCTACAATGCGGTATATCTTTGGTAGCGACGGAGCTGAGAGTCGCCGGCTTACCATGAATTGGATGAACGGGCATCTACAAAAGGCCGCGCCGCACGGGCAGAAGGCTGGTGCGAGCTTCCCCAAAATCCTTCATTGATATCAGCGCATTCATAGCATAGGACTCGGAATCCATTGACGTATAGCAATGCAATCATCAAAGCTAGAAGACATGACCTCTAAGATGTGTGTTGCATTTTCGATAATTTCTTGCAGCCCAGATCTGACAGAGCGCGCTACATACCAACGGACGAGGTACCATATAAACTGGTCGGGAGTCCTAATGGATCGAGTGTGGCCACCTCACAGCCACGCTGGCGATAAGTAGCCTATTGGAATAAGAAGAAAACTACAATTTCGAGGTGTTTCTAACTCTTTATCGAGTAAAACTCTTCTCTGGTGTAGAACAGGTTCTTCGACGTCGAGAGAAAAGCTCAAAGGCGTTACCAAGTATCTTGTGGTCGCACGTGTCGTCGCATCTCTCCGGCTATCGTTCTGAACGAAGACCGCGTGCTGTGGAAGCTGGCAAATGCCAGATACTGCCTTTTCGCAAACAACTGAGTCCGATCATCACTGGTAGTCTCATATTTTGCAATCATCGACGTCAGTTTCCAGGCGCACATTGGTACCTGCCGACAGGGAAGAAGTTCTCTTGGATCTGAACAAGTCTCAGCTCATTTAAGCCCACATGCCTGTCTTGAATTTGGATGTACATCGGGTGTTTATACCTTCTCACTCCCAAGCAAACAGACTAGTCAACCTTACACCCTCTCTCCATCCAGGTAGCGAAGAGTAAACTGGAATAGACTGCGCATGCTGTATTTCTTCAAGCGCTCGATTGACAGGTCCCTTTGAGAGTCCAAGCCCGAAGACGATGACAACACAACAACCGTCGCGCGACGTGTTTGTTAAAAATACGACTTGATGAATAGGACGAACCACAGCATAGCCTTCATTTATCAACTACTTATCAAGGAGAACGTTCGTTAATAGTGCAAAGATTCACAGCGCATGCGCGACGGCGGCGTCCATGTCTGTGAAATCAACTTATGCTTGCGCAAGCTCGGGAGGCAGACTGCAGCTTACAGGGCCAGGGTCGAAAGAGTAGATATCCGGGTTGCGGAATATCCAGTGCGCGTCTGTGGCCAGCCTGAGTTGGTAGTACTGTGAGGATGCGACGTGACCTGCAATATGTATGTTATCATCAACACACCAATGGCCATGGCTGGAACAGTGTCGCCTTAAGCTGATCATACATCTGGCGTGATGCGACAGGCGAATAAACCGTGGCTCTTTACTCGGCAACAAAAACCACCATGCAGTTGCCAATGCATTTCAGACTAAAATAGAGGGGGTGCTTTTGTGTCGTTTCGGCGGGTACCGCGATGCCGCATACCTATCGAGGTGGCCTCGTCCTAGGTTTCCTTCTAACACGCAGCGCTGTCTTCCAAACTCTGCATGCATAAGTGTGGTCTTATCGAGAGTCGTTTCGAGCTCTCCTTTGAAGCGTCAGCAATGCCGGCGCTCTCAGTGGGGGTTCGAGCTCTGATTATTCCGTCCCAGAAACTCTGCCATGCTACGTTCGCAATCTGCAAATAACATCACGTGTGGCACCACCCCCCAATTAGAGCATCTTCCATCATCCTTGTCTTGATTCCTCTGTTTCCTGTTCCTCGAGGCGCCGTCATCGCCGTGCTCAAGACGTCGGTCGGCTGGGCGGGATGCGGTGGGTCTATTTCGATCGATTGTGCGGGTAGAACGGCGGCGAGGATAAAGAAGTTTTGGCCTGCGCGAGAGCGGCGAGTCGCATGCAAGTAAGAAACGGAGTCGAAGGAGAGAGTGAAGGTGCCAGCGCGGGCAGCAGTGATCGCAATAACTACACGCACAGGCCAGGCTGGCGTCACGGGAGATATTTCAAATCTGTCCAACTTTATTGAAGACACAGACAGTCGAGTACTTCAGTTTACACTTGGAATTGGAACTCGAGCGCACACTGTGTGGCCAGCCTAAGTAGATGGCCGTTTACTTGCTTCTTTCTTGCATCGATCTACGGCCCCTTGTGCTGTCCTTTCATCTTCTGGACCTCCAAGCTCACCCCATCAGGCCATCCAATCTTGTTTCTCATCATTTTATACACGTGCAAGAAGTAACACCGCCTCTAGCGTGCGCTCTTGATAGTGCGAGCAACACAGCCCTCAGGAACATCTCCATAGATGACATTGACCTCGTTGAACAGGAATGCATGTCAAACATCGATCGATTCACAGCGGAATGCTGACGACACTAACAGTGAAAAGTCTGACCCGAATAGCGATGAACTGTCCAATACTGTTTCTTCAGTGGAAGTACTGACCCTTAGGCTTCACTAAAGCGCCACGTTTGCAAGAATCGTCTCAAATAGAAATTTATTAACGAACCCAGTATAGAGTTGATGTGATCATTTCCAAGAGCACGAGGACATGAGAGAGGCATCAGCGGCGGTCACTTGGATTTCCGCGATACGAGAAAGCTTGAGGCGCGAAATGAAAGCCACACCGCAGCGTTGGTCTCTACAGAGTACGTATGTGCAGAACTTCAGTTACCCTCTCAGTTTGCGGACCTGTGACACTGAAAGACAGATTCAAAGGAAAGCAACCTTAGATTTTTGATCTGAATCACTACGAAAGCACAAGTTTTGGCATTCCTGGCTTCCACTCCGACTGTCCCAAGGCGCGTCGAAGATGCGACCTCAGAATTCGGACTTGGTCAGAGAACAGTGAAAGTAGTCAGAGTCTCATGTGATGGTTCACGGAACGACTTCGTTGTTACCCCATCGGACCACATCGTCATCTTCACATAATGCTTGCAACGATCACGAATCTTTTGTCCAGATGCTGGAGCTGACGCAGACTCTCTACGATTGTTGGCAATTCGAATGACGTTGTTCGCAATTACTCCGGAATCCATACTTCTAGCGTCTTCTCTATCGCAAAATCTCAACAATACGTACTTCACCATATTTGTACTAGGTCATGCTTGAGTCGCCATCACTCGAAGATTCACCACACGCAAGCTTGTCAACGCCAACAGGGTTGAACCTGCGCTGTAGGCAAAAGTGATCACGTATGCCTCTCACGCAGCCGAGACTCTAGAATCCTAATATTTCACCAGTCTTTGCACTAACTGCTGGTACGAGTCTGGAGTGGAGTATAGGTACGTCTCTCTTGCAAGTGTCAAGAAACTTGCGGGACCAACACCAACATATGTTAATGGCAGACCGACCTTGACAATTGCTCGCTGGACTCTGAATAGACGGCGCACGAACAGCATCTGCGCAAACAAGAAAGGAAAGAAATCAGCACACAGCAACTTACGAACAGTAAGGGCTCCCTCTTACTTATACTCATGCACGCCGCCCAGGCTGCGGGCCATTTCACATTCGGCTTCCTTTCGGGCAAGTGGATATCAGCCAACCCACTCATCATGGTTTCGGAATCTATTGCAGCCCTCTAAACACTACACACCTGGAGACTCGCGCGCTCGGTCATGCCTCTTGTGCTGTTCGCGCTCCTGTACGGGTTTTTCGGCGGTGGAGAAGCTGGTAGTCACTGGGTTCCTCACGACATGTGCATACCATTGTAAGTTCTGCCAAAACTTCACATCCATAACGATAGGTCACAACGTCACAATTTCAAAATAAGCATCATATCGTTGCATTCAAAGGTAACTGCCTAAGCTTCTAGGCAGAAATGTTGAACATGGTATCTTCATAGTCCCATTACACCTGCTCATGTGCCCAAGGAAGTTGCAATAAGTAATACTTCGACTCGTCAGCTTCTGAGCTTAAGTTGTTTCCTAAGTCGGCAGCTGTGGGACCAATAGCCCTATACGTGTTGGATTGTTCATCTTTGTTGTACAGCTCAATGGAGTTTTCCAGATAGCGTAACTGTCTGCTGGTGGCGCGGTGAGGCTCATGATGGGTGGTAAGCCTGGTTGATGTCTGGATCTTGCGGTGATCCGCCTCTTACGTCCCAGTGGTATGGCACTTGCGGGTCCCCTTTATATCCAACTTGGTCTCTTCACGATGTGGCTTCGACATTCCAGCGGGTCCGGTAAAGGCCGGTGACGCCGAAGGTAACGTTGACAAGGCACTGGGGTGGCTGAGCCGCGAGCGCTCGATGTTGGAGAGCAACGAAAGCCCGAACCCTGCCAGATTCTGGCTTGATACTACCAAATTCACTCAAGGCTTCAGAGCTTCACAGTCCATACACAAGTTTCGAAGACATTATTCACTCCCTTTGCTTATGAGAAACATGTCGAGAGTGCTCACATTTGCATGAACACGCAATCCTACTTTTATGACCAGACGAGACAATACCGCAAATATAAGTACCTCTACTACTAGGCGTAGATATAAACTGGCGCTTATATACTGCACGCACTACTGCAGTGCCGTTGCGCAGCACGGCATGCCATTTCAAGTGCAGAGCACACCCAGAGTCAGCCAAATCAATTCCGCAACTTTACGCTCTTCCCCCATCTATCAGCCCTTGGCTCGCTATCGCTCCTTTTTTCCTCCACTACGTCACACGTCATTATCCGCAGCTGCAGGAACCTTCTTTACGCGCTCTCATCGTACTTTGAAATGTTATAGGAAGAAAGATTGCAGAACAAGACAAAAGCCTGGCAGAGGGGTAGAGCACTAAGGCTTAATGCCCGATAGTTGATGCGCGCGAAGAAAATGGATCTGAGAGGATATGAAGAAGACGGCCAAGATAGTAGGGGAGCGGAGGTAAGTAGTGGGAGCAAGTCCTGTTTGCGCCATGCGGACAATTATAACTTCGATACGACATGTTTAGAGAGCGATAAAGCAGACAAAGGCCATGAAAGGATGGGAGATTCGTCGTGGAAGACCATTTGGTACATACTCGTGTTCAATAACGCTTCCTGAGGGGATTCTGATCAAATGCCTTGTTGCCGTGCCAAACTGTGGTTCGAACGACACTGAAAACTAAGTCTCGGCCAATGTCATTCCTCTTCGATCAGTTTGTCGTCATCACAAATGATTTTTGTCGCGTCTCATCAGTGCTGCAAAATTCGGCACGTCTCTGCTTTGTAAAAAGCTCGTAACGGCAAGACGTTGTTATAGACTACGAGTGCGCGACAGGCTGTCCATAATAAACACGTAACAGTACACCCAACACTATCGCATCCAATGGTGCGCAGCTTCACGTACATGTAACATTTACGCTTATTGCTATCTTGTTCGAAGCGTAATGCGAAGGTCGACGTGTTTGCCTGAGGCCCGACTTCGCGCCAGTCTGCATTCAGTCGGGTCGATTGTCTGTGGGAACTACTAGCGCTACAGCCATCGGTCATCAGTGCCGGTGATACACGAGCAATTCTTCCCTGACTTGAGGTTAGCTGTCGATTCGCGCTAAGCATGTCGATCGCCTTCGATGACATGAAGTATCGTGCCGGACTGCAGTTGCTAGTAACAGCTAATATCACTCTGCTGTACTACAATTATAGCTGATACTTGCACAAACAAAAATGGCAGGTTGATGACTCCATCCCGGTGTATCTGTTGAATTCCATCGACAGGAGGAAATGGGATGCAAGCTCGCTGCATTGACCGTGTCGTGATGGTGATGGGAGACTTCGAGAGAATACTTGTGGCAGTGACCGTTGAGGGTCGTGGTGGCAATTTGGCAGGCGAGAGGGATCGCATTACCGTATATGGTAAGCGCACGTGCCTGAGCTGATATGACACCCAGACATGAAGGTCGGCTTCGAAGATGTGTGCAGGCACGCGGTGCAGTACACATCGCTCTGACCGTGCGCTGGCACCGTGTGGGCTGAGGTCTTTCTTAGCACTTGATGTGCGAAGGAGGTGAGCTTCAACACCACGCCCTTCACGCTGATGCACCTCATCACCTATCCTAAAAACCTATTCAGTAAGCCAAGAATTAGTAGTCTGCAGTGGCGCTATATCTACCCGCTGCGCTCGATGCCGGCACGATAACCAAAATTGTCCCTTGCAGACAATTTGGTGCGATTTTCGGAGGCCCGTGGCGAAAGACCGCTAGCCTTGCGGAGACCTCGGCGGAGAGGACGTAGTCGATAGCTGAGAGGCCAGCAATGAGACGAGCAGGGTGATGGAAAGGTAAATTTCCCGTGTCTGGGATGAGCTTTCCACTATGGCGCAGTGTTGCAGTTTGCTGTAGGGTCAAGATTGTCATAATCTCTGCCTCTGGTCGGTGCAGGTCAGTTCCTATCACCACCATCTGTCTGTATGAACCTGCTGGCACGGCGACATCTGGATAAGCTGATCTTTAGTGGACTTGCCTTGCCGCAGCTTCGGTATCTCCTCCTTATGGCTCCAGTTGGCTTTCACAAGGCGCACATGAGGCTTTGGTAGACCTGAAACGTGTCTCCTTAATGCGTTTCCCGGTATCCCACTGTGCGACAGCCTCATCCACTTAAGGATGCGCTCAGGCGGTGGCGCAACTGGCTACTGTTGCTTCTAGAAAAGCGCTTGGAGGCCCGACTGCAGCTTGCAAAGCTACTTGGCAGCCTTGCTGGCGACCCGATTGTTATGTATGAGATCACAAATATCTAAATTTGAGGTTACGTGATACTGAGCGACTGTTTGTCCGCCTGGCTTGATTGGATTTTGCAGTGCGAGACGAGCGCGACACGACGTCCCTCATGAGCCGGACCTGGTCTGACAGTAAGGTCCAAGACTTCTACCCGACTGCTTTACCGCTGAGGTAGATTCTACATTCTTGCTTGACCAAGTGCTTCACCTCTGTGGTCGTCTTGAGATTCATGTCGTCTTCCGTGGCCTCCTTCCAGGTACTGAATCGCGTCTCTCTCGGCGCCACCAGCCTCTGCATCTTGGCTCAATCTGCCGCAACAGTCTGCGCGTGAACGAAGAATCGCAAGGCTCGATAGTCAATGGCGCGGTAGGCATAAATTTCCGCATGAATCCGCTCCAGTGCGCTAGATGGCGCTGAGTCATCGCTCTGGAGATTTCACGCACCGGAGAACGCCTGCGGGTCCTTACCCTCAGGAGCTCCTCCAGCCCATGCGGACATGGGTACAATCTTCACCATAATTTTTAGCTTGTCCCGGGATCACGCAACATCCTGGAGTGCCGCTGATAGCTTCATCAGTAAGCAGGAACGAGGACGCAATCGAAGTATCGTGGGGCGTCTGCGTAAGCCGTCTGCGTAAGGCGTCTTGCAATGCCCAGTCGGGGTCGCTCTCGTCTGACACCACCAGCTCAGATATTCTAATAATCAACCAGTTGAGCAGCGGGGATAGTGGTCTGAGGCCGCAGGCTGAGCCTCTGCAAGCTCAGAGGGGACATCAAGGCGGTGTGCGCGCTGGAGAGAGGAGCGCAATGAGGCGACAGTCATGCAGGACTCCACATGCGTATCGACTAACAAGGTCGTGCTGAAAGCGACAGATTGAAGATATCTAGCCAGCGTTACGCCTGTTGTTGTGATTGCACACAGACGATGTGGGGCTGTGGGGCTATCTTCGCGTAACGGTCGGGAGATGCGGGAAAATTGTCCGTGTGTGAAGAGACAAGCTGAGGTAATAGCCAGCTGCGTAGTGAATATGAGTGACAATATCTGAATCAGTATCGCCACGGATGCGACACACTGTGATGATTCGAGACGCTGTTGGGTGGGGGGGAGGGGGGGTGCAAAACATAAGACCTGGCTGGCGTGAAGGCCGTGTTTATCAAGCTTTGCACCAGAAGTTGCCAGATTGAACTGTAGGTCGACCCAGAATCCACCTGGTGAGCATTTTGAGACGTCAGCGGGCGGGTGGCGGTATGAACGGGTTCGATCTTGACTCCCAGACTCGCCTCATCGTGGTAATGGACTTAAAACGAGGCGTGTTCTCGCATCAACGGCCTTTGTCAAAGCTTTGCCGCTCTAAGCAAATTACCAAAAGTGAGAGCTATAGGCAGACGCACCGGAAATCCAAGGCCTTCTGCAGACTGGGCGTGAACATGATGCAGAAACAACAGGACGTATAAATTGCAGTTCCCTGCCGATCCCGCAATGTATTTCCAACTCTTCTCGAGTGCAGACAACTTGGTCACCAGTGTCAACTTGCCTTTTCCACGCTTTTGACTCCATACGAACCTTCCTCTCAGACGCACAGTCAGGCTACCTCTGTGCTGTTGCTTGACGTATCGCTGCTTTGAAGCGCGGGTTCACACCAATGTAGGTAGTGGCTCCTTCAAATGCAATCTCAGAGCATGCTGTTCCATGTTCATAAACAGCCAACATGGTTAGAAGCCTGATCACAATGTATTTGTCGGTATTGTCGCAGATGAGTATTAATGGACGGCTCAAGGACGGCTGTGGAATGGTCTCCAATGATATAATTGAATAGCAGCTCTCAAGTCGAGAACCGACATAGCAGTCGAGACATGCTTCATCGCGTTCTGCTTATTGTCCTTAACGGTTCATTCTGCGCATTCACTGATGAAGCACGTCTGATTGATTAAATGATAGCTATTTACGTTATTTGGCTATGAAACTGACCTCAAAAGGGAACATACAACGTGTAATAATGAGTAATTCTATTATGGTATTTACTGGTCGTAGTATCTCACTCATTAGGTCACTGGGGAAGCACGTCTGTTGTCAAACGAGTAGTTTATTAGGTATTGACTCAAGCGATAGAGAGATCCAGGAACTTGCATCTGACATTAGAAATTCACTGAAAGCTTGAGGGCTATGCTAAGTAGATACGCGATCGCGAAAGGGGGGGAGGGAACGAGACATAATGCTGTCTTTATCAACTGGGTGTGCCCGCCTGCTGAATCAATACCATGGTGGTGCCTCGGGCCGGTGGATGGTTACTGGTTTTGCTCAATCGATCCTCCAAAGGATGTCAAGGTGCTTGTCGATAAGATTGGTTGATTTGAAATGGCGGCTGGTTAATCTACTGCGCCTATCTAACGTAAGTTTCCAGAAAGGCGACTCTGCAAGATTGCAGTTGCTGTAAAGAGAAAGGGCTCGTGAACTTGTAGGTCTGCGTGAACAACTGAGCTTCTATAGTTGGTTATGCGATTGTGAGATGCTAAGAGAGTGCTAGGCGCAAGTGCTTTTGAAGTGTTGGAAAGTCGCGACATCCTGCCCTGCACGCATAATCGTCTGAACGAGCAAGAGTACATAGCCCGCATATCCTCCTTATTGCAGTCACCGCCGGCAGCCCTAACCATTCGATCTGCTCAACCTATACAGCGTTTATTGAAGCCATAGGCCTCAACAAGTGTTGTAATATGGCTGTTGATGCTGGTGTTGAGGACGGTTGTTGCCCACTTTCCGCCACCACAGCCAACGCCGAGCCAGCTAACCGCGCCAGCCTTGCCAGTAGATGAAGCCATTCTATTCATGTAGTCGAAAAAACGCAGCTGTTCTGACAAATCTCATTGATTTTTCTAGTTTGGAAGGCTTACTATGTTAGACCGTTTCCAATGCGGGCGTTGCAACAAGTGTCTTTGAATATCCACGACTATGTCTAATAGTAGCGATTCCATGTGCAGTCCTTGTGATTTTCAATCGTCTCTCTTAAGTAGCAGTTTGACTATTTTGTTGTGTCTGTGTTGTTTCGCCCAGTCTATAGCTGTCATCCCATCATTGTCTTTCGCCTTAACATCAGCTTTACTAATGCGAAGCAACACCTTAACTGAATATATGTAACTGTGACGCGCCGCCCTCATAAGTGGAATTAATCTGCCGTTGTCCTTTACTTCAACATCAGCCTGACCATCGCGGAGCATTATCGTAACGATTTTTGTCCCTCGGATGCTGGTAGTGGAAGTGGAGTCCACCCTTTTCTGCTGGCCGGTTCATATGCAGTACCAGAAGTACGAATGTTCATTGCTGCTTTTGCTGCAGTCTAAGGAGATAAGGTCGACGCTTCCGTACTCCTCGCTTCAACATCAGCTTTACCAACGCAAGCATCAGCGCTGTCTGCCCAAGGAAGTTCATGGCCTCTACGCCAGCGCTTTCAACGCTGAGCAGCACCTAAATTGTGTCTTTACGTCCTTTTGATGCTGCCAGCATTAGCGGTGGTAGTCCTTCGCTATAAATGTACTAAGATCAATTCCGCCAGCCTGGAGCAATAGCACAAGAACATTCTTGTTCCCAGTCTCTGCAGCACGGTGGAAGCATATCCAGAAGTTTTCACCCACCTCATCAAGCTCAAACGGACGATCGTGGACGAGCTTGGAAGCCACATTAGAAATTGCATCCTTGTGTCCTGATACCCATAATGTATAATCCTGCCACTACATTGTTGCGTAGACATAAAATCTGTAGCTTTGCAGGCCGAGTTAAGGTGAACTGCGCGCTTCGGCGACAGCTTTGCTCACGCCGAATGCGGGTTGTCGTCTTGATCAGAGCACCTTCACAGCGAAGTGACGAGCAATGCTGGAAGAACTTATAGTGGCTTGGACAATCTTTGTTGTGGTAGAATACGCCACTATTGGGAGAGTCGAGCCTCTAGACGACTTAGTCCCGAACACACCATAGCTGGGGTAAGTGACAACAATGTCGGACAGCGTCCGCTGCGCCTCTATGAGCGAAGTGCACATATATTTCGCACTGCCAAGCCTATTACAAAATACAGTGTTTAACGCTGTGGTGCACAACTCGAACCGTGAACTCCCCTTCATTGACAGCAAGGAACCACCCGCAGCAGGTTAGTGCTGAGTAGATGTCATTCAAAGCCGTGGACGGATCCCAGGTAGTATCTCCAGGAACAACGCTTAGAGCCTTCCGCAACTCGTCTGTTGTTAGGTGTCAGTAAGCAGACAGCACAACTTGCAGCGTTCTTGCTTGGAGTGCTGGATCTGAGCTCCCCGACTTCTGCAGGATCCTGGAGAAGTAGCAAAGAGTTCCTTTGAAAGGTTTGCCAGTGCTTCTCGGATGGCGCGATAAGTTTTTATACCGCAGAAAGACTGGATCTGGAGAGCTGCCTATAAGAACATGCCTTGCGAACCCCTCAAGAGGCCTCAAGAGGGCATCCTGGAGTTCAAGAATGAGTCCCGGATCGCCGATAGTCTGATGCTTGGAGAGAAGACCACGCTCGAGGTTTGCTGCAATGAACGCTTCAATGTCTGGGTTGTTTTCCAGCATCGAAACAACACGAGTGGCCAGGGAACAATCACTAATCAACTGTAAACTCTTGCTCCGGCCTATATGGTAAGATGCACAAACTAGAACCTTTAGTTTTGTTTGAATTTTGCGAAGTGCCTGCACCAATGCATGTTTTTCGTCACCCGCACACTCATCCAAGCTAACCAGGACAAAATGCGCTTTAACATTAGATTAATAGCCCTGGAAAAGCAGATCCAGCGCTTTTTCAGTGTCGCACGTGATGTGAACATCTTCGCAGCTCTTTATACGTACAGCAAGGTCTGGAATAGGACGTAAGAGCTGCCATGCCAATAACCGATAGTCTTGCGTGCCTGGAGACTTTCTGGAACATCGTGTTTGCAAAAGAAGTATGCCACTGCAGTCCGCTGTTACTTCGTAGAGAGGCGGTCTTCCACGACATTAGCCAGCAGGACGGACCTGCCTGATCCCAGCTTGCCCGTACACAATGTGTTCCGTAATCCAAATTGTGTCTCTACTCTTGGTACTCTGCTTGCTGCGTGTGGAACAATGCATGCCCACCTTTCTGATCTGCTTCCACGTCGTCTCGTGATCGTAAGTGGAGTAGGAATCACGCCCTTGCATCTTGGTGGCATGTCTCTGCTGATGTGAGGTGGACTTGAAAATGTCCCTGGTTAAAGCTATGAAGCTAGAGTTCTCTTGAGCTTCGTTCACATGCATCTGGTCCTTGGTTACAGCTACTCATTTCTTTAGGTCCGTATGAAAGGTCTTTACATGCGCATCATTCAGAGAACACGCGAACTGTTGGATGGCCAACTTCTGTCTAAACTTGAACAGTAATGACACAGGCCGACCACCACAATAAAGTACTCATTGAGGTATGAATGTAGCTTTATGGACTGAGGATACAGCAAGGCGATGGATTGACTGCGTGGTTCAGAGCGACCGATGTCCATGAAGAGCAATGATAGTTTTCCAATATAGGTCGAAAGGTTCACGATGGACTGTAGTATCTTAGTGCTTGATTACGACAACGATGCCCACTGGAAGTGCGACACTGTTGTACGAGTAAGCTTTGTAAATTGAAATCAGCAGGTCAGCGATATTGCCGTTAAGGGAGATCCTGGGCGCAGGACCTCTGAGCCGCTCGCGCGTTGACCCGTGCCATGGTGGACGGTGGAAAGCGCGCCACCCCGCCTCCCCATCGAGCGTATAATAGCTAGCCTTTATCGAACGATTCAGACACTACGCTCTTCCAGCCAATCAGAGACTGCTGATGTTACTAGGATCGTTGCGTATGCAACGCGTCTGAGTTTCTGTTGGTAGGCTCTTCTGTTAGTCTGGGATTTGGAGCGTCTTGATTCCTACCAATCATTAGCTTATTCTGCAGATGACAGTGGTTTCAAGCTTGTTGGCGACCATTAGCAACTATAGTAAATCGAGCTCTGTGTCAATGTCTCACTTTGTTTTCTGGACTTGCATGGGGACCTTTGTGAAATTCGTCCAATTCATCGACCAACGTCAACACTTTATGGTAAATCTAAATCCTCTTTGGATTCAAGTTCATAGCGGAGCGGTGCAACTATCTCGACGCCTCACGTCGCCCGTCAGCACCCTCCGGATGTTGAGTTACATCATGGCTCTCAAAAAGTGACCTTCCTGTAAGCCGCGAATAAGCAAAGGCCTTGATAAGACTTGTCATCAAGCATTTCACTTGTTGCCATAAGGCGGCGCCTGCATGGGCAGGGCTTCTTGACCTCAAAAGCAAGCCCCCAAGGACAAGACCCCTGCGACCGGTATCAGGAGACGCTGCCTTGTCGCCAGATGCTCTGAGAGAGGTTGCAGCGCAACAATGCTCGCGGCGCAATGCTAAAGATCGGTGGTGGAAAAGGTGGAAGGCAGGGGTAAACGTAGTAGGCGTGCCTTCAGGCTATGAACAAGCATTGTGGAAGTGGGCCAGCGATGCGGGCGGCAACGCTCCTCAGTCGACTCCTACAATGGAGTCGTTACGCCTGAGGGCATACGCTAGGTGAGATTGAAGCAGCCGCCAATGCAGCTGCAAAGCAGTCTCCAGTCTGCAGCCTGTTGCTGATACAACGCGAGACGATTCTACCATCTTCAACGCAGTGCAGCATATCGCTGTCACGGACGCTGACGATGGCAGGCTCGGGCACACTCGCATTCGTGGCTACGAAAGGTGGGGGCTTCCCGCGCCTACTGGAGGTTTTGTGCGACGTAGAGTTGGCTGCTGGCGGAAACATATCGACAGCGCGGTTCGACTGGTGCTTGCGGCGGGAAAGCAGGGCAGCGACGTGGTGTTGCGCTCGTTTAGGCATGTGAAGGGAATTCGAAAGAGCTTCGGCGGCTTAAAGGGCTTGGCGGCTCCAACGGCGCTGCGCCACACTGCCGGACCTGACGGCAGCCACTTTCCACCGCCACAATGTGGCAACCCTCCAACCAGGAGTCGTACTTCCAATAACATGACCAGCGCTATCAGAACGGATGCTTTCTCCTTGGGTATAAGGCGTGAGGCCAGAATCCTGCCTCGGTATATTTGTCTTGTTACGAGCACCCAAAGTCAACGTGACAGTCCCTCCCTCGATTGCTAGAGCCACACTTTGCTGCACCGGCACACATAGAGCAGACCAAACCGAAATAGCAGGCAGGCGCAGTTATGGCCACTTCTCAACCCCCTTCCTCGGCCACCCAAGCGGTTGGCTCGATGTCTGCATTACCCGAGATAACAGGCGCAGCTAGCGGCCTTGAGAAGCGCCGGCCGGACCGTCAACTGCAAATATTTCAGCGGGGCCAGACGAATCAATGCATGCGCCAAATCTTTCCAGAGGTAGGCAGAGCGCTTGCAAGTCATTACGGTTTCAAGGAAATTGCCGATCTGGCGCACGAACAAGCTCTCCAAGCATTTAAAGCTCTGGCCGTTGAAAGCTTGTTTCCTTCAAGCATGTGGGGTCCGTTTCAGGGCCACTATGCACGGCCACGGAACGCCCGGTCGTGCTCCTGACCAATACCACACAATAACGGAAATTGTGCTCACGGGTAGTAGCTGCATGAGCTCGCGAAGGAAGGCGATACTAGAGCACAAGTGACCTAAGGCGAGTCGAGTCTAATGACTGTCGACGTAAGCTGGAGCGCGCCCCTTGTCTGCAGCATCATTACATATGCACTGCTTTGGACGAAGTTCGTTGGCAAGATCTTCACCTCACCTTTAGTCACTCTTTGTTTATTTCTGACAGGTTTGTTTAATTCTTTCTCCTGTGCGTCATCTCGGCTGTAACCATGACTCGCTATTCTTTCGTTTTGTCCGCCTTGATGGCAACTGCCACCGCAGCCGAAGGTGCGGCTTATGCGCAATGTGGCGGCAATGGCTGGACTGGCGCCGTGACATGTATCTCTGGTTATCATTGCCAGTACCAAAATGATTGGTACTCTCAATGCGTACCAGGTACTGCCGCAGGCCCTACAAAGGCTGCCGCAGGTACCACTAAAGCTGTCTCAGGGACGACCAAAGCTGTCACACCCACGAAGACCGCTTCCGCCGCCACGACGCTCGTAACAGTCCATCGATCTTCCAGTGAGTATTCGTACTGACGAGAAAATCTTCCAACAGCACTGACTGATTCACAGCCCAAGCCGCCGCTTCAGTAATCTCGGTGAAGCCTGCAGCTGCAACGGTCGCTGCGCAGGGCACCTCTTCCTCGGGACGTACAACTTACGCCGGTGTGAACATTGCTGGGTTTGACTTTGGCTGCTCTACCGATGGATCCTGCTCCGGATCGTATGTTGACCCAGGCGCCAACGGTATTGCTCAGATGCAGCACTTCACCAGTGTTGATAAGCTCAATACTTACCGCCTACCCATCGGTTGGCAGCATCTTGTCAACAACCAGCTTGGCGGTTCGCTTGATGCTACCGTTTTTGCTGCTTACGACAAGTTGGTACAAGCTTGCCTGGCAACTGGTGCACTTTGCATCATTGACCTGCACAACTATGCCCGATGGAACGGCGCCATCGTCGGCCAAGGTGGACCCACTAACGACCAGTTCGCCGATGTCTGGTCGAAGCTTGCTACGCAGTACAAGTCCGTGAAGAACATCGGATTTGGCCTGATGAACGAGCCGCACGACCTGACTATGTCAACTTGGGCTTCCTCCGTGCAGACTGCTGTCACCGCTATTCGTAAAGCTGGTGCAACATCACAGTACATCCTCCTCCCGGGTACAGACTACACTTCTGCTGGCTATTTTGTACAGAACAGCGGCCCAGCACTTTTGACTGTCAAGGACGCCGATGGTTCTACCGGCAAGCTCATCTTCGACGTGCACCGCTACCTAGACTCCGACAACAGCGGAACCAACGCAGAGTGCACCAGCGACCACGTCTCGGATTCCTTCACTCCCCTTGCCACCTGGCTCCGAACCAACGGGCGCAAGGCAATCGTCTCCGAGATCGGCGGTGGCAACACTGCGTCTTGCGAGCAATATGTCTGCGCGGCCATTGCTGCTATTAACAAGAACAGCGATGTGTATCTTGGATACACGGGTTGGTCTGCTGGCGCTTTCGACACTTCTTACGTGCTCTCCATGACTCCGACTGGCTCGTCTGACAAGGCCCTCATGTCCAAGTGCTTCAGTCGTGCTTAGACTCTTGGTGCTATGCTGAGGAAATCTCTCGCTTGAACTATACCTAGGGCTGGCTCGGCCACAGCGTTTCATTTTGTCTCATTGAGTGGTACTTTTAGATCCTTACCATTCTCCTATGTCTGTAGATTTGCATCACACATCGTTTTTACGTTTGCAGTCGGGCTGGGCTCATTACTTTACAGTGCTTAGTACGGCTACTCTTAGCTTCAAAAACGTTTGACGATCATAAATCAAGCTTTCACATATGTCTTTGCCATAAAAGACCTCGCGCATAAAAGACCTCGCGCCCAGCTTGATGGACGCACCGACGCTAACGACAACAGCCTCCTGCTGGCCTAGACGTACAGACGTCTCCCGTACGTACACAGCCCTCCAAGACCGAGTACTCTCAAGCGTGGGTTAGCAGGATCTATGCTCTTTGTAGGCTAGATCACAATCTTGTTCTACTCGTCTCTCGTAGGAAGACACGTGACACAGGCGAATAAAGATCAAAACGATATTAGCAGAAAGGCTTCGTACAAATGCCGCCGGATCCAGGATATTTCTTTCTATTTGAAAGACAGTGAAGCCGAGCGACGCGGAACTCCTGATTCATCATCGCCCTGAGAAAGAAATCCTGCGTGATGCGCTCGATATTCTTGTCAGCATGATTCCTGCGTTTGGAAACGTTGATGAAAGCAGTGGGGACGTAAATGACGGTTATAGCGACGGTAGTATAGTCAAGTACTCTGTTCCATACACCAGCGTGCGATGGAACGAGGCCTTGAATCCGTCTGACGGCTGTAAAGTCTCCGAAGGGCGAGAAGTTTGCATCAAAGAACGACCTTCGTGACTAAATCACCTTACATAGCGCTAGAAGATCCGTCACTAGAACTCAGACCTCGATATAGAGCGACAAAGGTTGACACGCCTAGACGCTCCTTCGTTGGTGCCGCCTTCAAGGGCCTTGTGCAGTGCTCAGGCTTCTTGAACTGTGCTGTGACTAAATGCAGACGCCGAGTAAAGTTGTTATTTAGTTGACGGAGAGCAACCAGTAACGAAACCGATGGCCTGCGTCGGACGCGGGAGCATTTTGGTGCATGCCTGAAACTCGTACGCCAACTCCTCCGGCTCAAGTCCAATAAAATGTAGGCGTAAATCTCGAGCGGAAGAGGTGCAATCGCTGGCGCATCATCCTACCTGTCTACCACTGTGGCTAAAGTCATAACAGTATGCAGTGTTTTACGTTGTAGCTAGATCGCTTGCAGCCCTCGCGCCGCGCCCATGAAGAAGACTGTGGTAGCGGTCCGGACTGCGGCTCCAGTGCTGGCAGGGCGGCGCAGTGCTTGTGTACGATTGCCCAGCGCCTCGGAAAAGCAGCACGTGGGCAGCCACTTTCAGGTGGCAAAGACGTGTCGGGCGCTCTCTCGCCGCAAAAACACTGCACTCCTCTACGAAGAAGCACGCAGCACAAGCAAAGCGAGGAGAGGCAGCGTACGGCTGCGCGGACAGCTAGCCGCTGGCGTAGATAGCAAATGCTATGTGAATCACGTTGCAAGAGGCATTCCCTCTACTTCTAACGCACGTACGCAAAAGCGGCAGACCTCCACATCAGCACATGTCTTAGGGTGGGCCGCAGGCTATATTGTTTTAATTCTGCCTGTATCATACTCTCTAGCTTCCCCAGCGACTGTCGACTTCACGGAACACAAGCCACTTGTACCTAGCGACTCAGTGTTTGGAAAGGTGACTTTTAACGCTGCTCAGAAAGTGCGTCACGAGCTAGGAAGGCTAAGATAGCCTTCTTGATAGCCTGTGCCGCGTACATTGAGCGGATAGGCGTATGAAGCGCTCAGAAACGGTCGAGCTTTGAAAATGCAGCTTCATGCACTCGTGGTTGGTAAATGCTGATAGCTGGTGAGGTATGCGTAGCGAACCGGTTAGGTCCATTCCTCATCAGATACAACACATCACTCACGTCTCACGGAAACATGTTCTCTCTCTCCCTCTTCCTCTCCATACTATGTTTCTAACATACACTATTTGACTCACGGGACTCAAGTTCACTGGCCATGATACCCTCTGGAGCAACAAGAGCACCATCACTATTATCTGACATCTCGCTAGAGAGTCAAAAGCATTGTAGGAATATGGGTTGCACTTGGATTACGATAAATGAAGCGAGAGACGGCAACCCTTGCACAAGCTCCAGCTCCCCCTACCTTTCGAGAATGAAGAGCTACAGCGACGTGAAAGATCAACAGGAACTTTTGAGAAGGCACCCTCTTTGCGTGCCACGTAACCACGCCAATGCAAGCAGCGAGAGCCACAACAGCATCGGTAATGCGCCCACTCATCTGGTCACAGGCTGGGAATCAAAATCCAAGATGGTTGTAGTGGGGTACTTGAGTGTAAAGGCCTCGCAGGGGTAACAGTAGTATAAACATGGACCAGCCGTTCATTTCCGAACTCGTCGCCACGTTGTAGTCCACAATCATGTCCAACTTGAGTTTTATAGTAATAGACATGCGGGTTCGCTGAACAGGGACGATGGCAATGAAAGGCGGTAGCTCTCGCGCCCTTGTGCTCTTTGCAGTGGCTCTGCAGAATTATGAGACCTATTGTAGTGTGATGTCATGTCCGAGACAGACACGATGGCGATGCGGGGCAAACACTTAGGGCTGTGAGCACCTCGAGGGACAGAAGGCAATAGTTATCGAGCGACGCATCGTGGCAACCGATGCGCGTCACTGTTGAGCCGTCTGGACAGCCTGGAGATCCGCCTCGCGTGGGCGCCGACCCTGCCCCGCTTTTCCGCCTAGTAGGGAACCCACAGCCAGCGCCACAACCACGCCCACCACTTTCGGTTGTCGTTATTGCTTGTGGGTTGTATGAAACCTCGATAATACCCCATTGACTCCGCTCGGCATGTACAGTTCACGTATGCGATCTCAGCACATCCTTTTGCTCGAACAGATCGGATACGGCACATCACTCATGGCCCAGAAACTTGAGATACAGCCGCGTTCCAGGCTTCACAAGACATTTATCGCCTCTTCCCGGGATACAACTTTTTATTGAACTACATTGTGATTTAGTTGGGACATCTGTCTCTGTCCAGGTGCTTCCCCGATGTGCAGAGCAACTGCATCTGCTCTCATGGCGAGACTATAGCTATGACCTGTTCTTCCACCTGCAAGGCTGCGTTCGCCATGACGCGGATAGATGCAGGTTCAGTTGATCCAAACACTGTCTTCTTTGCATCAAATGTTACCGGGCCCCGTTTCGAAGTATAAAGATTGTGGTGATAGATGCCGTAGTTGTGAACATGTTCCAATAGACAATCTCAGCTGCCACTATCAATCCCGGGGCTAGTGCGTCACAATGACCCGGTGAGCTTCATTATTCTGTTGAAGGAGATCGCTCAAGCATTTCATGCACGCTGATGAAGCGACTCTCCTGCAATATCCATTGCAATCCCGGTCTGCGGGATGCAGATTATGTTGACGGTCTCTCGGCCCTTCACAACTACAAATTGCAGCTACGATATCCAGCACGTGATTTCATCAGCATTCATTTGACAGTTGGAATTTAATTGTGATGTACTAGTATTGGTTCAATCAGACATCGCAGCGTAACAATGCGGTCCCGCCAGAAACATCACATCCTTCCGCTCCGGCCTCCAGTATTCAAACCACTTGATATCGTCAAGTCTTCGCTCGAGGTCGAAGGCGCACGATATGATTATCCGTACCGATAGCGGGCCACGGATCGAGACGACGACAAGCGCAACAACGATCTGCCACTGTACGATTATCACCAAGTCTTTCCCCCGTTAATGGTATTGCGAAGCACAGACCACGTTTCAAACGTGTTTTTCAAGGCTGCTCGAGCCTTAAGGCCGTACCGGTCTTGACGCTGTGGTCTTCGTTTTGTTGAGCACCAGGTCGTAAACGAGTGTGTTAGAGTGTACCTTAGTTGAGGAATCGCCCAAGTCAAGATTGTACTGCGAATGAACAGAAAGTGCCTGCCGTGTTTCGAAATCTTTCGAAATCTCGAAAATTCCGAGACATCGCTTTCCGCATCAGGATGACGACAGGGGAAATGGAGCATGGTTTTGTTCTCTGTTTCCTCGATAGCTGATAGTGCGTGGACTGCTCGAATCAGAGTACGAGGGTGTACAGAGTAATGGCTCGTCGAATTCCAAGTAATTCGTCGATGTCGGCGGGTGGAGACGAGTGTCTGCGACCACAACATAGCCGCGCCATACTTGGTCCTCTGTAATGCTGTGTAAACACGATCTGAATCTGCGACAGCTGCATTTATTGGATTTCCAACTTGAAATGTACGACAGCGACAAAACTGTAGTGGCAGCAATTTACATTATTGGGCCACACCATCGAAAGGCTCGTGCGGTCAAGCCGCACAGAAGAGATAAAAGCCTGGGAATACCCGGATTCTTCACTTTGTTTCTCAGGATACCATATCGAGATCATCTTTGGTGTCGACCAACGCCACCTACAAAGCTCCATCCTTCCTAACACTTGCACCTGTTCTCAATACTTTCATCAACAGTTCATTGCTGCCAGCTTGCACCATGAGCGCCTCTAGCAATCAGCCTGGCACATGCGCTACTCCGTCAACTCTCGCAGAGTCGCAAGGGGAGAGTGGTGAGGTCTCACCAACTCACGCCATGAGCACCTCCAAAGACCAGCCTGGCGCACGTCCGACTCCGTCAAGTCTCGCAGAATTCCAAAAGGAGTGCCGTCTCGCCTTCCCTGAATGGGCACCTTATTGCGCGCCAAGCTGCACTGCTGACAGTATTGGCGCAACTTCCGCGCTCGCAGCCCACAACGGCATGCTTATCGTGCCTGGGAGCTCCGTCTACTGCATGCTGGGGACAGTTGCCGCTTGGCTGATGCTCTGGATTGCGGTCATCGCGTTGAGGTTTGTGTTGCGCGGCCACATCTCAAGCCGGCGACGCGGTACTGACTTGTGTGCGTTGCAGCAAATCTGTGCTCCCGACGTTGTTTGTGCTCCTACCGTCCATCGCGCCCGCCTTCATCCTGTACCTGTATTTCGACACCTTCGCCAGCATCGCACACCCGTACTTCCTCTGGGTGGCTATTGTGCTCTCTGCAGCGTGCTTTCTGACCCTGTTTTTCCGTTGGTCTGGAATTCTTCACCTCCTTCACTCGCTCGGCAATGCCCTCCGGGACTATCTCGGTGGCAGAGGATGGACTTGGCGGATGGGCTATATCCGTGAGGGGGCTGATGACGATGGGAGCTGGGCCGCCGATGTGAGACGCATCAGGCGCAGGATGAACAACTTGTAGATCTGAGCTGGGCAACGCTAGAGGGGACGGCGGGATCTCACAGATCATGAGGCTGCGACATAAAAGAGAGAAGGTGATGGGCTGCGTGTGGACCTTGCGATCTATAACGAAAGGAATGTCCTTTCAGAGGGGTAGCTTCCAGGGATTACTGTCGTTCGTGCTATGAGGCGGTGGTGGTGTTTGATGACCGGCAGGTGGGAGGACCGACTGTTGACAACTTTGCTCAGCTCTGGTTGTCCCGGGCTCTCATGTCACTCGAGGTGAAGAGAGCGGTAATCGTCGCCCTAAGCCGTACATTTGTATATTGTTGTCCCCGTCTTTGTCTACGATTCACGCTCGGCATACCGCCTAGCAATAGTGGCACAGCCTAATTCATCCTTTGCGCACCCAAAAGCCCTGATAACTCTGACATACGCCTCCTCTGCCTCTGCAAAGCTCTCCTCGAGCTTGTCCAAGTCGTCACTCTTCTCTGCCTGCACATTGCGTTGCTTGTCAAGCTCTGCCTGGAGCGCCTCTAGTCGCGATACCTGGCTTTCCAGCTCCTCCCTCTGCGCGGTGGCGTCGGTCTCATCGATCTCGATGCGGAGGAAGGTGCGCCAGCCCTTTGCACGCTGCTTTTCGGCACGCGCTTTCTGGGCGTTGAGGGCGGCGAGGTCTTCGGCGTAGTGCGTGGTGAACTCGTCAAGCTCTTTTTGCGCAGCGGCGATGGCGTCGATCAAGGACGTGGAAGTGGGAAGAGTGGCGGCGATGGTGGCTTCAAGCTGGGTGACGGCGGCGTTGGCGACGCTGAGGGCAGCCTTAGTGGACTCGATCTGTTGCCGGAGCGTGTGGCGCTGGCGGCCATTGCTGAGCACCCACCGGATGGGCGCCGAGGTGTCAAGGCTGGAAGAGTTCGCTGAGGGTCCTTCGAGGTTGTCGAGGTCTTGGAAGGCGGCATCGACCTCTTTCCGGGCCTGTTCCTCGCGGATCGCACGCGGTCCGTTTGCCTTTCGAGGGGCCATGGCGGGGCGAGGTGTCTGCTGCCCCTGAAGCTGGAGTCGTGGATCGTAGTCGAGCTGGAGTCGTGGGTTGTAGTCGAGCTGGAGGGCGTCACTCGTCTCAGGATCGTTGAAGATCTCCAAGTCGCCGTTAGTCCCAAGATCGTCATCGACAGGCAGCTCAGACTCTTCGATCTGGGCGTCAAGCTCGGGGCTCTCGTCGCGCTGTCGCACCGAGCTGATGCGCCGTGTGGCAGGGCTGGATTCGAGATCTTCCTCCTCCACTCGCTCGCCGTCCAGCCGCCGAGGCTGCTCAATCTCTGACGGCTCTTCAATCCCCGTCAGCTCGTCGATCTCAGCCAGCTCCCCTTCTTCTGCCGTGGTCGACTGTCCATTCACGTCCGTCTTGCGCCGCTTCCTCGATGATGGCCGGACCTGCGACGCAACAATCCACGGCTCCACCAGGGTGCGATAGAACTCGTCCAGCTCCAAAGGAATGACGCAGCGCTGGCTTTCACGCTTGAAGTACTTGGGCTGCAGGACAGTGTCGAGTCGCGCATGCAGCAGTCGGGGCAGGTCCTCCAGGAACTGCTTGAGTGGATAACCGGCGCCGGCGATCTTGAAGAGCTTGTCGATGAAGTCGCGGCCAGGCCAGGTGGGAAAGGGAATGACGTCGCGCGCAACCGTACGGATCTGCAGGGTCAGCGTGTTGGAATGAAGAGTGGCACGTGACGCACCTGCGAGATGGTGTCCGGCCGCTTCCACGCCGTCTTCAGGCTGGTGAGGGCGACGATGTGGCGGCTGCGAGCAAACAGGCGGGCGTCGGCCGCGTCGCCGAAGGAGGGGAATTTGGGCGGATAACCGAAGAGCAGGTACCAGGCGCCGACGTTGTACAAGCCCTCAATGTCGGCGGCACGGGCCTCGCCGCGCAGTGGCTGCAGCTGCTGGAGCTTCTCCTTGAAGTGTTTTCGCTGCGTTGACATGGATATTCCCTTGGCACATGCGCGGTCGAGGTACTGGGCGAGCTCTCGCGTTATCGCCTCGGCGGTGGTCATGACATGTCGTGTGGTGTGGAGGGAAGCGAGGAGTGGTTCGAGAAGAGACCACAGTCTACAAAGGGACATTCCCAAGACCCTTCGAGCAGCTGCAGCCTGTGCAGTTGCTGAAGTGAAGGTCGCGCCGACTTCCAGGGTGTCGGTCACGTTACCTGCCATGCAACGCCTCGCAATGCCCACGGCGATGAGAAAACGGACCGCACGACGAAGCCGCAATCAGCACCGTTACGCCTTCCGACCATTTATCTGGTGCATTGTGAAATAAAAGCATCTTGAGATGCGCACGAAGATGAGGCACTGAGCGCAGCTGCAAAGCTCGCGGTGATGATTCGAGCGTGGGCGCGCAAGCCCCTCTCTCTCGAACGCGTCACGTGTACCGCGCAGTGCTGCAAAACAGCTACTATTTTACGCCACTACTTCTCTGGGTGCTCTGCTACATGCAATGCTTCGTGTCTGTTGACTTTACACGTCGGTCAGCAACCAACCGCGTGCAGTCGTGCCAGACTGCACGCACAAGTTACGAATCGTGCCGATTTCGACCATACTGCAAAGCACAAGATAAGACTGCAGGCAGGACGCTTATCAGCGAAAAACACGCCAATGCTGTCAATCCACCCACACCGTCACAGTCAGCATGGCAATTGTGTCACTTGCATGTCGCCTCGCGACCCGATTGATGCGTTGGAACTTCCTTCCCGAGCTCAAAAATTGCATTCCATAGTCTTTACTCCGTTATGTCTGGTACCGCAACCTCCAAGATGTGCCAGCGCGCAATCAACATCACCGGTCGCGACTGGAACATGCGGTTGTATCTTGCGAGGTGCAGTGACGGGCGCTGTCTGCACCCGAGATAGTATGTGCGACAGCGAGGTCGATCCATCAGTTGAGATGCGAATTCCTTGTTCACTCTTCGCGATGGCTTTCTGATATGCGCATTACTGCGCGATTGGCTCGAAGTAATGGAGGAAAATTTCGTAGTGTCGCCGCCGGTCATTCCTCCGCCGAGATCGATTCCAGTGTCACAGGAAGAAATCGCTCTCCAAAACTATTTATCGTGGCAGCGGAGTCCAGTATGGCTGTCTTGTAAGTCTCCTGTGAGGCATACAAAGACAGCGCATCGCTCCTGTTGGTGACTTAGCGGCTTGCCGTCTCCTCTTCCGCCGTGATCGAGATTGTTCGCTTAGCCATGGCATCCGTATGCTCTGCACTGCTACTCCGCCAGTCCTCGATTCGATCTGGTTTTGGAAGAGGTCTCGGCTCTCTGCAAGTTGATATCTGCTCGCTGAGGACATTCTGTCCTGCTCTACAAGCCCTTTCTGCGTTTCCTTAAGCTCCGTGGCAAGTGTGTCGGCACGCAGCCCAAGGCTCTTCAAGCGGCCCTGTACACCCCAACGCTTATTATGACTTTCCGCCGCCTCACCCCGTATGTACAACACTCCCTGTGCTTCTGCAAGCTCCTGCCGAACAGCGTTCATGTCTCGGTTGTGGGCGCTCGACGCCTCTTCGTAGCTGAGAGCCCTACACAAAGACAGATCATCAGCAAGCCTCTTTCGCAGGCCTCTTGTCGCTTCACGGCGGTTGGGTCGTGGTCTGCTCCAGGTTCATCGAGCCTCGTGCTGAGATCATGGCTCCCATAGCGAAGGCGTGGGCGACGCCCAGAGACTGGGCGCCGGCTTATGTTGAACATCCCTAGAGTCGCTCGAACTGTTCTCAGGATTCGACATGGACACCCGTGGCTTCTTTGCTCGGGATTTCAGTACCATGGACTAGTGTCTGCCGTTCTTTTGCTATGTGCGCCACCAGTCGAAGGAGTGACCATCGTATGGAGAGTGAGTTTGTGGTCATGCACTAGCTCGACAGTTTCAGTACTTGCGAAAAGGGAGGACCCTGATGTTACATACGTGCGAGATACATATAGAGAATAGCCCGGCGGCTGTGAGATGTCGAGGGCTCACATACCGCTTACCGCTGTGAAGCCGACGATATCGGTTGTCCTTGTAGCAACTTGGTGAATCTCCTGCTGCCGCCTTGGTGAATCGTCAATCCATGCTCTATAACCGTGCCAACAGGACCTTCAGGTGAGTGTTTCCAAGTGTCGCAAAGATGGGCTTGACAAGCAGACATGACGTTTCTACAAAGAGGAATTTTAGTAGACATCTTCGAAGGGAGTTGGCCAATGATACCGCCGGCACTTCGTCGATGCGTGCTGCAGTTGTCGCGTCTTCACTCTCGCAGATTGAGCCCCAAGAGGTTCGTCTGACAATGTACTTCTCGACTGCTAGGTTCCAGCTCTGAAAGGTCCCCCAAAGTTCGCACGCACACTAGAGTAAGGTCCCAGACTGTCAGGCAGGCATCCTGAGAAATTGTTCAGGTGCCAACCTCAAAAAGACTGCCGAAGAAGAGACAATAGATATATCGATGGGATATCAGAAATTACAGCAGCGGACCGATGAGAAAGGATGCCAAAGGGTGGAGCCATGATGATGGGAAAGGATTGTTGTCGGGGCTTGGAGCTGTCCAAGCTGTCTGTGCGCGCATCTACACGTTTGGCGGCGCACGAGCATACGAGGCGACGTATCGTCTCGACGCACTGTCGTGTCACTGGTGAATACTGCTGTTTTGCTGCAGAAGCGTGATTTATTTCAAATGCCGTCTTACAAGGAGGTAGTGTTACCAAGGGCTGCTGCTGCATTGATACAATCTTGCGACCAATGTTAGTGTTGACATTCGTCAAGCTCTGAACACGCTAGCGATTTGATTGCCGTGACGCGTTGATAACGCGTTGCGTCAGACAAAACAGCATGCAAGACGAAGAAGATTCGATCAGCCAGACAGACAAGCGAGCCCAACAGCGCGCAACGAGTTGCCATTGGTGTTCCTGCCGATGAGGTAATCTTCTGCATCCGCTCCTGGAGCTGCTGTCGCCAGTGGGCAGGATACGGTCTATGATTTGTTTCGAGAACACTGGAGGCCGAGGAGGTGTTCCACGTTGGCTTGTCAGGCGCTCAAAGAAGTAGGCGACCTGAGTGAGTTGTGGTTGCAGACCGGATGTGGCGAGGTCGTAGGACGATTGAGGCACATCGCCAACCCATTTACAATAGAGTCAACCACGTCAAACATTGGCCTCTTGTAATATCTCTTGGAAGAGGGGGCTGAAAAAGTTGGAGCACAATCGACGAATCATGGCGGTGCTCAGCGGCGATTTGAAGGTGAGCCAGAGTCTTACATTTTCGTGGCCCTGCATACTCATCTCAGTCCATGAGGGCAGTGCAGGAGCTCTGATGCATCTTGACCCTAAAGCACAGTCTCTTCTCACCTCAGTACCGTACTTACTTTCACCCATGTGGGCACCCACCACCGCCTTTACCTCGTCACTCTACTTATATGCCTCAACTGTTCGCAAACTCGTGGCATGCGCAAATCGATCGAACAGAAACCTAGAGTTCCCGCAGACGTACTAAAGAGATTCGAACCGTCATAATGGATGGTCAACGTACCCTGAAAGCTCAAGATCGTGGCAAAGTCAACAAAGCCCCGCCAAAGCGTACCATCCTCAACCAGTATTCGCCACATCCTGGTAAGCATTGAAATGCGTTTCCTTCTTAGTCACTGACATGGTAGAGCGACTATCCTGAATCGGCCTCGCAATTATGTGCCCCGTACAAGACCGAGCGTTCGACTCGCCATGAGCCAAGATGCGATGGCATCGAAAACCAGGCGGTTCTCCTCCACGAAGCTCTGCACCATTCCCGAAGAGGATATGCCTACACCAGAGGCTGAGTCCAGCACTCGTGTTCCTCGCACCATCGACAGCATCACCGCTCTCGCCCCTCGGGATCATGGTGTAGCCAGGAAGAGCTCCCAACGCTTGTCCTCGGCTTCAGCTCTGCGTGCAGCCGGCGGCGACATGGGACTGTATGGAAAATTCCATCCGATTGGCTGTATGTTGGTTGTCAAGATCCTCGTTGAACCATGTCGCTGACAGTGTAACACAGCGCCAGGCGTGTTGCGCAAAGACTACAAGTCGTGTACCTGTGCAGTCAATCAGCAAAATGATTCCGAGATCTCAACAATGGAGAAAGCGCAACAGGCCCAGTCACTGAGAGATCATCCAGGCGGGGCAGTGGAGCGTCGCTAACAACGAGACACTGTTCTGGACACGGAGCTCAGCCAGAAGCTTCTGCAGCGTACGGCACTCGTGGAACAGACAAAAGGGGGTCACAGGCAGATGTGCATGGATCTCGAAACAGATTGTAGGCGCGCCGGGAGCATGTTCAGTCCATCCAAGCATTATAAGGACAAATTGAAAGTATAATCGCGTGTAAAAGTTCTTTTTGAGCGCTCTTGACGTCTACAGTCACTATTGTAAAGACATGGCGCTCTTTTTCTTTCACTTTGAGCGTGATTGCCCACTGCTGCCTAGAACACCAATTTTGCCTCTCCCTGCATTTACAACCGCCGACAAAGACCACGATTCGGTCTTACGCCTCCTCACTGCGACGAACCCTTCTCCCAGCTGCCCCTCTTACACGATCACTCAGCATACCTCGTGAGCCGCACTGGGAGGACGATGCCAACATCAGTTCCCGGGCTGAGCGAGTCGATATGAGCGAGGTATCAATACCCAAGAGCAAACGAACCAGGCTGACGTGGCAATCTGCTGTTCCCTCTGAGCCGACTTCACAACATCACTGAGCGCGTCGAAGGAAGCCAGATAACACACCTCGTTCAGGCTGTTTCATCTCCAGAGCCTGCCCACAGCAGATCTTTTGCGCCTTCCGCCATAGCCGAGTCAATGCCAAAGCTCCTGAAACTTGCGACGGTGGGAATTCACGTAGAACAAGAGACTAAGACGCGACTGGGTCTCCAGCACCTGGTTTCACCGTGTCCAGAACATTGTGGACAGCACAAGCTTCTTCCACGGATGGACCGCCTCCCAAAGCTAGTGCTTGAACCAGTCAATACTGCCCTTCTTGTCATTGTGCTCGACCTGCGGATAGAGCTTCAGCCTGCACTGGACCAAGTATGCCTTTTGCCGCAGAGAGGCCACGAGAAAGCCTGAATTCAATCAGCCCAAGACATTGCGCAAAGCGGGATGGTCTTCAAGGATAACGGTGGATGACCTAAATCACGGGTGGGATACCGCAAGACCTTGACTAGTTTTACGGAATCATAGTGAATGAATGCAGAGCACTCAACCAAAGGAGCCCGTGATACTTATCCAAGGGATGAGGGTTGTCGGACCGACTTCCAAGCCGACTGCTTCATATCGGTCCGAATCGAGCACTTCATATCTGAGCCGAAGCATGCATTCTTACAGTCCCACATGATCAACTTTACCATCATGAACAAAGACTTTGTGCCGCAGACCGCGAGCCACTCGCCGAATGATCCTGTCAACCTTACCCAAAGGGGTTAGGCTGCGACCCTTCTCCATTCACTGTGACAATGGAAACAAAGAAGCACGGTGGGGGCGAGTCTCGAGCGCTCACGCAACTAGCAATCGAGACCCGGTCCTGTTGAACCGGTGGCGCGAGCTTGTCTTCGGTAACCTCAAGAATGGGTTTTTGGGATGGCTGACTCCCTACCATCCAGACCGAGAAGCCCGGACTTTTGGGATGAGTCTGCATTGACCAGTGTGGACATCAGAGGAGTGCACGAAGAGATTTTCCGGGCTTGATACTATGTATAAGCGGTATAGGTGAGATGCAGTCAGGGGAAGAGGTCAAATGATAGTCTGCAGACGTCAGTCATGTCAGATGTAGTGAAATGGAGTGTCGGTACCTTACCGAGCAAACAAGACCGCAGCCACAATTACTCAAAGCTTCAAGCCTTACTTCCAACAGTATTAGGGTGGGCATTCTGTTTACCAGCATAAGCGCAGCACGTCTCGTCGCCGAGTCAAATCTGTACAGGCTAGAGATTGTGCTGGGGTCAGATCGCACGGCGGTTGTGCCACCGTGGACAGAGAGAGTATCTCGATATCCGCATGGCGATTTGCAGGAGAAAAGCGAGAGGCAGCGAGGGATGTGGATGGGGTATGGAATCTCGCAGAAAAGGAGGAACGGTACACATCCAAGTCGGATGGTCACCTTTCTAACACATGGTACTAGTACCATCATGAGTGTGCGCACCTGTTCTACAGATCATGAAGTTGCATGCTATGACGCAGAAAGTTGAGGAAGCGTCCAGTGTCATTGGTGCAGTGTGTTCTACAACGTCAAATGCTGATAGGTAATGTCAACAGTGACACGGTCGATCCTATCGCTAGTCAGATGAGCCCTGCAAGCTCATCCCACTTTGTGCAACCTTGCTACGCGAGGCCACAATCGAATAGTGTCGGAGAGCCGTCAAATTCGTTGTTGCTGAGGCAAGAACAACCAACACACCTGCCGCTACCTTCAACACCATGGCGTCGGAGCAGCTGTCAACGCCCGCATGGGAGCTGGATCAGCTTGGAATCCAGGAACTGAACACTATCTATCGGCCGCTTTTCGATTCCGAGTTAGCCGCCGCCCCACCCTCCAGCAGCGCACTGGACGACCGCTATAGGAAACTGGTCGATCTACAGAACAAGAGAAATCGCAGTCTGTTGCAGCGCGCAAACGACCTGTACTTGCAGAAGGAAGAGGCTGTAGCAACCCAGAGGAAGCTACAGGACAAGATCGAGACCCTGGAAAAGCAGGCCCAGGAACGTAATGGCTTTCTCCATCACGCAAGCGAGCTCTTTATGATAAAGCACCCATCGGAATGGAAAAAGGCAAAGGAAGACTTTGAAAAGCTTTCTAAGAAGGAGGACAAGCCATTAGAGGATGCGCGACACTTGTTTGTGGCGATCTTCGAACGAATCACTGCTCAGTGGGAAGAAATCAAGCTTCTCAACGAAAAGTTGAGCGGAGCCGTACGTTCTCTGCCGAAGTCTTAGGCAGCTAAGTAACCCTTCGAAGATCGATCTGACTCGCGAAAAGGGACATGCAGCCGAACAATCCACACCTCAGAGCGACCAGAGACCAGATATCAGTCGCCTGTTGCCTCCGGGCAATGAGTCGGGTCTTGGTGCCGTGAGCAGTGTGCTGCGTCCTCAGCCCGGCTCCACTTCTACACTACCGAGCGACTTGGTATGTCTATTCTGCACCGAGCTCGGACCTCATCTCACAATACCAGGACCCAAAGCTTGTCACGGCCCAGGCGGTGCGATGTCTAGCATGGCAAATGGTGGAGCTACTGACCATGGCTTGCGCGACGCCACAAGCTAACCACGCAGGGAGCAAGAAGTACACAAAAGAGTTTCTGGTCTGGTTCCAGCAGTTCTACCGCATGCTAGTCGTCCTAAAGGCAGTTCCGTCCGCCTCGCCACAAGGGCCCTTCCTCGCTGGAGACACCAACGGGATTCCGAACTGGCTTCCCAAGTGGCTCAAAGAGGCCAAAAAGAACGGCCTTCCGCCATACTGGAGTGACAGAGCTTTCTTCTCCGAGACCAACCGCAACAACCTTGGGCCTACTCAGAAAGAGTTCAAAGTTGAGGCAGGGCTCTCAGAGCATGCAGATCTGGAGACGGAGATGGAGTTGCTGCAGGCATTCGGTGAGATGGAAAAGAACGATAAGTCTGACATGCAGCAATCTCGAACCGTCTCTCAAACTTGGCGTGCACTTTGCAAGGGGCCCAAAGAGCACATGGATACGCCTTTGTATGACTAAGCTGGAGTGGGGGTCTAAGAAAGCGGGAATGTAATGAACTTTATGAAATCACATCGAATTAACAATTGCGACACCATTGTAATTCGCGAGTGTCTATCTGACTGCGGAAATACTTGAATCCGGCACCCATACGTCTTTCATGACGTCAAATACATGAATCCACAGACACAGACTTCCAACAGCCAGCTACAGTGGAGACAGAGACCGCCAAAGTTGTCCCTGCAAGAATCCTTTTCAAGCTACCTCACGATCGGCCAAAAGCGATCGACTGAAAGTCGCGCAAGTCCCGTCCAAAGCGTATGGGTCTTGCAAAGACTTTCGTATCGTGTAGCGTTAAGATACCCATTGGAGAATAGCTCGACTATAGCTGCCGTCACATCACCCTCTTCAGCAGGAACCGCCTCGCACCAGCTGTCTCGAAGCTTCCGCACGTTCTTCTCCACCTTTCGGATTTCTTTGTCGTAGAACAAGTACACATCATTCCAGAGCTTGGCTTGATTAGTTTTGTACGACCGGCGGGTTATTACGGTCCTGAGGTTATTCGCAACCTGTTGTGGGGCTTTGTAGGTGTGTAGTTCACTGTAATGTTTCCGAAGTTGCTCATCACCAGAGTTGAAACCCTCCATGAGTTTGGAGAATGCTTTCGACAGGTCAATGACCGCCGAGCTCTCTGCGTAGTCCTTTATGACTGTGGTCAATTGAGTCAAGGCCTGGCACTTCAGCCGTGTGGAGGCCTCCGGGTGTCGTATCTGCTGGAGTGCGGCTGAGGCCATGGCCTCCTCAACTCGGAAAGTATACTCATCGAATGCATCGTTGTTAAAGCGAAGAGATTCTAGCGCAAAGTTGAACAACACCCGATCCTTGTTGAGTACTTGGTCAACCAAGTTGAATGTAGGAGAGTGACCAGCCATGCCGTCTTGTGCTCCTTGCGCATTGACATCGCGTGCGAGAAAGATGTCGTGCCGGAGCTTTTCAAAGGGAGCATGCATCCGCCAAGACCGGGAGCCGCACAGTCCTTTCGGACTGAGATCGTGGGCGCGAGGTATGCATGATACGGCACATTCCTGCAGTGACTTGTTGGTGCTGTTCAGGGACAGCTCCATGCGTTGGATGGACGCATTGCGTTGTTGTATATCCTGGCGGCGTTAGCACTGATTTTTGTGTCGGGAGACGAGCTTACGTATGCATCTGATTTGAACGTGCGCAGCAAAAGATAGGTGATCAATAGCATCACCCACCACTGCGACCACTCTACTTCTTTGGCTCGCTTGAGGGTTTCACTCGTCCATTCAAACACATCCTCGAATGAAAGAAACATGAAGGCGACTATGAGGAGAAGAGCGGTGATATCCCAGAGCAGCAGTAGACTGTCAGCGGTGTCGAACAATGGAGAGTGGGCAGCGGCTCCGGACAGAGCTCCAGGTAGCAGGTAGATGGCGTAGAGATGACTCCATTTCTTCTTCAGCAAGGATGTCAAAGCCAACAGCAAAGCACCCAGACCTGCCAAAAGAGGGGTGGGCGCACAGCCTCGAAGGACCGGGATCGCAATCGCTGAATGCACCATCGACGGCCACTCTAGCTGCGAGGTGACAGCCTGTACGATCCTAGACTGGCAGGGAGTTAGTCCGACCTCTTACACAGATACGATTGTGGAACGAGAACACCTACCAGAGTATCCATAGCGTTGGGTATCATGCGTGAGAGATGGCGTAGGAACGGTGGTTGAAAGTGATGGAGATGTTGCGACAAGGTATGCTGGGAAAGCGGGCCAGCTTTATCTGGACTGGGAACCCAGTGAAAGATCCGGCGCTCACGTGACGCTGGGATATCTTCGTTCCGGTCGCCTATTCACTCGTTCCGAGGTCCACTTGAGCGCTTGCATTTCACCCGTGATTGAGAGGCATATGCCTTTACTGATTGGGGTCTCTATTTGCCTCTTTTTGGTCAAGCGGGTGCATCTGCCTTCCTGCAGCCAGAAGCAGACTACCATTACGAGGGCACAAAGCTCCGTGTTGTGCGTTGTCTCAGTGGGTAGGCGCATTGGCGAGGCGCATGTCCCAACAAGACTAGCAGTGAGCAGACGTCGCAGCGGACAGCTAGCGAGAATGGTGCGTCTCCAGCCTTTCGCACCGTGAGATGTAGAGAGCGACTTCTAGTCACAAACCACGCCATCCAGTTTGATGCTGTTTACAGAATCCAGGCGTATTATTACAGCCGTGTGCAGATTGACAAGCTTTGAGCCGATCGCGGCGGTCATTGTTCCGGTGTGGCTCGATGGCTAGCTAATGCTCCCACCCGTCTCGCAAACAATGCCAACAAACAAAGAAAGATCAGCCCACAGCTTGGAACAAAGCGGTCAGCCGGCACAGCACATGCTTTGACCGGACGTAATATCAGGTGTCTGTAAACAAAGCGATCCCTATGTTGCCAACCCAGGCAAGTCGTCTATATAAAGCGGCACATCGTCCAGTTCAACAGTCTCACACAAGTCCACTACCTTTAGCCCCTTTTACCATTTCCATCCATACAACTCCCAACAATGACACGCGTCCGCACCAACATTCGGGTAGCACCCGGCCGCCACCGCACCCACAAGGTCCGCAACACTGAGCGTTTTTGGACCGACTACGTGGCAGCACGAACGCAGAATGGCATCTTCCTCGCGCAGAACACTGAGCGCTTCTGGATTGAGTACGTGGAGCGGCCTCACCACGAGAGATCAACGAGCGTGCCGCCCACGCCCCGCCTGCGAGATGGAGGTCAGAAGCCCACGAGCACTGGACCGGCGCGCTCGTGGCTCCAGAACCTCAAGGGTACATACCGTCGAATCCTCAATGTCTCGTCAAAGAAGTTTCGGCAAGGCACCGCTAGACTCCGATGCAGGCGGCCGAGCTACCGTAAGCTGGCTGTGATGGCTGCGGCGGGCGGTGCTCTGCTGTTGTGCCTGTACAGCAACGACGGCCGCGCCGCTCGCAATGCGGCCCTCCGCTCGCCGGTGCTGGACCGCTACCACAAGTTCCCGACGTGGATGCATACCGATCCAGTCCAGGTGATCGGTCTACCCGCCATGGTCTCACGGGATCTCGTGCCGAACACCAACGAAGTGCAGCGAGCATGGAAGGTATTTGCTCGCTCTTGGCGCCCGCAGTTCTTTGCGGACCATGGCTTTGATACCTATGCACAGGCGGAGCACGCATACAAGCGGGGCGAGGCCGCCTACAATGCGATTATCGACTACACCGACTCGCCGTGGTGCGACCTTCAGCGCCAGCCCCTTGAAACCCTGAGGCAACGCAACGCGACCTACACAGACGGACTTCCGCAGTTTGCCAGCCCATGCCAGTGCACGTACGCTTCCTACCTCCTGCAGCGGGCACTGCGCCCCTTCATACCCGCGGGCTACGCGACGCCGCCGCAGTCCGAGGCAGATATCGCGCGCTTCTGTCTATGCAATGAGACAATTGCGAATGCAAGCTGGGAGACCTTTACTCCAGCCAAGCAGCCCCCTCCGCTGCATCGCATTCTCGACTCTCTCCCTTGGTGGACGCCAGACTCGCGCGTGTGGCGCTTCAAACAGCATGCACGGGAGCAGCATTTGGATAGGATGGATTTCACGGTGAAAATTCTCCCGAGTAAAGTCGAGGCGTGTCTAAAGGGTGACCATGAGCTGTGCAAGAATGTGCCTGGGTGGGTGTCTGCACAGGATTTTGACAAATTAGCGTCGCCATCGAGATGTCATAATTCGAACGATACGATCATAATGCGTGCCAAAATGCGCAGAGAAGAGCGTGAGGAGATGGCGTTGTGGAACAAGCAGAACGGGGTTGTGGATGATGAACCGGAGGAGGATGATTTTTGATGAATGATCGGGGTATGTAGAGGAGTTAGTTACATGAAAGCAATGACGATCAATACGAGTAATGTTGTCTTGTCCTGTATCGTGATTTGAGCCGAGCGCAGCCGCCATGTAAGTCAATACTGCGGTTAGGAGGCGCCGAGGGCCATCTGTAAGGCCGTAGACGGATGCTCCGAGAAAGCTGGCATGTAGTGCACCAGCTAGTCCATCTCTATCTCTTCCAGGACAGCCTCGACAGCTGCCTGCTCCGCTTCGTCTGCGATGCGACCCTCAATCACGCTAATGATGCGTTCGGTTTCGGGTTTCAGATTGCCGCGACTTCGAAGTTCGGCTGCGACAGTGGACGCACGATGTAACGAGTGAGCGGACTTGAGCCGCGTGATACGCTCAGTCTGGTGGAGTCTGGATATATTAGCGAGCACGAGTGCTGGAAATGCTGACACACCTTTGGAGCTCTTTGTGGGTTTGCAGACTTGCTCTCTCCCCGGAGCTTTGGAGCTGCGCGTGCCCAACAACGCCGACTGACATCTGCTCTTCCACTTCAAGCGTTTGGGCCAACTGGTCACACAAACGCTGGTAGTGCGCTGTTTGACGCTGCTGGTGCACGACGAGCCCGTCGTGGACGCGCGCCTGGATCCGCATATCCGACTCGGACTGCAGGCGCGAGAGACGCACATCGGTTCTCATGCGCGTGAGCTCGGCAGCGCTGGCAGCCTCTTCGAAGGATGCAGTGTCGGCGTCAATGGCAGCAGCTTCATGCAGGCTGGTGACGAGCCGCTCGTCAGTCCATGGGCCAAGGGAACCTGAATCGTTTGTTGCTCGCTTGCTAAGAAGTGCTTCTTGTTGTTCGACTTGGTTCTGTTTCTGCTGGAGTTGATGCTGCAGATGCTCCGTGTGCTTTTGTACTGCCGATGTGACAACGCGTCTCTCCGACTCGACTATTGCGACGCGCCGCCGGCCGTCCTCGATTTCCGCCCTCAGCTCGGCCACGGTTTGCTCGCGCTCTTGACAAGCGCTTCGAAGGTCAGTCGCATGAATGACTTCTGCAGCTGACACAAGCTCGCGGTGGCGGTTCTCAGCTGCATCAGCATCTCTGCGAACTGTGTGTGTCTCTTTTCGAGCAGCGTGTGTCTCTTCTCGGGCAGCGTGTGTCTCTTCTCGGGCAGCGTGTGCCTCTTCTCGCACTGCGTGCGTCTCTTGTCGAGCTGCGTGGAACTGTTCCCGAACCAAGTGGAGCTCTTTTCGTGCTTCATCTGAATCAGCTTGCATGGCGAAGTGGTTCGTCAGCTTGGCGTTCAAGGATGCATCTACCCCTGCAAAGCCTTTTGCAAGCTTCTCGTCAAGAGATAAAGATTGCTGAGACTGGCTGGCCACTAAGTCTGCTCGAACTCCCTTCACAGCATGTTGAACGACAAGATTAAGCATAGGGTCGAGATCATCCAAGATGCCCTGGCGAGCGTCTTGTAGATGATGTCGGACCTCTCTTGTTATGACACTGGATGTCAACACAGCCGCTCTTTCCACCAGGCTGTCCATGAGCTCTTGTAGCGGCGGGCTACCAGGGAAATGCTGCTGAAGGGTTGCGATGTTGGATGACTGGGCAGGGACGACAGCGGAATGCTGCGCCGGTTCCTGCCGGTTATCTGGGACCCCCTGGCGACGCTTGGAGAAAGGGACGGGAAACCAGCTCGGTCGTTTGAGCCATGCTGAAGGTGTGGCGCTCGAGCGTGGGATTGGTGAAGGGCGAGATGACGACGTGGTGGAAGGCGATGATCCTCGGCCAGATGACGGTGTTGTCGGTGGTGATGGTAATGACATGTGCTTGGGAGAGGACAGGGGTACAATCCCTGATGGGACGACAGGCTTGGGGATACTGCAGGGTTCCACGTTGTGAACCGGTGTGTCGATTGCCCGCTCTTTGCCCTTTGCATTTGCAGAGGTGGTGGTTCGACTTGGTGCTGGGTCGTGCGCTAGATCTGACGAGAGGTGCAAGCGTGCTCGAGATGCGTCTGCGCCCAGCGATGTGCCTGGCAGAATGGACGCTATCCTCAAAGGCCCAGAGGAACGCTGCGGATTTGACGGTCCTGGAGTCGGCGAATACGGCTGGCTAGTTGACCGCCGGTGTGATCGTCCTGGCTGATTTGACGGTCCCGGAGTCGGTGAATACGGCTGAATTGGCAGCAGCCCTGCTACAACGCTGGTGCGGGCAGCTGGCGTGGGAAACACTAGGTCACTTGCCGGCTGGCGGAATGAGGGCCGACCTTTGAGCAGCGGAGGCGGGGACAGCACGCTCTGCATCGAGCTCGTGGACGTGGAACGGACATAATGGCCTCTCGTAGGCCTTTGCGCAGGCGGAGGCTTGGATCCGGCCCAGCTGGCCGCACTGCTGCGCTCCTGCAGGTGCTGGTCGAGCGCAGTCTGCAGGCCGGCATAGACGGAGCGGCCGAAGCCGCGCCTCTGCCTCAGGAGCCAGGCGAGGTATGCAGGTGGGCATTCGCGCAAGGTTCTGCCACGGAATTGGCCGAAGTTGAGGCGATATGGCTGGTGGGCGAGGGCAGTGGGAGACGCTGTCTCGACGGTCACGTGCGCAGGGCTGGCGATCACGTGGTCAAGGCCAGTCTCGACTGACGGCAGCGGCCGGTCGGGGTTGAGCCTGGACGAGCGGCGCGGCAGACGGCGAGCCTGCTTGTGTGGCCGCCGCGCTGCGCTGCGGGCCGCTTCGGTGGCGTGCTGGTGCTGGTGCTCGTGCTGGTGCTGGTGCTGGTCCATGGCCATGGTGGGGAACAAGGGCAGAGCGATGATGCCTGCAGTGAGGCCCGGCCTGGCATATGAAGGCCTCGCCTCCATAGCAGGCCGTCAGGACCGTCAATGCCGTCAAGACGGCCATGGCCATCGCTGTTGTTGTTGCTGCGGCTGTTTCTAGCCGTCGCCCTGCTGGCGTCGACTTCGCGTCTGTGCGCACGCCAAGCCGCGCCCGCTGCTCACGGCCTGCGGCCTGCAGCCAATCACGACCAAGCGTGCCCGGACGCTCATCTCCACCACACGCGGCGACGCACGTCAGGCTGAGTTCTGGGCTGGCACATGATTGGCCCCTTCACTGATGGCGGTCTAAGCGGGCGCGCTGTCTACACACCGCCGTCTACCGCGTGCCGTGGTGCCCGCCGTCATACCAGAGACAACTGATATTGTCTACATCCACCATGCAGCCCTGCCTGGCGCCTCTGTCCACCAAATGAATGTCTCTCATTCTTCGAGAGTTGGAAAATTCTGAGGCCGTCTCTTTGCGTGCAGCATGCAGCAAGCGACTTGACGGCGGCCGCCTTGGACCAACAGGCAGGCCGCCGAGCGATGCTACGGCTGCTGAGTTTCCTGAGGCATGACAGCCTGGTCCTGGTTGTGTACAGCAACAACAACTGTGTCGTGCATGCGCCTGCGGCCTGTGCCATCTGGTGTCGTAGCCCTGCCCGCTTGCTATCAGAACCTCATCTACGGGCCGTCTCAGCGCGGCCCTCCTGACTCTGAGGGCGGGTATCTGCATTGATTCCATTAGCTGGTAGCCATCATCCCCGCAGACTGTAGCTTGACTAGACTTGCCCCCGTCATCACACCCAACCACACTTATCAGACATGCATTCATGCTCCTCGTGAGTTTTGTGGCCTTCACCTCACTCGTAGTTCTCAAAACCACCGCGTGCTTCCCACAACCACGACACAGCTCGAATTCTGCGCAATACACACCCTGGCTGCACCAGTCACAATGGGACCTGATTCCTACCCCATCGCACCCAACCACCAGCTTGCGCCATTCCAACATGGTCCGATCAGCGAGCACTCGATCACTGATTACCCCATGTTCACCGACACACTTCAAGGTACATTGTCGGCAAGGCTCATCTGCTGCTACTGCTGACAGTGACAGGCACTTCCTCCCCCGGCAACGCTACATATATCGACAGCGGCATGGCTCTGACGCTTGGTCCTCAGTTGACGTGGGGAGAGGATTTCGGCGAGTACGTGGATGGCCATGCACAACCCTATCTTCGTGGCCCAGTCCAGCCGTCGACCGCAGCCAACTCAGCGGATATCCAAGTCTCCTCAATGTTGCCTGACGACTTCCTTCATCACAATCAGTGGCCGACATCTCCGAGCACCCCCTCAATGGGAGCTACTACACCAACGTTCTCATCCAGAGCAGTATCACAGTTCTCAGAGAGTCTAGGTGAACCAGGTCGTCAGTCAAACGGGACGCCGCCGGGCAACACTCCGTGCCCACCATCTTTTGTGGCCCAACACCTTGCGCAGGAGCAGCCGTCACCACTCTTCAACTTCTCCGATCTGATCCACACGGCAGACGATCGCATGGACGTGATTCTGTTTCTTGAGTTCAAGCGTCACGGCAATTCGCGTGGCTTTGACAAGGTCCTTGCGCACATGGGGAAGCAAATCGTTCCTATCGACGCTGCCAGCATGCCTCAAAGCAAGAAGCGCAAGCGTCGGGCATCACCAGACACCACGCCAAGACCAACCAAGACGCGTGCATCTGCTGCTCTCTCTGTCGCTTCTCCCATGTCGCGCACGCCGAGCAGAACGCTTGCGACTACCGACCAGTGGTGGAACAGACTTCTCCGGCTCCGACAAAGCGACGTGCTCCTTAGTCTATCCGAGTCTGACAAGGAAAGTCTTCGCCATGCTTCCTTTTTCCTCCAAGGCCTTGCGACCATCAATGTTGCGACCGCCAATCTTGCGACTACCAATCCCTCGACTACCAATCTGGCTCCCCTTCAAGCTACCGCTGCCACTGCAATAGGTCGCAAGATTCTCTTCACGTTCCGGCTCGAAAACGACGCTTTCCGCGCAGACGTCATGCGAATGGCCATGCGGCTGTTTTTCAGCCTGGTCGGTCAAGGATCTTCATACAATTCTGTGTCTTCGCTCACGACCATCGTCGGGGGAGCCTCTGGATCATCGTCGGAGTGTCGGATGTTCAAGATCAGCGACACTCAGCTCCAAGCCTTGTACGAAGATCTCAAGGCTTACCTGCCGCCGGACGTCAAGAACGGAGAACAGTTCGTAAAGGTGTTTAACAAGTGGCGCGACGAAGGCTCCAGGTATGCGTTCATAGCTAAGCGGCTCGGCCTTGGCTCGCTTATACTCTTGAGGGTAAGTTCTCGACATTTGGCGTCAGCTATCTAATGACCACACGCCACGCATGGTTGCTCATCAGCTTAAGCATTGATCCCTTCCTCACACTGCCGCCTCCGCTCCATGTCCCCACAATCCTCTATCCTGTCGCCATCTCACCTGTCTTCGCACCACTCCACACAATCCACTAAATCCCACAGAATCCTCTAAAGAAAATCTGGGGCTGCACCAAGGGCGGCGATAGATCAGGCATCTCGCACATCACTTTGCGCCACCTGCAAACCATCGGCTACCCTCGGCACGCTTCGGAGACGGGCGCGGAGACGCTGATGACAGAGATCATGTGGACTCTATGCGAGGGAATCGAGAGAGTAGGGCCGAGGGAGGGGCAGAGGTCGTTCCCGGGGTTCGAGACGCTGATTGGCGCAGGTCAGGATGATGAATATGGAGACCCAGTGTGCCGAGGTGCGGGTGGAGAAGGGGAGCAGCAGCATGAGGAGTACTTCAACTTCGATCTCGGCGAATGTAGAGACAGTGTGGGGGTGTGATCTGCACGCAGGGACTTGTAACTAGTCGCGAGACCATCTTGAGAGCACAGGATACAAGTTTCTGTCTCCATGGGCTACTGACGTTCGGTCATCGTAGGCCTGGTTGTATATTGCATCTTGTATACGACACATGATCATTCGTTGGGTTCTTACTTTGAGTCTCTACGTCTTGAGCGTGATGGTGAGCTACCGAACGCCGACGGAGCGCAAATGCACGGGTGCTGCTGTGTCACAACAGCGGCAAGCCCGTTGTGCACCAACCACGTCTCCATTCTCGTCCCCAGACCGGCTATTGCAGCAGCACACTCACCTATAGAAGTACGCCCGTCGAGCACCAAGACTACTCTGCCATGGCAAACTCGCCCTTGCAGCTCGAAGACGAGTATGAGCCCGCTCTTGCGGAGATCCAGGAAAGGCTCCAGGCTATGACTTGGACAGATGAGTCGCCACAGCCAGAGTGGCCGAGCGCAAGTGTAGAAACCAAAACAGGCACCTCGGGCCTAGAGCTGGTCAGACAAAAAATCATCGAGGCTCGTAGGCGGTTAGCCCAGATGGGAAGGTCGCAAATGGACGAAAGCTGGTTCTTCGCACCGGACAACAGAAGAGACACGCGGCCTCTACCGTGCGTGCTGCGATTCGAACAAGACACGTTGATCATCATTGTTGATCAGACCAAGAACATCCCGCGCAGGAAGATCGATATGAAGACTGTATCATTCATTCACGGCCTGCAACCCACCAAGAAATGTAAGGAGAGCTGCTGCCCTGGACAAGATCCGCGTCAGGCTAACAGCCAAGTGCTACTACCAGCAGAGCCCACCAACCTACCCGCCTCACGTGCCCAAGAACCGGCAGCGATACCGGTCAAGACTGTCTGGATCAGGACCCCAGCAGAAGACGCATACATCAGCCATCGCGACGAAGAGACAGCTCAGCAGCTGGAGTCGCAGTTGCTCCAGGTCTGGGCTGGAGTCCTGAGCTCTGCAGGCTCCTAAGTCCTATGGAGAGCGGTACGTTCCGTCCCAGGCGCAGGACGCGTTACGGTCACACATGAAAATTTCCGTGCCGTCACGGCAAGCCTGGATGGCGGCACAAAGCTCACCCTGCCTCAGCAAGGTTTGTGCAGCTTCAGAGTCACATTCTCGCTTTGCTTGGGGCCGGGCGTGGAGGAGAGGGGAGACAACACGCTCGGTTGCGATAGTGGATGGGATGGGGTTTGAATGTGGAGTGATGGCGGAGAAAGCGAAAGCATATGGCGTGGCATCGTATACATATTATGGGGGAGACGTGGGGAGTCTAGAGCTGACAAGACCGTCTGAAGACTATGAATATGCGTCTTGATGCATCCATGTACATGTTCTACACAATGCTCCACTCCCTCATGAATACATCGTTTCGACAGAGAGAGAAACACATGCTCTAACCTATACCAGCCATGCTCGATACCGAGTTGTGGACCTTTGCTTCACGATGTACCGCGACCATGGCTACGACAATAAGCTGCTGCTTGAAGATCTACTATGGCGTGTCTCTTGACGTGCGTGTCCGTGAGGTGCCTGACAATACAATGGGTTCAGGCCTCCAAATCAACTGCGAAATCGGCTGCGGGATCAACCCAGGAGCTCAGCCTCGACAGTGCCTTCTCGGACTTCTTCTCATGGCCCTCGACGACGGCGACATGACCGAGGATGACGATGAAGGGACGCTTGTACATCTGATATCCATCTTGCCCAAGCAGCATGTTGGAGATGAATTGCACGAACTGTTCTGGCGATTAGCATATTGACAACTTCTGCCGTGCGGTACACTCACGCGGTTTGTTTCTTTCGTTGGATCCCAGCCTTCCCCATCTCCTCCACCAAGGATGTTCAAGGGCTTTTGTAGGGCGTCCAACGAGGCTAAGATGCTCTTTCCTTCACCGTGGCGATTCTCCGGGTTCCCTGCTCCAGGGTCCTCCAGTCCAGCAAGGTCGAATATGGTGACCGCGCCCTCGCGTGCCTCATCTCTGCGAAAGCGAAGCTCGTACCAGCCGTGGTCACGGGAAGATTGCGGATTCAGAGTCGTCGATTCTTGGACCCTCAGGCTGTTGAACCTCTGTATTTTCCGGCGGACCTCGCCTACCGTGCTACACGTAGCCGGCGATTTTTTGGTTTGATCGCCGGTATGCTCTGGGCTTCCTGATTTTTTCGTATACAATGTCCCCATGTGTTGACTTCGGACTAGACCCTCAGATTTGCAGTTCAGGAGTCGCACTTCACCGCTGACATACTGCCAGCCTGTGAGCTTAGCAACGATAGCTTTGGACTCGGCGCCGCCCTTTGCTTCTGCATGATCCGCACCGACCGGGACCTTGACTGGCAATTGTCTGGGCAGGAAGAAAGCAGTGATGAGGCTCAACAGAGACGGTGCAGTTGCTCCATCATTGCTGGATTCTTCAGGCAGGCCTTGGGTGAGAGTGCAGGACTTTCCAGAGCCGGACTCACCATACGCAAGGAGAATCAGGTGGCGATTTTCTTCTCGGACAGCATGTAGGATTGGTACCAGCTTTGCGAAGATTTGCTCCGTAGAGCTCTCCGTTCCAAATATGTGGTTCAAACGGTAGGACTTGTCTTGGAAGGTCATGGTGTTTCCATCCCTTTCTATTTGATATGGGAAAGGCTGCTGGTCATGCAGTTGACCCTTGGTTTTTGAGAGACAAGGGCGCGTGAGCCGAACCCAGACGCGGATCGGCGGCCATCTCTTCATGGTTTGCGCCAGCTGTTCTCTTGTCTTTGTCATCTCCAAGCGATGCGCATCTGCACACTGTGTCGCAGCCTGCTCAAGCTTCTGTCTCTGGCTTTTCATCTCCGTTTCCCGCGCCTGAATCTGCTCCTGATACACAGCTGTCATCTGCTCTAGCTTCTCCTGTGCGGCACGACTGGCATCTTTTTCAAGCTTCAGCTGTTCCTCCAGGCTACTGTTCGCTTCTTTGAGCTGCGTGGCCTTTATCACAGAGTCGTTGTATTTATCCACCACCTTCTTGATGTTCTCTCGGTGGATCTCGGCCAATCTGCCCATGTCCTCCATGACCGTGTTGAGGGGCACATATTGTATAGACATGTTGAGGTTGAGCGGGAGACAGACGCATTCATCTGTCTTGCCGCCGGAGGCAAGTGGAGAGCGGTAGAACTGAATGGTTGCAGCAGCGGAAGTGCAGTCCTAGGGCAAACTTCTCCTGTCACAGAGTAGCAAACAACGCCAAGGTGGAAGCCCTTCATCGCAGCAGCGTGACCATTCGGAGAGAATCAACCGCAATTGATGACGTAGCTGCACACTGGCATGAGAGAGAGGGATAGTACATGTGAGAGCTGGAATTTGCTTCACTGCAAAGCAATGGGTGGTTGTTTTATTGGGTCTGGAGCGGCTGAGTCCGCGTAGTGATCCCTGAACAGCAGCAGCAAGTGGTCCTGCATGCTGCATCGCCCAAGATTGAGCCACCAGCAAAGAATATGCTCTTTGCTGGTACCGGCTTTGTAACTGCACGTGGGTCTACGCTGCTCCATGCTCCCCAGCTTCTGGGAGCATCCCCAAAGTGTAGTCATCACTGCTTTCCTGCCCAAAACTCTGACCAAGATGTGCATAGCATATTTTCCAAGCGCTACGGTGCTCCTCGTGCGGTCGTTCGGGGTGTTGGTGTGGGTTCTCGTGATCGTAGGTATGCGTAGGCATGGGTTGCTTCTGAGAGTCATGATCCAAAGCAGCTTCCACACGTACCTCACTAGGTCACAGAACCATTCGAAGCAGCAGAACCGATCTGTTGACGCTACACTGAGCTCTCTGCTTCGTACAAGCTTGCCGTGCCGAGTAGGCGGAGGGTGCGTCGCATCAGCCGAACGTCGTCAGGCGGCACTGCGCTGCTTCGATGGACGCGAGTGAAAGCAAATCGCGGACACATTGCGGTCACGCGTCAGCCTGCCTTTGGGCTAAATATGCTGCAATGCGAAGCACAGCACCCTAAGCACGCAGGTGAGCTTGCGGCTTCTGCTATAGCCTATAATGCAATGACCTAAGCCTGAAGTAGTCAAGGAGCTTGACATGAAATCAATTCCTGGGACCGAAACACGCGCCGCAGAGAAACTTCCCTGGGACAGTCTACTTTGGACCGTGTGACGAAGAATATCTTGGACGCTCGGGAAGCCCGTGCACGATCACGTGGCTTCCACCGCCTCTGCCACCTCAACTCAACGCGGTCGTCCGCAACAAGCATAGCAACATGTGCTTGCAGGTTGTCGTCATTGGCAAGGATTTACAGAGCCGCTTAATCGTGCGGTGGTATCTTGTGGATAGTAGAACACACATCTCCAGTTCAGCGCGAAAAAACGCACTAGTGGCCCCATGGACAGCGGACTGCTCTCATCGCACACCCGCCGCCCTTTAGTTAGTCCGCTTTGCCGTTGCAATAAAAATCATCTCGCTCACGTCGTGGGCGAGGCCTCGGCGATATTTTCGGTACAGATGGGGCCGACTCTGTGGGATTGCCATTCACATTGCTGTGGCCAGAGCAGCGTTTGCGCCTCGCCTCCTTATGCTTCTTGAGCGACTACATCGATGCTCCACGGTGCCTGGACACCCTTCCCAATGACGAACTTGCCCCCTGGCGGACAATGTCGACGATGATGGCCATGGCGTTCCAAGCGTCCATCGCCTCAGATGTGCTTCTTGACTTGCTTGAGATGGTGCACGTCTCGTGCGTCCGCTTGCAAATTTCGTCAAGGCGAAGGTTCGAGCAAACTCAAAGCTTGCCGGGTCTTGCCGGAGACCACCGGCTCCCATCTGCCCCAGATCTGTCGATCTTGGTTGGAACTTGCGAGACTGCGGATGCAGGTCAAAGCAGAACAGGGCTGGGGTGTGGGTGGGATAAGTTCAAAGTTCACCCAAAGGATCAAGCCGATCCTGGGACGAGTAGCCCTTCTGCATAGCCGAGCTGCGAGCGGGGCATGCAAAGTGCTTTCATTATCATCGTCATGATCCAAGATTGCGTTGGAAGTGCGTATAACATGTGAATGGATTGGTCCCGAGTTGGGATTGTACCCAATGCGCTTCGGGTGCTAACAAGCTACCAGCATGGAAATGCACCAGGTCACCACGGGAACTGTATCGCTGGTAGTTGCTGAGTACAGGAGTGTCAGTGGAGAACATATTCTGGCAAAGTAAGGTATCATTGGTAAGATTGAAGATGTCAAACACTCCAAGTTAGATCGGCACATCCCTCGCGATGTGATTGACCTTTGGCTGTCTCTCGAAGCCAATACAATAGAGGCAAAACCATATTTGCCGCCACCATCGTTACCAGGACTCTTCATGGACCGCGCCCGGGATTCCAGTCTGCGAAGTGATTAGGTCGGGTTCTCCTGCTGAGCTACACGTTGGCCTACTTTGTAGACGGAGAATGCTGAAAACTCGCTTAGGCTGGGGCGACATCAAGTGTGCCTGTGCTCACAGTCCCAGCTGCCAAAGCGAAGGCAGCAGGGAAGACACGCTTGCTGAGATCGAAGCCACCCCAAGTTTCATAACTGTGTCATTGTCTAGTTCCAGCCGTTAGGAACACTCTGCATTCGAACACTCTGGACAGCTGGTTGCATATTGCAAGACCTCGCAGGTCATATCAGTCAACTCTGCCCACCAGTCGAACCCGAATTGATGCAGCGCTGGCCACCAAGAAGTAAGAAAGGTCCACACGTCCGGATGTTTTGTGAGCCAGGTCGCGCAATACCAGATGCCCTTCAGCAACAGTATGATGGGAGTGTAGACCTTGTCCATCCACGGCCAATGGTTCGTTAGGACTTTTAATGCAGGTACAACGAGTCCGGCCAGAGGGACAGCCATGATGACTTCGCGGTGTTGCCAGAGGAACTTTGAAGCTTTGATCATGTTCCAGCGAGTCACCAGCGCCCAGAGGTGTTCAAAGAGAAGATGCTCTCCGAACATTACGCTATAAAGGTGCGCTACCAGCGTCCAGACGTGAGGTACCATTAGCCGGATGAAAGCTACGACACTGTTCACGAGTGCAGTGGTCTGTCGGAAGATGCCGTGCTTCGCGACAGCTACCAGCTCTGGCTGCTGCTGACGGATTGGTTGCGACGGCGAAGTTGCATCGCGCTGCGTTTGATGCGAGTTGATGTTTGTGGTGGCGGGCATGACGACAGTTGACTTGCGCCGATCATCTCTGCTGCTGGAGCTGTGTGCCCCAGTCGAGGATACTTCGGTAGCGTCGGGTGCTTGATGATATGCCTTGTTTGCACGCTGAGGATGATCGTCTTTGGATAACAGGCGGTCAGAAGCTGCCTCGACTTTTGGTGTAGGCTTTGATGTGGAGGCGTTGCGAGCCCCGCTGACCATTCTGTAGCCTTCACTCTCCACTTTCTCGATGCCCAAATCGTAGCGATTGAGGCGCCATAGCAGATCGTATGCATCGCCGTGGGTATTTTGACCGCGGACCTGACAGAGGTCTCGCAGTACTTCTTGAGCGGCATCCTTGTACTTCTCGGCTTGTTCGTTGATGCCATCTAGACCATAGGCTTGCTCGCAGTCCTCGAGGACACCAGCGTGCGCAAGGCGATAGCGCAACTTCATTGCTCGAACCGGCCCTTTCAAGTATTTCTCAGGCATGCCAATACTCCTCAAGACCTTCTGGGTGGCTTGGAAGTTGTTGTCCAAGGCATCAACCTGGCGGGGGTGCTGGTATGCTCCTTCATGGAAACCCATCGTGCGCAGGCTGCTTGTGCCGCGTGGTTGTGTCGTCATTTGGAGTGTCGTGGGTGGCGGTCGGCCGTGAAGGTTGTTGCATGTGCATACAGGGCGGCTTGTTGTCTGCTCGAGGTCGCTATTGGCGCGCTGACGCGCCGCCGACCTGTGCGACCACGACGAATCAGAGCCTGACGGGTCCGGCTGCTGTACATCTTTGCTCTCTCGCAGTCGTAGTCCCATTGCAAGTATCACACTACACTGTTGTTTCGAACTGACACGCTATTCAGAAGCCCCACCCGACACGACCGAATTGCACACATGCCCCAGACCTGGCGTTGGACAACAAAAAAGCCATGCGGTACGCGCGCACAATGAATGATACATTTCCATAGTCGATACTTCGACAAGCTTGGAAGAAGGAGGCACGCGCGCACTCTCTTGCGGTGACAATGGTCAGGGTGAGCGCCACGCGAAAGGCCGCGAGCGCTGACTGGTCACGGAGGACATGCCGGCATCAAGCAAGGGAGCAGGGGAAGCGGACCGCACCATTCACCAGCAATACCTGGAGCGGGGAGAACATGGACACGGCGTGTGATAGAGATGGATGGCGCTAGGCTCTGCGTAGGATCTGGCACACGATAAGGAAGGCTCGATACGAATGGTCACATGCTTTACGAGTGGGAGCAACCGATCAAGCCTCGAAGATTGAATCTGAAGGAGCAGCTCAGCCAAATAGACACGACGCCGGTGTCTATGAGACAGGGCGCTGTCTTCTGCGCTATTTTCAGGAGAACTCGCGCATGAATCAACTGCCGGACCGCACTCAAGGCTGCTGGAAAAGCTGCCGCTTGATGCCCTACACAAACTGCTCCCCGTTGCATCACTTCTTATCACACGAGAACAGAAGAAGTCCGTGGGCAATACTCAATTGCTTCAGATCACAGCGCTGCGAGCATGTCAGATTCGAGGTTGTGCCAAGTCGGCAAACAGCAGGCGGGCGGAGTGCCGGCGACAGGGTGGAGGTCGTCTGCCAACATGCGGGTGTCGTATCGGACAGTAAGGTTGAAAGCTGCTGAAGGCTGCTGGGCACAGCGCGCCTGAGCGTGCCGGGCTGGGTAGAAGAGGGGAGCAGACAGGCGAAAGGTGTCGACGAGGCAGAGACGCGTCTTGTGGTCACCAGGGGAATATGCCCACATGCAAGGCATCTGGGCTATTTACATGTCTCAGCACGGCTAGGACAAAATCCTGTTACCATTTCCTTTGGTTCCGTGCCACGTGTCAACGGGCCGTGGACACGTACGCCTGTATATCGAAGCGTAGCTGCTGGCTATCAGCATGTTACTCTGCGAACATGGCGTTGCGACAACCATTCAGTACCGGAGAGAATCTGTAAAGCTACAATATACGCTACTGATGGCGCTACAGGCTCTCTATCCTCACCGCTCGTCACATGGATCTGGAGTTTCGATTGGAGCAAACATCGGACTACAGCAGAACGTGGCCACTCGATTCGCAGACAACTTTCGCGCACAGCTTCCGCGAGGGAGCCGCATTCTGATAATTAATTGCCGAAATAAAGTTGCTGGAGCATAGGGGAGCATTGCGCAAGCCAGGCCCTCTTGACCGGGCATTAGTCTCCGTGATTCTACACTCCGAGACCACGTAACAACCTTATTGCAAGACGACTGTCCGGCCTTTCGGGGGTTGGCAAACTGTATTTGAGCATGTGTTGATGGACAAACCGCATGCTTTTGCGCAGGTGTCGCGCAAAGGTCACGCGCACTGCTTGAATCAACAATCTGTCATCAGTCCTGATTGAGAGGCAGTGTGTAGTTTGACACAATCGCAACCCGTCTCACATGATGGAGGATTAGTGCCACGTCACGGGTATTGTTTGCCCTGGTAGCCTAAACAACTCTGTGGTTCGCAAGGTATATGAATGCGTCGCCGCCTTGCGGGAACGTCTCGTCATCCACACGCTCAGACTTCTGGTCTTAGAGCCAGAATTCTTTCACGAGATGGCAGGAAATAAGAAGCTTGACTCCTCGGATAGTCGTTCAGCGGCTCGCATGCATACTGTGTATAGCCCTCTTGCCGACCATGCCACAGGTACCAGCCCAACCGGACGACAAAGTCGGCGCACGAACAATCCTTCGAAGAGCCCGTCAGACCGGGAGAGTAACGAACAACATGAGATCGAAGAAGAGGAAGATCACGCGCAATTGCGCTCTACGCACCGGGAAGGGTCTTATGCTTCACCCGAGCCCAACTTGGTAAATGCTTTTGGCCGGGTCGGATCATCAGCAGGAAGCGCAACACCAAGTCGGATCGGCCATGCCAACGAAAGAGCATCACCAGCATCTCCAAGCCCATACCTACGCCGCGACAAGCTGTTCTCGCCAGAACCGCTCCAGGCCGCTCCGTCTCCAGCGCCAGTTGACCCTCTGCGAGGCTTTCTGACCCCTCGAAGCCGGCTCGGTGACAATCCATTCGCAAATGCCCGTACAGCAAGCTCAGACTTTAGTAGCCCATTGGCTTCCCGGGCTGACCGAGAAAGTAGCCAGCAGTCACTGATGCCGTTTGGGTCTGCGCAAGGCATTCACCGCCGCAATCCCCCAACCGGTGCCGTCATGAGCCCGCGCAGCCCGTCTCCGAGACTCGGTATTCAGCCCCCGCATCAGTCTGGTCGAAGAAGCAGTGCCTCACCCAACGGAAACACGGCTCAGCGCATGGTCGAGGGCGGCCTCCCATCCCCACATCCGCCCGCGCACCACGAAGCTCGGCGCGACCGCGACCAGATCGATGCAAAAGAAGAAGGTGCAATTAACGATCCAAACGCAGCCAGCCACGTAGAGAACGAGACGAACATCCCCGTTCCTCCTACCAACTACCCCTTCATCGCCCGTCTCATAGACAGAACCATCGAATTCGCCCCCGAGGCCGTGCAACCCGCCCTCTTTGCCGGCCACCAGGTGATCCGAGAGTCTCGTTACGCAAAGCTGATCTACATCGCGAGTGGTGTTGTGCTCGGTGCCGGGGTTGTGTACATCATCGTTGTCGTTCACGGGAGCCTCTACCTCACTACTTCCTGGAAGACGCCCGATGCGGCTGTGAGGGAGTTTGAAGAGGGGTCGTGGACGGAGGTGTATGAGGATCTTGTCGTGTCTGGTGCATTACAGAAAGCGATGGAAGATCATGATGTTGTGCGAAGATTGTAGGGGTGAGAGGACAGAGAGAAGGACGCAGATAGCATAGACAACTTATGGTATGGGTAACAGAACATTGGCACGTGACTTGGATGTACTCAGGTGAGGTTAGCACGTGGCTTTGTGGATTGGCATGTCACGTCCACAAGGGCAAACGATGCCAACGTCCTCAGTCTCTGGAGCAATCGCTGATATCCGCTCAGCTCTGGGAAGCTGCTGCAGCAGCCATTACCGAGGCTACAATTCTGGCCTGCGAACATGGTGGTAGATCGTCAATTCGTTATTGAAGTAGGTTAATTGATTGAGATATGGATAGGTTCGGAGGATGTCCGAACCTAGAGCAAACACACTAGTAACTAATCTATGTTGAGGGAAACCACGCTTCAACATTCGTATGCGTGCGATGACAGAGGGAAAGGCACAGCATTTGAGCGCAGGAATACACTGGTCTGGTGGAGGGGAGTGGCGTCGTGTGTTGGGTCTAATGAGCGGCGGCCGCTTACGGCAGAATTTTAGGCGCTGGAGTGGAGGGCACGTGGACACTGAGAGGCAGGCTCCGTCACGTGACCTTGACGGTTGGCGTTTCCCTGCTGGTGTGTAGCGTGTCAACAATGATGGAACCTAGTAGACGTAGAATTCATGTATCAGAACACGGCATTACATTCCTGAAAGTCAATTCATGCGCATGGCGCATCGTCAAGACCGGCAGAGTGGGCAATAACGGCAGCGATGAGCCAAGGCGATGCCTTCGAGCCTGGAAAATCTCATCACCGTAGCTCTCAACATCGGTAACCGCGCCCTTGGGCTTACTGTCTTTGTTGTCCGCACTTTCCATCCATCTCGACACGGTAAAGGGCATTTTTCGCAGCAACTCTGCAGTTTCATCCTTCCAACATGCACGATCGCGTATGTCGACTCAAAGCAAGCGAGTACAAGAGCCCTATTGGCAGTCACGCGGCAGCATGGGGTCGTGTGCAGCGTTGGAAGAGCGGATATGCGGCATATTCGGCGCGTGAATCGACGCTGGCCTGGGCGAACACCATCTGGAAGCAGCAGACGACGCATGCGTGATTTCCTTTTCGGGTCGATCTGGACGTCAGATAGCAGCTGGCGAGCGTGGCTGGGCAAAGTAGAGCGGCTTGAAGAGTTTGAGAGCGCGAGTTGCATGTGTTGAAATTTTAGAGTTTTTGGAAGATTCTGAGACATGGTAAAATCTCGCTCTGCGACAAGCATACGAAGACTAGGAAAATTGTGGCTTACAACCGTGGAGGTTTTCAACAATTCTAGGACATCACCATATTGCTCTGCTAACACCAGAGCTTCTTGTTACGCCTTGTTGTTATGCCTTGTTGACCTTGCAGTGCATCTACGCGTGCTTCTTGCGCATTGGCTACGGTATCCTATGCTATCCAATAGTGTCGATGTCCTCCCAACTCCAGACGCCGCTTCAGGTTCCAAACTGTCTCACTGCTGTCTCCTACCTGATCTTGTACCATCCGTATATATCCACCAACACCTAGGTAGGGGCACGCCTCCGCCCACCATGTCCGCGACACCGCCCACAACCATGTACGCCTGGCTACCTTCTATGAGCACTTTCTTGAATGCCTTGAAGGTGGCTCCCGACCTTGCAGCATTTGTATACTGCTGTCTGTTCATGCCACACCCCTTCCTCAGCTTCGTCATCTACGGGATTGCACGTTATCGCACCGATCTCCCTGCCAGCTTTCTCTCCCACACGCACAACAAGATGGCCATCACAGCAGACCCGCCACTTGATCTCGGGACAGAGAGCGCCCGCACCCAGCCGGTATGTTCTTCATCTGGCTCCGTCCAATCCCTACACGTTGCTGACGATTTCCAGGCCAAGCTCGGCTCAGGCCCAGGTGCAGAGGGTTTGGACATGCTACCCAGCATCGCGGAATACATAAGCAAAATCATCACGCACCGGATTTGCGCGACAACGTATTCCAGCCTTCTTCCTCGCCAGCTGCGCATCGCACTCTTTGCATTCGCACTTGGCGTACGGGGCCCCCATGCAATGTCGATCGTCGTGAAGGCTGTTGACGGTGGGAAAAAGCGGAGGGCGCTCGCCGAGGCAGTTCCGTCGAGGAGCCGCAAGAAGAGAAGGATCACTGCTGTGGCGAAGTCTGCACAAGCAGTGAGGGTACAGCAGCCGTCATCAGGGAAGAAGTGGTGCGCGGTGTGGTTGACACAGAAGGCTGAGATGGCTGCTCAAGCCGAGATAGCGGCGAGCGCAGCAGTAACTGGACTGAATGGGTGCTGAGCAGGTGGAGATTGGTGGGAGTAACCATTGCATGGGTACAAGATAGTGCAGCGGAAGAGTCTTGTTGTTGGGAGAATATTGCGCGACTTACCTGTTAATGTTCATCCTCAGTGGTCGATGCTGTCGTTTGAGGAAAGTGATGAATAGATCAAGCATACTCTCCTCGCCCTTGACTGCACCTGTAAGAGTCCAGCTTATGCTATAACAGCGCAGCTTGGAACAAGACCTTGCTGACGGCCATGGACATGGACGTGGTGACAAGGCGGAGCATCTTGGTGACGAAGTGCATCGACACGGCGATGAGACAGACCAGCTCGTGAAGCTGAGCAGTGTAGAAGAACTTATTGAATTTATTGCCGGATGGAACTCTAGCCTGCCTGAACTATATTGGATGGGAACGTCGAGAGACGGTCCCTGCCGATCCATGGGTGCCTGGCCCCGTGAGAAGGAGTGCTCCTCATTCCAAGCCAGCGTGCTGGCAATCTCAAAGCGCCGAAGTAACTGGTGCACGAGACATGCGTATGAAAACGAGCCCCTGCTCGAACACGGGCATGAATATAGCCAGGGCCATCTCCGAGCACGAACCGGCCGACTTGTCGCCGAACAAGATCCTCGTACGGAGGGACATGAGCGCAAGCCGCAGCGTGGTTTCAGCACATCCCAGTACGCGAACGTCATTTAATACTTGTCTATAGAACTCATGCGCTATGATTACTGGACACGCCCATGATGGCGAGCTCGACGCGGCTCACGCGAGCCTCCACGGGTATCGTAAATGTGAATACGGGGAACGTCGTAGATTGACACGAGGGCTCCGTCAGGAGGCAGTAACCGCTGGACGCGATAAGGCGGGCCATGTCAAGCGTGCGGGAACGAGGAGAGTCATTGGCGCACGGCCATGTCGAAGGCGTTGAGGTGGCTCCTCGAAGTCATGAACATGCTCATCGATAGGGACGTGTACATGTCCCAGCACGTGAGCAAAGACTTTGACTCCCCATCCTACGACAAGGCCAGTTCCGTGAGGTTGCCGAAGCCTATGGTAATGCTCATCTTGCACATGGTTCGCGAGAGATGTTGTGCAGGACAGGGAAGGACTAGGGGAGGGAAGGGGAGTGTGCAGGGGCCACAAAAAGTAGAGAAGATGAGTAAGAAGAGAGATCTGAGAACCAAGAACCAAGAATTAAGAGATAGGGAGAAACGAAAAAGAGGTGATCTGTGGAGGATGGTAAGGGAAAGAGACCGTGAATCTATATTCGTCTATAAACCTGTCTGTGCTTTACGTTCGCTGATCATTCTATCTTAGCGTGATTGTAGGTAGACTACGTTAAGGTCCACCGTCCAGCATGTGCGGACACATGTGATTGATCCTCCCAGTAGCTCGCCTCGCCGCGCGACGTCCGGACGCTACAACTAGCTGAATCTCCTTGCACGAGCGGATCTGTTATATTCCAAGTAATCATACTCATCATAGTCAAGGTCGATGATGTGCATCGTGTACGTGAAGGACCTTCTGCGGTTCATGCGTTGACCCAACCCGCTCTCCCTAATCAGAGCATTCCAATTTTGGGACGCGAACTCGCGCGCCGCAACCTGAGACGTCTGCCACCATGTTTCGATCCAGACGAATCCGTTCAGATTGACGAAGTACACGCCGCCAACAATACCGAGTGTGACGGTGACGGAGACGACAGGGTGGCGCTGCACGAAGCGCCAGGCAGCGCGGGCCGAAGGCTGTACATGTTCGTCGAAGATGCGTACGATGTTATCGATCAGGCGGGCCAAGATGGGAGGTCCTGCAGGGGGTACATTTGCGTTTTGGACCGCGGCGCTTGCTGGGGCGTTGTGGGCGACTTGGGCTACCTCTTGAAAACCTTGAGCCGGGTCTACTACATCGAGAGCTTCGATCCTCTGCATGACAGATTCGGGGGTTGGAGGCATGCGCTCACGCCTGCGCTGTGCGGCGATTGCTGCGGGCTGTGGGCTCCCTGGGAAACGAGGCTGCGGAGAGAGGAAGTTCTCTGAGGCTCCGGCGCGCAGACTTTGGTTGAGACGAGCGGTTGGTGACTCCCCAAGCCTACGCAGCGGAGTCTCCCGACGCAGCGGGGTCTCTCCACTCGTACGCGATGGAGTCGCCTGGCGCAGAGCTTGGCGTGGTGAATCTTCCTGCGGATCATTGTCATTGGACTCTTGCTCGTTGCCCTTGGGTTCATGTTCGTTGTTCCTGGGTGCGTGCTCGTTGCCCTCGACTTCAAGCTCGTTGCCCTCGGCTTCAAGCTCGTTGTCATTGGGTTCATGTTCGTTGTTCTTGGGTGCGTGCTCGTTGTTCTTGGGTGCGTGCTCGTTGTTCTTGGGTGGGTGCTCGTTGTTCTTGGGTGCGTGCTCGTTGCTCTCGGCTGCAAGCTCGTTGCCCTCGGCTTCAAGCTCGTTGCCCTCGGCTTCAAGCTTGTCATCCTCGGGTTCATGCTCGTCGTCCATGACTGCATTCTCGTCTTCCATGACTGCATTCTCGTCTTCCATGACTGCATTCTCATCGTCCTTGACTGCATTCTCGTCGTCCATGACTGCATTCTCGTCTTCCATGACTGTATTCTCGTCTTCCATGACTGTATTCTCGTCTTCTATGACTTCGTCCTCTTCGTTGGGTGCATGCTTGTTGTGCTCGCTGTGTACTTCCTCAACAACAGCAAGTGGGTGCTTGTGATTGCGAGGACTGCGACGGACGACGCGACCGTGTGCAACACGCTTGAGCGGGTCGCCACGTCCTTTGCGGGACCGGGGAGGCATCTTCGCACAAAGAGAGTCGGATATGAGTGTGGATGCAAGGCAGTGGCGTGGAGTGCGACGAGTGTGATGGTGGATTTTGATCGGGGCGATGTTGAGATCTTATTATACTGTGCAGACAGAAGGGTTGTGCGGCTTTGTGGGCGTCGGATGCTGTTTGTGCTGGCTTTGCGCTGCTGTTGTGGCGGTCGTCACGGGGGATTAGCGGCGATTGCGTGAAAAGCAGTTTGCCTGGACACATGCATGAAGTTTGTTAGTTTTCTTACACACGTTGATCTGATAGGTTGTGAAGTCGCTCGGTAGAATCATCAAGCATCTGCCTGGGTTTGTCACTATAATGCGAGGAAACTTGCTGGGAGTCGCCGCCTGGCAAGTGTGAATTGCCGAAGTGAAAGGACAAGGCGCAGCAAAGACGAGCAATTGCGGCGCAGACTAGGGACCCATGAGGGAGGTGGATGCGCGACTCGCGCGAGTCGCGCCGACCGTAACGGCAGGCGAATGTCAGGGAGAGGCGGCGCGCTTTGCCTCTCAGTCTCAATCCTCGAGGTTTGCTAGATGAGCCGCGGACCGCGAGGTGGGGTGAATGGATCGTGTCGCAACGTGCCCAGCACCTCGTCCTCGCCCTTGGTGGCTTGTCGCCATTGCCATCGCCATCGCCATCGCCGTCGCCATCGCCGCCGCTGTAATGAAGCACCACAATAATAGTGCGAATCCCCGCGCACCCGGCACCGCCCCAGTCTGCGGACATCGCAGCACGACCTGCGGGCCTTGCTTCTGTTACACCACACAATTCGTCTCTGGCGGGGCGACGTGGCGCTCGTCGCCTACGGTGCCATGATGCGGTGCCCACGCGCTTCGTTGACACGCGGATGAGCACGGAATGTGGAGGAGGGACGGCAGTGGAAAGCAGAGGTGCAAGGTGGGCGACGAGCGGCGTACATGCTGCCAACGCGCGTGGGACGCGGAGTCGAGTTCGATCGCATGAACTGCCTCTGCGACGAGCAAGAGCTGTTCTTGTTCGACAAGGGTCCAAGCTATTTTGTCTCTTGGACCTGTGACATGGCCCCTCTCGAGGACCATGCGCATGTACATGAGCAGCAGCGTTCGCCTTGCATCAGCTGCAGCATTCGCCTCTGCATGGCCTCATGAGGAGCTGCATGGGCTGGATGATGAGCAGCCAGCATTGCACGGTGCATTGCCGCCTAGGCATCACAGGATGCGTGCATCTCTGCAAATGCCGACTCGGCCTTGTTCACAAAGAGCGCGGTTGCTGCGACTTGACAGGTGCTCAGAGCCACCCTTGAATTGGTTTCAGGCCGGCCGAGAGCCGCTCTGACCGAGTGGTCCTGCTGGTCGTCTGCCATACTTGTCGTTGCGCCTCTGACGAGAGCACCGTGATGGGCAGGTTCGCGTTCATCTGAGACGTTGCAGCGGCGATCGGGGAAGGAACGAGAGCATCAGCTAGGCAGGCTGGTCCAGGTGTAAGACGAGGTGGTGGCGGTTGGTGCTGACTCGGCAGGACGCCGCGATAGTGGGCCCAGAGGGTTGATGGTTTCACGGGTCACGTGACCCAGTCCACGTGACCTACAATGTGGACCTCTTGATCGACCTCAGGCTATCAATCAATCCATAGCCTTCAGCTTGGCTTCCTTATCTCCCGCACATGCGAACCTCGTCAGTCTCGAATCGGTTTGGCGAGCGGCGCAGAAGGCGGCGAAGGCGGCAGCGGAGGCACGGTGCGTGCAGGTAGACGTGACGCATACAACGGTGGCGAGACCCAAACTCGACGCTGTTCAGGACTCTTGCAGAGATGAAGCGCTTCAAGATATCACCTGACAACAAGACCAAGCGCAAACGCCCGGCATGACGGGAGACGTCGCCGGCACCCAAGTCCCGCAGTAACCGCTCGTACCACTGCATTGCCAAAAGCTACTACAACACCCACGGCAAGCGAGCGGCATGTTCAAGCTTGAAAAGGACGCCCTCTGCACGGACGTCATACGCACTACTATGCGCCTCTTCGTCAGCTACTTCAGCCACGAGTGCTACCAACACCCCCACTTCTTCGTTTCCCAGCCATCAACGGCGCTGATGCAGCCGGTTCCATGCGCTGCCGCGTCTCTAGAATCAGCAACTAGTAGCGTCCGGAGCTACGCATATTCTCAAGCCGTCCTCCCCATGGAGATCCAGGACGAGTGCCAATTTGAAATGGCCTTCGCCTGGCGGCGCATCGAGGTCTTGAGGATGGTCCCATTGCAAAGCGGACCAGGCTTGGCTCACGTGTAATGCTGCGTGCAAGTTCAGCACTAACCACCCCACTCCACACAGGTCCCCGTCCACTGCTTCCTACCCCAACCTGAATCTGCTTCTAGGACCCCCTCAAATACTTCTGAGACTGCTCCAAATGCGGCGAACGACCCAGCATCTTGCACTGCACGCTAAACTACCTCCGCACCATCGGCTGCCCATCGTACACCGCCGAGACGGGCGCGGAGCCCATGATGAAAGAGGCCATTGGACGCCATGCGAGGGTATGGAGGGTGCGGGGTGGTGGAGGGAGGGAGGACCGGACATGTTCGTCGATGATGCAGCAGGCGCAATGGGCGAGCTGTACGGGCTGACGCTGGGGAGCTAGCTACTGCCGTGAATGGCGCTTTGGGTCGACAACGAAACATGCCGGACAAACAAACGCCCACCCACCAGTGTTGAGAACGCGTCGAGGGAATCCGAAGAGGGGTCCGGTGTCCTGCAGCTCTGCACAGTGCGCTTGCGGCGGGATTGTGGTTGCTGCATAAAACTAGGACTGGTTCACCTTTGTCGGCTGCGGGGGTTCCAGTAGGGAAGGCAGACGGCAGGCGGCGCTGCGGCTGCTCACCACTGAAATGAATGGGTGGTTATAGAATTAATTGTACTGAGTTGCTGTGCGGACCGTTCGAGTCACTGTGGAGAAGACGGAGCAGCATCCACGACGAGCTCAAAGCAAAGCCATCACTAGACCCATAGACCAAGAACACAGCACTTGCTCTGAGAGCACCGCTCCCCAGAGTTTTTGCCGATGCGCCGCGCCCAGCGTCTGCAATGTGGGGTCTGAGGCTAGCGGGGCTTGTTGAGAGGTTTGTTGTGTTCCGGTGAAAGGCTTGGTTTCGAAATATTTGCTGTCCCCCAGTAAGTCTGAATTATCTTTCCGACAGTACCCCTCATCGCCGCATCCAACCTCACAACCGAACTTGTATGGTATTCTCTGCCTCATTTATCGCAGTCAACATGCCTGTGCAGCACGTACCATTTGAGCGCGTCAAAAAGACTATCCGGGAACTTGGGGTAGCGAGTCAAAAGAAGATTGATGACCTGACCAACAGAATTTACACTCAAGAACAGAAGATCAGTGAGCTCAGACAAACAATTAACCACCTCATGGAGATATTGGAGTGCAACTGGCATACGGAAGAAATGACGTGCAAGACGTGTGAGGAGAAGCGCGCAGAGACGGCCAGTGAGTGTGAAGCGGTCTTGCAGCCTGAGAAGGACAAGAACGACACCGAGATGCGTAAGACACGAAAGCAAATCGTTCAGAACATGAATAGATGCCCATCGATCAGCGTCTGGGCTCGGCTTACCCATCCGCACAACCCCGCAGCGAAGGATCCAGCGAGGGAGCAACGGGCTCTTCCGTACGCCATCAGAAATGAGCGGATCGTCGAACTTGAGGATCAAAAGTACCCGTTGAACCACGCGTTTGGTCAGAATGCCTTGACGATAGACATATTGACGAAGCTTGACCCCTTTCTCCGTGCCGTTCGAGCAGAGAGCCGCCGCTTGATTCTCATAATCTACGGAGGATCTGGCTCCGGGAAGTCATCTACCCTCTTCGACAGTGTGGCAACAAGCACTGGACGCAATCCTGCACTCCTCGAGCTCATTGCAGAGTACTTCTTTGCTGCGGAGACGCAAACCGGCAACGCAGCGACGTTTGCCAAAGTCGCTGGCTACCATTGCGCCGGCCCGGAAGCCCGACGCCTGAGCTACGCAACAACGGGAGACTTCTGGGGAAAGCGTATGGGAGAGACGCTGAACTCGTCCGGGCTCAGATATCCATCTAGCGTGGGCATACGGGAACTAGCTGAATGTCGGTCGACAAGAGACGTCTTCCGAGTGATTAGCGCCCACAACAGAGTCAGAGTTCAGAGCGCCATGTTCACCAACTTACAGTCGCCTCGCGACCACTACTGGTACCACATACGGTTCAGCAGGGGCTCGGCGCCGAAGGGCGCAGTGACCATTTTCAATCTCGCAGGCTTAGAAGACCTCTGCGTAGGCGACGCCAAGGATCCTAGCGGTGAGGGAGAAAGCCTAATCAACACGCTCAACGCGCTTCAGACGCATCTAAGTCATCTCGACGGAGGCGGTAGGAAGAAGCCGAATCTGTCCGAGCATGTGAAGCCGGGACCGAACCTTGTACGTCAATTGATCGACTGACTCACGCACATTGATTGCCCAGCTCTAACCACGCATTCTAGTCTATTCGCTCCATCGCTGATATGCTGCTGGTTGACAACAAGTACTCCGAGTACAGGCGCCCCTTCATCGTCGTCCTGGGTCACGTTGCCGACACCAACGGCCAGCAAGAGAAGTCTCGAGGGTGGATCTGGCGGCCGATGCTGAGGTTGGGTTGGAGGCCTAGAAGGATGGAACGGCAGGGACAAGCTGATGCAGTCAGTCAGCTACAACTAACCACACACCTCAACTACTATAGAACTTACAAAATCAGCCTTGACATGTCCTCTTCTATCTGTCGCAGCCGGAGTGTTGAGAGTGCGCCCGAAAATCGTGGCTGACCATCGGGTATATGCTGCTGGCGGCCCTTGGTACAGTGCAAGCCTACATCGAAAGCGAACTCCGCAGCACGTCAGGGTCCTTATCAAAGTCGGCAATCCAAGGTTGCTGCAGCCATGCACATCCACGTCTGACGGATCGAAGGAGTACCGAATACATCCCGATGGACCTGCGCCAACACACGACTGCGAGGGCTTTGCTCGGATCGGCTGACGGACAGGCAACCGAGCAGAGCAAAGCGTAATCCCACAGAAGTCCATGTACGGCGATGAGAGAAGCGCGCCTCACAGTTTTGTGCGAGGTGTGCTACATCGCGTCCATGTGGTATGGAGTTGGCAGGGGGTTGTCCGCAATGTACGCCGTCAGCCAAAGACCAAGAATTGAATCCCGGCAAATACATCACATAGAAACAAAAACCGGGTGTGTGATGAGCCAGGAATAGAAGCCTTTATTGGTGGCACGTTGGTCCTGCCCCAGTCGCCTCGGACATCGGACCGGTTCTACATTGTCACCACACACACGAGTCTGATCAACACATTCCCACCCTGACGTATGCTGACCACCACGTGTGGCGGGATCGCCCATTCTGCCGCCATGCGCCCCAGCATCCCAAGCCCTGCAGAAACATCTCGCACCATGCGGACACGTGCGAATGCGCGACGGCATCCCCACACGTCTGCCTCTGCGCAACCTCGCTCACACAACGGACTGCTATTCACAGTTCGCTGCCGGTCCCGAACCGACAGCGCTGATCCAGGCGAGCTTCAAGTCTGATGCGAAGCGCTGAGCCTCCCGTTCGTCCTCGTGCGTGATGTATACGTCTTCAGTCGTGGTTCTGATCCAGAGTGTTCTCAGTCTGACCGTCGATACGTTCGCCGTGTGCGAGGCAAGGGGCTCTGCAGGCTCGGGTGCCGGTGCTGGTATAGTCAGTCGTCGAGTGTGAGGATGGAGGCCGAGCGGCGTTCCTTACCCTTGTTGTGGTCTTCGCCCTGATGGATCTCACCGTGGCACTTCACAGTTTGAGTAAAAGACACTTGCTTCAGGTCGATTTCCTTGTGGATTGGGTGCGATTCGAACTCGGCGTTGATCCTGAGCTTGTTTGCTTCCAGATTCATCGCACACGGGAGAAGAGTCGTGGTTTTCTGGTTCGTCGCGGCGTAGTAGCATCGTCCTGCAGAGATGTTGTGCATTTGGCTCTGATCGCGAACCACACGTTCTTCGACCGAGTTCGTGACTGAGGCGTACGATTGGGGTCGTGAGGACCTTGTTTCGTTTGCTGAGACGGGGGCGGGTGTGTCTGGATGCTCCTCAGAGCACCAGATACTAAACCGTTCCAGCTCTTTGAGGGCTTCCTCTACGTCTTCGTTTGCAGGACGGTGTGCCATGGCTTTCGAGCCGTGCGGATCGCTGTGAATGGGTCGTGTAGAGATGAGGGGTAGAAGTGATAGCAATTGTTGACGTGACACTGCAGCACCCGTGCAAGTGCTACAACAACTCCAGGTACCGAGATAAATAATCCTTGGCATATTCAGTCCTCATGACACAAAGTAGATAGCGTTTCTCTTTGGACCTTGTCATCCTTTGATTGAAACGCTAATGCCTCGCTTGTCGCAACAGCGCAGATGAAACACTACTCGTGTACTTGATAGCATACATCACTGCGTTGAGGGAGGACATTCTTGGATTTTTCCATCAAATGCTTTCTGCCGGGCTTCCTAGGGGTGGATGCTTAACTATAGAATCGGCCACTGAAGGAACACCCTTCACAACGATTATGATGAAGAATTATAGACGCCAAGAGCCCTGATATATGTTCTGAGCCTCGCCCAAACCACGGTCTCAGATTTCAACTTACATAAACGAAGATGCTGCTAGCACCTTGCTATGGGTCACTTGTTGCTTAAAAGACTATATTATATGCATAAAGTACATTGCTACTTCAGCCTTGCTGAAAGCCCGCAACCCAGTAATCATCGCTCGAAGGTTATCGGAAGAAATTGTACAAGCAGCTAATTAATCATTACGGTGGCCACAATGCCTGAATCCATCAACAGATCCTCCTCAATCGTTCCAGCGTCTCTTCCTCGATCGCTGTAATGGTGCGAGACGTTGCTCCAGTTCTTCCCGCTCTCGTGCCAGACTTCATCCTTAGAAGTGAGCTTTGCCATTCGATTTACCAAAACCATCCATCGCAGCCTCGATTACAACTTCGGCGCATCCCAGGAAAACCCCGAGGTTGCATCGACCGTTTGGGTTCCGGTCTGATGGAGTGATAAGCGCCTCGGCGCCCTTCTGCAACAAGATCAACATCTTTTAGAACGCTTTGCATCTCTTTTGTCTTGGTCTGGAAGTCATTGTCGTATCTCTTAACACACTCCAGCAGTCTTGAGCGCTGCTATGATTAGTTTGCGACGCGACTCATCCTCACAGTCTGAGCGGCATGTTCCACTCTCTTGAATAGGCGACTGGATAGCCCTAGTGACTCAACTTTAGCGTAGCAGGACAGTGTGCGTTGGTGCGCTTGAACACGTTTGATTGAGGGGCGTAGAGCGTCATATAAGTCTTTGAGCTCGTTGCTATCGTGTCAGAGGTTCTCCAACTCAGCAGCTAAGCGCTCCAGGTTATCACCAAGGTTCTCCAGCACCGAGGTGCGAGTCTAGATGACGAGCATAGTCTGGGAAGATCGCAATTTATCACTAGATTCCTGCTGCATCTCTTCTACAGCGTCCGCGGAGCTTGTACGTAAGGATCATGTCTTTCCTGTGCAATTGACAGTATGTAGTAGGTGTACGCTGATAGATGAAAACCTCAAATATCCACGAATTTCAGCCGTCTCGCCGCATGCGTAGAGCTAGGCTGAGATCAAGCTTCTCGACATGCGGTAGTTCCTATGATTTGCGCCCAAATGTCCCGAGCAGATCATGTTTATCATCTTGCTCAAGTTCGAAGCGAGTAAAGCGGTTCTCCAAGGTCCAGAGTCGATGTGGCAAGATCTCTTCAATGCAACTTGATCGAGAAGCAATTGCCCTTGCTGATGAACTTCTGGCGCAACGGGTGAGGCTCCGACATGAACTCTGCCGTCTCTATCTTGTGGGTAAGAAGTTTTGCCTCCTGTTTGGGTCAGCGTTCCACCTGATACCATTTCGGAGACAGCCATGAATGCTCTTGTGCCTTCCAGATAGCCAGCTTGTTGAGCACTCCCGCTCCTTTCACTCGCTGCACGATCACCTACGCGCTCCTATCTCAACGCAATCAACCCCGCTGCTACATCCTTCTGTCCCCGCTTGCCATGCAGCTCGTCTCAGTGATACACATAAACAAGATAAGTCCACTTTCCAAAAACTCTTAAAGTCGAGCTCAATTTGAAGCTGCGTAGCGATGTAACGTATACACACTCCAAGATCTGACTACAGCGCAGCGATGAAGCGGGCGCGTCTCTTTGTTGCGCTGTGGCTGCGTTGTGGTTTCTGCTCTGTGCACCGGCCTCGGAGGCCGCCTTCAGCGCCTCCAGCTGGACTTGAGTTCTCGCACCTTCACTACCTTTCCCACGACTTTCGCTGCCATTGCCATCTTATACGTCTCAACTCGCCTGTCGTCTTACCGAGCGTCCAATTGCCTTTGGTGCAACGCAGTCTTTGGTCCCTCGATCTGCTCCCTTGAACCTCCCGTACGTCATTTTGAACCCACAAGGCCTTTCTTCAAAAACCACATCGATTCTCAGAAACTTCGCAATGCTCTTTATAGTCTGCTCACTGCTGTGGGTGATGGCGCAGAGGCGGCCGTACTCGCTCCCGGAGACCTTGGCCTTCTTATGCCCTCTTCGCTGAGGTTGAAGTAGCGCTTGTAGGACAAGACAGCGGGGACGGCAGATTACTAGACGAGGATCTGGTCGACGTTGAGAGGCTTCGGCTCCAGCGGTCACGCGCGCAGCAACTTAATCATCATTGAGTCGCGGCATCCTGCAAACTCGCCCCCATTGCCTACAACACGTGCTTTACCGAAACAGAGCGATGTCGGTGAGTATGACAGTGTTCCTCGAGCCTCTACCACAGCAAGGGCCCGCGTCGCCTATATCACGGCTGGACTGGATGTGTCTGGTGATAGTGACTCCATTTCAGTGCAACGGCTGACGCAGAGCGCTCGTCAGCGCTTCGGCCAAACACATACAACCAACGCGCCTGCCCCCAACATATCTCGCATTATAGCGTTCCGATAACGAGGTTCCAGAGGCCAGCCAGACTCGAAGCTCAGAGCCATCGGCTCTGGCGAGTCTACTACGACACTGGAATCTTGGGCATACGTGTGTTTGCGCTAGTGGTCTGGAGTCCTGCCGCTGAGCTGATAGTTGGCCTGACCTCAGGCTTCGAGGCCTGTGGTAACAGCGAACCGTTGTCTACCACATCGCAGACCAATCTAAGAGGACATGCATTAACGCACACAAACTTTCACCACATGTCTGATGAATTTGGGCGAGACCTCGATCGATGCTGACAAACACTGCAATGTGTTCGGCTTCTCTGTCGCCAGATCCGCTTCGTACGTTTCCCCAAGCCTGCCAGATCACATTGGACTCGCGGCTGCCGCTGGCACTGGTTAAAGTACGTTAAGCGACGGCATAATTTGTCAAGGCGTGGGTAGTAATCCGGGGTAAGGGAGTGGTTTTTCTGGGCTCTGATAGAGTCGACCGCATCCCACTCACGCCCTTTTAGCAAGCAATGTTATGCTACATACCGGCGACCACTCAATCAAGGTCTGCGTACAGTCCTCGCCCTACAATAAACATTGCCAACTCAACGACGATGATTCGGCTACCACGCGTTACCATTGATCATGCATACCGTTGCAGTTCGTCGTTGCGCCGAGTGGGTGCAGGATGCTACTTTGAAAGCTTCGCCATATTTGCGACCAGGCTTTGCCACATCGGCACATCTTACAACCCAGTAGCGTAAGCCAATCTCAAAGAAGGACAAGAGATGCATTCGACGCCAGTCAAGACTGTACGCCTCCACCTTGGTAACGTTCAAGTCCAGACAGGCAAGCCTTGCCCGAAGCAGCACTCTCATCCCATCCATCAAACAACGCCCTTGACCAAAAATAGCTGTACTTAAGCTGCTCAGTCCCAAGAACCTCGAAGATGCTATTGTTCTTGCCTTGTCAGTGATGCGGTCCTTGTCTCCACAATCATTTCTAGCCTTTGTTTTCCAAAATCATTTCTTGCCTTTGTTTTCCAAGGTGTGTGTGCTGCTATCCACACATAACAATTTGAGCTTGTTCGCATACAGACAATGAGAGGTCGAGCAGCCAATCAATGGCTTGTTTCGCCGTATGGCGTTTACTGGGCTGAGTCGCACAATGAGCTGCTGTGGAGGCAATATTAGTATGCCAAGGTGCTAGGTCGAATCTGCTTTGTGTTGAAGTTAGTTCTAGCCACGCTTGCGCTGCGGGTCTTTTCGATTGTCTTTATGGCTAAGTGTCTTGCAATTATTGCTGTTGTCTGCACTTGCCAGGGTGTGCGAGCTTTTTCGCGTTCCAGACGAGTACGTGCTACACAACCGGACAAACAAAGACCACGTAAGCAAAGAGAACGCAAACAAAGAGCACCATAATAATGTCTCATGCTTCGCACTCTCCTCAGGCAACTCATCACCTCAATCATTGTGCCCGGCTCAAAGCACTGCATCCTCTTTGACTAGGTAACAGCACACAAAGCACTCCCAAGTCACTTCATCCTTTCCTTTCAGTCTCAGCATCTTAATCTGTATCGCCCGGGACATCTACATAAAGTTGCCGACTGCGCCGTTCCAACCCTCATCTACACTTCCATCTTCACCTTCTCAATAAATAACGACTGATTGACAGACACCCACAATACAGACCCGACATAGTCCACCACGCACAATGCTACCCAGTCGCGATCCTGGCCCGGTCTGGACGCACAACGAGAAAGACCAATTTGCAGCTCAAGCCGAGCAGCAGCAAACACGCATCACTAGCGCAGAAGCAGCACTGGGAGATCTTAGTAAGGAGACGAGAGCGCTTGATGCGCGAGTCAAGGCACAAGACAAGTCGATGGCCACTGTCGATGATCGTGCGGCTCAGCTCCAAGTAAGAGTCGCGCGGCTGGAAAGGGGTTTGGCTGACTTAAAGGCTCGGGCCGGGATCACGGCTCCAGCTGGGGAGGTGTCAAACACACCTTCTCCTGCGCCACCTGTTGCTGCATCAGCATCTGCAGAGGCCATGACTGTTACAGGTCGCTCGGTACGAGCTCAGACCAGAGCAACCTCGGCCTCACCCTCAGCACGGCCTCAGACCAGGGCAACCTCGGCCTCACCCTCAGCGCGGCCTCAGACCAGGGCAACTTCAGCCTCACCCCCAGCACGGCCTCAGACCAGAGCAACCTCAGCCTCAGCCTCAGCGCGGCCTCAGACCAGGGCAACCTCAGTCTCACCCCCAGCACGGCCTCAGACCAGGGCAACTTCATCTCAATCACACACAAACAAAGCACGCACCCGCTCTGTTTCCGGCGGTCGTCAGAGCAGACGATCCACTTCACACACAGTCTCGCCGACAGGACCAACGTCCCCCGCCATTTCACTCCACAACCTCGTCTCTCCCACGCCTAGCCAGTCTGTTGTCCAACTAGATGGTCTTCCCTCTCTCTCCGACACCCCCAACAGACCTCGCGCCCTGTCTGTCGGCGACATTCGGCCTCTCGCGCCTTTGCTCCCTTTCGCCGCTCCCCGACGTACAAGCCAGTTCCTCTCACAGGCAGAAGTCGGAGTTTTGGAACATGAACGGGAGCGTAGGCAGACGCGACCATCTGCGCGCAGCATGTCTTCTGTTCTTGCCGGCCGACATGCGCGGCGCATCAGTGCTACAGCGAGCAGAATGAATAGAGTCACGCAGGGCAGAATCGGAAAAGTCGCAAAGACAGATGCCAAGGCTCGAGGTAGAGCACGCGGGGTAGTGAGGCGTGGTTTGGGGGGTATCCAGACCGTCATTGCTGGTGGTGCAAGACAGGTTTGGCACCAAAGGACGTGGATTGCGGGTAAGGTGGTAAGCAACGGTATTAGCATTGGAATGAAAGAGCTGTACGCAAAGTGGACTCGGAAGTAGGTTGGTTTTTGAGGGACGAAGAGACAAACAAGGCTGGACGTCAAGTGCAGTAGCCTATCGGCGGGGTTTTGTTAGACTGTTTGCGGAGTTTTGGTAGACTGTTGACGGAGTTTTGGTAAACTGTTGGCGAAGCTTGGTAGGCTTTTGGCGAAGCATTCGTAGATTAAGAAGCCTGATGCATATAGTGCCAGCGATACTTCAACCCTCTCCTGTGTCCACATCCTCTGCTCTCCGTACGTCTGAATCCACACCCACAAGTCCAGCTGCACCCCAGTGACTTCAGCTTCAACCCAATTTAGACTTTTCAGTTCCAACAACTTCCTTCTCGTAGATTATGGCGCTAAACAGCGTGCTACAATTCTTCCATGGCGTGTCAGGCCCAATTGCCTGCGCTTGCCGTCAATGCTTTTCTCATCAGCAGCGCTGGCAGATGCCACAGATGGCTGATGGGAAGTGCGGCCGCGCCTGAGGTAACATTCACGGTGAAGTCTGACCGGGCAAGGCTGGTGTTTGGTGTAGCGCAGATGCAGATCTCATCCCATATCTCCACTCTTGCCCTCATTTCAACACCCTCTGACGCGGCCATCTCAGCGCCACCCTCGTCGCGGACAACAGTCAGCAGCGTTCAAGTCAACAGCCCACAACAGTCTTTGGGAGTTCATTGGAATATTACGAGCCCCAGGGTGACGTGTTCTAGGCGTCTTCGTGCGTAGCCGCAGTTACATCTGGAGCTGGTCGTCGTCTTCGATTTCCCTGTCGTCGCAAACAAGGCCTTCTCTCGCGATGCCCGCAGCAGAGGCTTCATTTCTCTGGCGAATGAATAAGCGCATCCATACATTCTCCTACAGCGATGTGTTGGGGTGCAGGTAGTCCCTACAGATAATGTATGATCTACTTCACTCCATCTTGAACGCTTTGCTTTCCCTTCTTTCGCTGTTGCTATGTCCCAATTTAGAAAAAAATTTCCAACCATCAAAGTCGTGTTTGTCTGATCGCTTGCTCAGCAGCACCTCATCACCACGATAAAGCCAATCCAACAGCTCACTCCAGCAGATCCGCATTTCCACCTAACCCGCCATCCGCCCAGCTCAACACGTTCAACCACCCTACTACCAACCATGACGCAGCCTCAGAACACCGATTCACAGTTCCAAACGCTGAAATACATGCCCAGCCAGCCCTTCGACGACGACCTAGTCTCCCCGTCCCCAGACACACCAACGCCTCCTTCCCTCGTCCCCCAGTGCCCTCCCTCCTCCTACCCTCTTTTCCCACCCACAGAACGGCTCTCCACGTGCTCCTGCGCTGCTTGCACCGCTCGCACACAAGACCTCAACCTTTACCTGACGCTGTACACCACTCTGCTCGACGCGCTCCCGCGCGGCACGAAGCTAGCAGCTCTAACGTCGCTGCCGCTCCCGGCCAACACGCTGGAGTTGGCGCAGGTACTGGGGGATTTCTTGGGCGAGGTGCGGTGGAAGGAACGGATAGAACTAGAGGATCTGAAGGATGAGATTGCGGGGTTGCGAGGCCTGGAGGTCGGGGAGTTAGGAGGAAAGGGGACAGGAGGAGAGGAGCAGGTTGTTGAGAGCGGAGGGCATCAGGGTGCTGGGAAGTGCCGCAGAGGGCCAGTGCCTGATGTGGAACCCGTAGATGTGGAGGCTCTCAGAGATGTGATCGCGCGCCAGCAGCGCGAGATTGCGCGGTACAAACAACTGGGCGAGATTCAGGATCTGGCCATGGCTCTTCACGAGTGCAGTATCTAGTCGTGAAAATGTATAGTACTATGACAAAGCCTGTGAAGTTAGAGTTTGGTCTTGGTGTGGGAGCGGCGAAGTGTTGGGGCGGGTCAGTTTGGAATGTGATTGGTTGGAGTGGGTGAGTGAGTGTGGGTGATGGAGGCGAAATGAAGAAATGCGATGTGCGGTGTGATCTTCATATTCCAATACCGATTCATGGTTTAGGATTGTTGGGCTTGCCACGTCGCTCTACAGGCCTGCGACTCTTGTACGAGAACGTACTCTCAGCCCTACCCTAACCCGCAAGCCCCGTACCATCACGCTACGCAGACGCTGCAGCACCGTTTCTCATTTCGCACCACGCATTTTCGTTCCCAGATACAATCGCGCAGTGCTTGGGCGGACAGTCGGGACAGCCCAGCAGCGCGCATGCCATACCGCTCAAGTCGTCCCACCAGTCGAGCCCGAATTGATGTAGAGCCGGCCACCACGAGGTCAAGAGTGTCCATGCGTGGGGGCTGTGGGTGAGGGTGACTAGGCAGCGCCAGATATACCTCAAGACTGGGGTGAGGGCGTGGTAGAGGGGCGCTAGCCACGGCCAGTGGGTGGCGAGGAATTTGAGCGCGGGGAGGAGGAGGGCCGTGAGGAGGACGATGATTCCACGGCAACGCCAGAGGAATAGGACGGTACGGGTGGTGTATCTGTAAATCCTCGATATGGTTAGATGGTGCAGGAGGTGGTGGTTTGCAATGACCTTTACCCCGACCCAGGCTGTGAGGGTCTTTGTGCGTGTCCAGAACGGGCTGGCTGTCTTCCTCCACACGCGGAGCCAGACGGGAGTTGTGACCTCGTCTGACTGGGAGCCTCGGATTGGAGAGGCACGTCGAGAAGGACGCCGCTCGTCGGGAGTGTTGACATGTGACTGCGTGGCTGCAGGGAGGGTCTTGTGCTGCGCCTGCGCCACGGCGGAATCGTTCTGGTGTTGCAACGTAGCGTCAGCAACACCCCTAGCACGATCCGTGGGCTCTGGCTTGGAGTCTTGGGTCGACGGCTCCAACGCTTCGTTCCCATGACGGTCAGGCTGCGTCTCCTTCTTCTCCCTCTTCAACAAGCCTTGTCGCAGCAAACTGGCGGCTCTGCGCGGGCCCTTGCCGAGCATGTAGCCCGATCCGTCCACCTTCCGGATATCCAGGTCGGTGCGATTCGCACGCCACGTCAACTCGTGCACATTACCTTGCGTGGACTCGCCGCGGAACTTGCACAGTTCTCTCAGCACATGCTCGGGCGTGTCTCTGTATTTGTCGGCCTGCTCGTCTATGCGGCGCGAGCCGTGGACCCTCTCGCACTCGTCCAGAATGCCCGCATGGGCGAGACGGTAGCGCAGCTTCATGGCTCGAGTCGAGGTGCCTGCAGGAAAGTCGGGCATTCCGAGGTCTTTCATGAGCTTGCGGATGGCGGGAAAGTTGTTTTCCAGGGCATCGACGTGGAGAGGATGCTTGTATGCCTGCGAACTGCGGTCGATGGCGATTGGGGTGGGCGTCTGCATCGTCGGCAGGTGTGTAGTGTGGCTGTCTCTACGCATCTGATGGCCGCAAAGTCTGTATGGACAGTTGAAAGCGCAGGCGGCGGACGTGAAGTAACCAGCGGCAGTTGGGTGGGTGAAAAATCAAGGCGGTTTGCTTGGTTTGCCGTTGTGTCACCTGGAGCCCGTCTGGAACATGGCCGCTATCACGCAGAGCCATGATCTTGTCTTTGAGGGATACCTCATTGCGCTTGTATCTGTAGAAGAAGGCAGTGTGCGCTGCATGGTGCAGCACCGTGTATTGCGCATTGTTCCATACGTTGGCAGACGCGAAATACGTATGATGCGCTTCGACGCGCCCACGCGCCTGTACAACAAGATCATAACAACAGCTTGACGCGTCCAACGACAGCCCGCTGTCAGGCATCTACAGATTCTCTACATGTAAGTACCCAGGATCACACAGCACCAGTACCGAAACTGACGCACCGTAGGCCTACAAATCTTGACGCGAGAGCACCGACACCGACGTTTTGTTATTCGGACTTGGCCACGAGCGACACGATGCCGTACGCGCGCACAGCAGACAGACACATTGGCAGACAAATGTACAATGAGAGGCGATTGTCGGCAGAGACTTGAGGTGACGTTGAAAGTCTTCCCGGGAAGGCGCCGACTGGCGCCTCCTGCCTCAGGCAAGGGCGACGCGCGCCGCTGAGCCCTGCATACCTGGACCTGCATAGCACGCATTTCGCCGAGTCTGATGCATCTTGGACAAGCAGTACAAATCCTGGCACTGTTCAGATCATTGGTGCACCTGGCTCTGGCAGCCTTGCAGGGCTGCAAATACGGCGCGCACGCTTTCGTCTTCGGGTGGCTTTAGCTGCAGGGCCGTGAAAACACTTTGCACAGAGGGCTCCTCTTGGGGGTAGGCGCTCCTGTAGCTTCGGCGTTCGTGAAGGGCGGGGAGGAGTGGCCTCGAGCCGGATAAGCCGGAAGGTCCTATTGCGGGTCTGCAGTTTGGGAATCTTGGGTTCGGCCAGGATGCTTGAGGGTCGTTTGAGAATTCTTTGAGGGTGTGTTATTAGCGTTTTGGGCATCAGGGAAAGAGCATGCGTCTCCGACCAGCCGTTTCGAGTTTGCTTCCAGCTTGTGCTGCTGTGACATCGTCCAGAGGATTCGCCAACCAAACATGTCAATCTCGTCACAGTGAACCGGACCCAGTGCTGTGTTGCAGCTGGATGCTCGCAAGGCTCAGCCCTATTCCAGCGCCCCTTCACTTTTCCATGTTCTCATCAAAGGTCTCGAAGAAGACGTGTTACTCGCTGATATCAATACCAATGCCTGCCGCGCCCGTATCGTGCGTGTGAGAAGCAGAGTAAGCTGGATCTAAAATGTGTCAATCGGCGTCAGCATGGCGTTCTATCGCGGCAGCGATACGCTTGCCCCTCTTGTTGCGCTTATTCATTGTGAATCGCATGGCCTCCTGCGAGAAGCTCTCTGCGTAGGAGCTGCATCTGTTAAACAGCAGTAGCGAAGACCGTATTCTTGTTGGCTTTACAGCTCGCCTGGATTATTGCATCCGCGAAGAAATAGGAATGAGAAAAGAAGCACGTCAGAAACCTGCGCAAAGGCATGTGCTAATAAAGTTAGCGAACAGGGTAGTTCGCGAAAAGAGCAGAAAGCGCCAAGGTAAGAAAGAAGGAAGAAGCAAGGGAAGAGGATAGCGTCTGGAACAATGACGTAAGCCAAACGGCAACCAACTACCAACACACACATGACAGCGGTAACAAGCTGCTGCTCTATGCTGAAGTTTTGGGTGGCGTTCGAGTTCGGTAATGCTGGACTTCAGCGGCTGTACCGCCGTTGTCTCAGACTACTCACGCCAGAGGCGATGGTTTGGCTTGCAGACTACTCGAGCGAGTTTGTCACCAACCGCTGTGTCGAGGGCTAGATGTTTGTTCGCTGGTCGATTGCAAAAACCGACCGCCAGCTGACTGACTCCCTCTGTTCTATGGTGTGAACATGAGATTGTAGAGGTGAAGGTGCAGCAGAGGATTGGTCTCTGAATGGATTATCAGGAATGCTTCACTTAGTGCAGTTCTCCGTAGAGTCGTGCTGGACGATCACGGAGACGTAGTTGGCAGCGTTGGAGACGGAGTGGGTAATTTGGCCGGTGAGACCCTTGTTGGGTTTATTAGCAACGGGAACAGCTATTGTGAGGATAGTAGGCGGGCAGCATGAAGGAGAACGAGCAATGAAATGACAGAGTTCAAATCTAGCTATTTGATGGAATGTCTCGATGCAATTGTGGATCTACACATTAAGAAGGAGCGACGCCTCATGAATCTCGGAACACTAGGGTGAGGTCTAGACAAAGCGGCGTGCACTCGAATAAAGCAGCTGCATTTTTAGTCAACTTCTCATGAGTCCTCCCCAGTTCACCTGAATCAGCCATGTCACTCAGGCCGACTCTCTAATAAAGAGAAGGCCTGCTGGCGCATGCAAAACTGCGCGCTGGCTCAGAGCCTCCCCCTCAGACTTTATTGAGAGCCTGGCATCTCTAATGAGGTTTTGGTTGTGGTCTTCACGAATTGAAGCTCCTTGAAAAGACTGAGTACTGTACAGCTTCGTCTTGGAGGGTTTCCAGAATGCCAACCTTCACTATACACGTTCTACTTGGGACATTTGCAACCTCGTGAGATCGACCACGTCAAGTATGATGCACCGCCTGAAAACGCTACAGTCCTTACCCGCAACATACTCAGCAGTTGTGATACCTCATTAACACAAGCTTGTCGAGGAACAGTGACATGTGACAGCGAACTCAATTACTGTGCCATGTTCAAGACACGTGCTGTTCGGATCCTTTGCAGAGCAACTCTCAGAGACCGGGAACGTCCAACCCTTGCAACTTGTCCGGATCATCGGTTTCCTCTGCCGCGCAGAACCCCCACAGTGTCTTGACCTCCTCACATCCCGCCTCGGATGCGTTTCACAGTCCCGTCTTGGCTCAACTCTGCTTTTGAATTCTCTTCCTCAGCAGATACATCCACACCGAGGCTTCGAGGTCTCAATACGCTGGGACAGTAGCGTTGTCAGACTGTGAGCCACTTGCGCACCAACGCAGAAGACCCTTGATGATGGGCAGCTTCTGCGCTGATCCCACGGGAATGACTTCCATGGAAACTGGCGTGCAGCGAAAGTGCTGAAACAGGTCAAACAGATTTATTGTGTGCTTCCTGAGATCCTCGTGGTCAACTCTCCGTCTGACACAAGAGAATCTCGATAGCGCACCATCTGCAACGCCAGGCACTGCATTGCAACCTTCTGGCTTTTTGAGCGGAGTGGTGGAGTAATCTTCTCGTTTGCAACCTTTACCTGGCTTCGTTGAGATGAGGATTCAAGACGCTGTATGTGAGCTGCATTAGCACCAGAGTCAGGCTGGACAGCCTGCAAACGTTGGTATTGACCGTCAACATTTCTTTTTTGGCGGCTGACATTTACAGACTTTGTGACTGCTGCAGGAGTTGCTGTCGCGAACTCAGGAGTAGTCAAAAGAGCACAGAACTCTTCACAATTTAGATGGTATACTCACGAGTATGTCCACCTGTTTGAGCAAGCTCTCGTACTCTACACGCATTATGTCCATTCTTGCGACAACCACGACCATCACATCTTCCCAAGTCCCCACAGCGATATTGTCGAGATGAAGACGATCGCCCAACCTTTACTAGATTGTGCAAGTCTGATGCATATTTCTCTTTAAAGAAGGAAAGAGCCTGCCACTGATCGATCTCTGAGCTGCTTTCCGAACATTTCGCTGTATGCTGGCGCTCTTCCTGAGATCCCAAGGCCCTCTCTCTCTGCTGGAAAGTCTCCATGTCGCTCGTTCAAGATGGAAGCGCCGCGACGTTCTCGCTGAGAAACAGCCGGTAGATCTCCTACACTTCCGTGCGTGTTGGTTCGTATCCAGGTTTTGGAGGCTCCTCCGATGCCAGAATGCCGGGTCAGCGGAGGTTCGGTGTGCCGTCTTCGGTCACTAGACCTGCAGGTTGAGCGATCGCTCATTCAGGCTTAGATTCAGCGTGCGTAGTATGTTGCACAGATGAGATAAGCCAGCAATATAAGTAGCTTAAGTGTTCTTCTTGATGTTCCACCACAAAAAAAAACGCCATCATCAAAAGCACACAACTCGCATCATGGCCGACTCTAGCGGAGCATCTGGTGTAGGCCGTAACCAGCTCATCATCACCGAGCAAGTCTTCACCGAGCAATTCATCACCCAGCAAGTCATCACCAAGCAAGTCATCACCGAGCAAGTCACTACGGAGCAAGCCACCACCGGGACCGTCAACTTTGAAGACTTCCACCGCGAGTGCGCTCGACTCTCGGCGCGACGGGCACTTTCGCACGCTTCAAGCTGTGTTCTCACGGACAACAGCTCATCCGCGCTTGTGGCCGGCAACGAGGATACCATGCTTACCGGCAGCTCCATCGCCCTCATCCTGACGGCTGTCAATACCTGGCTTCTTCTCTGGATCGTGTTCATCTTCCTCAGGTACGTGCTGCGATGCTCCGGCGTGCAGTCGCTGCCCCAACCAGGGGATCAAAGTACTGATGTGTTTGCGTCGCAGGAGATCCTTGGTCCTGACTCTGTCGGTGGTATTCTCGTTTGCCGCACCCGCCGTTGTCTTATATCTGCACCGCAATGCGCTCGCTTTCCCCACAAACGAATCCTTGATATCGCTGACCTATGGCGTTCTTGGAATCACCGTCGTGCTCATCGTCTTGGATAGGTCTGGAGTGCTTCGCGGTCTTCGCGCGCGGTACGCGACGCCATCAAGGGGCTATATTCAGGGTTATATATAAAGAGGGCGACTGCACTATACTCAGAACGAACAATGACAAGACAGAGACTGGAGTGCCAACATGAGACGAATCAGATGCAGGTCGTCGGCCAGCCTGTGAGCGGATCGGTTGCGGGCACTTCATGAAAACCTGGTGGAGGCGAGATGACTATGGGTTGGCAAAAAGGAAGGCAGGAATGGAACGGGTTGATCTGAGTTGTTCAGCGCGGGCATGCCTGACGCAAAGAACTCGGTGAAGCCTCATGCATGATGACAGCTAGCTACGGAGTAATCACCAATTGGATGCGGTGGAGCGGGCCTCCAAGGAAGCCAGCCCCACCGCCATCCTCAGTCATGGGATTACTAAGCTTATACTTTTACTTATACTCTCTCCATAGAAGGATAACTATTATGCTTATTACTTGATTTTTCTTATGCATACGCTTGAAGATCCAGAAATGTCTCGTCTATTGTTCATTGCTATCGCTTTTCGAGCTTGGGTGGGTTCCAGGTTGTGTAAGCTGTAGGCTGCTGCTAGACCTCAGCAGCTCTTTTCTATCTTTGAAGCCTAGACTCCAAGCATACTCAATCGCATCAATCCTTTTGATATGTTTCTTCCAGTCAGCACCTTTTGCCAGGCCGTGTAATGCATCGAACGCTGTGCTATAGTTCCACATCAATTTACCAGGATCCGCACCTCTTCTGACCAGCATCTCTACCATCTGCCGATCACGTTTCCGTATGGCTAGATGTAGTCCCGTCTGTTTTCCAACGATCAGCTCAAGCCCTAATGGAAATTCTAGGTTCCTGTTTTGGTCGTAAAAGGCATCAATATCTGCACCCTGGTCGAGTAAGAACTCAATGACAGGAAGCCGGTTGTTGTACTCGTTGTGGCTTTCAACGGCATGCGCGATGACATCATCAGATAGACACGGCCGTTGGAACTTTCCACCAGCTGATATCAACGTTTTGACGGACTCTAGCGGCCCCATAGAGGCGACGAGATGTAGCACAGTTGTGTTTGAGAGAGCCGCTCCATTGGGGTCTACTCCTACTGACAGGCACCACAAGACTAATTGACAACCACGGTCAGTAGGACCTTACGTGCATGATTGTGAAACTCACAATAAGATGGAGGGTCGGATATGATTGTAGACTTGATTGATATCCCATCCCCCTTTCATGAGAACTGTAAGGGTGTACGTATTATGTGTATTCAAAGCAACATGCAGCGCTGCCGAAATAGATCCTTCCTCCGAGACCAGCCCTAGACGGAGCAATAACTGCACTGTATCGGTGCGATGGTTCTTGACCGCATGCTCCAGGGCCTTCGAGCACTGGACCCAGGCTAGGAAACTTGGCTGTAATTCTGAATTTCATGTCCAGACACAGTTGATCAATCCTTAAGTAGCTCCAGCAAAGACTGAATCGGGACAATTTCAGTGCACGCTCTCTCCAGCTGACGGGTAGCTCTGTGTAGAATCGCTGCCACAGAATCCAAGACCCCTTCTTCCAGTGACTGTAACCCATCGGACGGACGGTCTATTCTCGCATTAGTTGCTGAACGAACGCTTCGAGGTATCTTCCACCGCGGTGAGCTGGGCTCGGTTGCAGACTGGTTCAGATCCATGGGGGATGCGCCAAAAACGATGGCTTCCGAACACTCTTCAGAAACGCTTTATAAGTGATCACACGTTAATTGTGGGCATGCCGAGCGTACAGTGTGGTTGGGAAAGGCCGGATATTTGGAATTCCGTTCGGAACGCGGCTGGTTGGTTCGGGCTTGGATGCTTTCGGCGCGTACGCGTGCTCTTCCTACTGGGTATCTTTATCTAGCCGTATCAACAGCTGCGCTGTCAGCGCAGATACGCAGCTTTTGCGAACAGTAGAACGCTCGATCACGACTAAGAGGATTAGAGCGTACATACTGTTATCGTACAATGTTTCATGGTATAGCTAAAACCGCCGGATTTCCCCCCTCCGAATCCTTCAGTCTCTCGAGCGTGGAATCTCGGACTTCAAGACCCTTGACATGGAGCGAGTTACACTCTGCAGATACGGAACCCAGAGATTCCAACACCGCGTGTGTCCATCTGAGCTGTCTCACTTGGCATTTGCAATAGCCTTGAGCAGAGTAACGTATCGCTGCGAGGACGAGCCTGTTTGGGTTAGACGATATGGCCTGCTGTTTATGATATCCACCTACGAAGCCCAGAGTCTAGTCCAATATCTTAACATCGCTATGAGCCCTGTTTCGCAATGCACAAGCTCCTAACTGGCGGACGGAGTCGAGCAAAGTACACTCTTAACATCGTCCGCAGGTCAGGCCACACAACTGTTCGCCATCACTATGGTCTCGACATGAGAGTACCAGGGTTGCCTACTTCTGCATATAACCCCTCATGGCATTCTCCCAATTTCATTGTCGATTGTTTGATTGCTTGCATCCAATAATTTCTGGCTTTAGCTTTTCATTGATCAGTCCATACTCTATTCGCCAGGGTAGAATCCAGTGTCGTAACCAACAGCATCAGCCACAGAAATGGGTGTTGCAGTGCTCATATTCTTAGCTTGCAGTATCGGCCTGGCACAGGCCCTTGTCATCCCGGGGACAAGGTCAGTCCAGTCGTCGCAGTTATTGTTCGTTGCTGACGGTATTGCAGCACGATCAAGACTGATCTTCCTCGCAATGTGACATCTCAATAATCCTTTCCCGTAGTTCCCCGTGCTGGGAAGTGCCCCAAGGTGAACCTTGTGAGAGGCAAGCAATGCGTCCGGACGCTCAATGCGAAGCAGTCGGGTGTCTGCCTCCCGCCCTCCCAGAGTAAAGATATACCGAAGCCGACTGAGACTGTTGCACAAAAGGCACCTGTTCAGAGCAGAAACTCTGTACCGCAGCCAAGATTGCCCAGCCAACCGCCCAGGGCCAGTGCTCGCACCGTTGAGAAAGGACTCGTCATCGTAACCCTTGACAAGCGTGCGGACAAAACGCTTGGAGAGATGAGCGAGATAGCAAGTTTCGACCGGACTATTGGGGACACTGCAACGACGATTGGATTGGAGGAATGCTCTGTGATTGCGCTTTACGATGACAAGGCGATTGTCTGGGGTCACTACTCTCCTGGCATGACCCTCGACGATGGAACATTTCTTGATTACCAAAAGACACTGGACTTGGCTCTCGGTAAGATTGAGACGAAAGCTAGGAGTGTGGGTATCCTGGGACTGGTATAGCGAAGGCTGTTGTCAGAGTCGATAGCCGAGCCGCGAGTATGAAATTCCCCGCCGGAATGCCCAACCTTCCTCAGATCATCGCCACCTGGTACCAGAAGCTTGGGGTGACGATTCTCAATGGAGCAACATACAAGAATCCGTTATCTAGGCGAATGTGCACCATCGAGCACGCATCTAGAGCTAATGGCGAGGTAAAGGTTACCATGGCTTAAGTTTGGAGCCCAAGACATCTAGTGTGATGTGTAAAATATCTTAGAAACAACATCTGTCTACTATAAGGTCAACAACAATCGCACTCATTAGTGTTACTTGCCTATCCTCGGCGAAGATATCTGCATGTGCTTGTTGAGCCTTTCCAGCTCACTGCGCACTGCGACGCCGAAACCCTCTAGATCCTATGTAACGAAACTATCCGGATGATGTCGTTCCGCGCTAATCCAACAGGAACTTTGCAACGAGCGGCCTTAATGTTGAGTGGTGAATGCAGGACATGGACAATGGGCAGCTATCGCGCGGCACTCCTTCTCGGCAACGGTTCGGTTGGCGAAGCTTGCTATGCGACGTTGACACTCAATACCGAACACCGCGAGGGCAAGGGTAAAGGTCGCCTTCTGGATGCGCTTACTTCTGATAGTGAACAGGTCGCCATTGATGAGCGAGACGCTGTAGCGCAGCCAAATGGCCCATCGAAAGTGCCCGAGGCGCACGACGATCGACCCGGGAAGGTTGAGAAGGCAGACGCCAGCAAGGGCGATGCCGGCACGGTCAGGGGGCAAGCCGCGCCTGGTCATTTGGTAGAGGTGCTGATGAGCTGAAAGGGGTGCAGGAGGCAAGATCACACGACAAGATGCAGCTGTTAAGCATAATATGGTCCCTGGTATTGAAGAGAGAAGGAGGTCAGGAATATCTGTTGAAGAGATTAGGCTACGTGATGATGCGAGATGTGTTGAGCAGGTGGAAAGAGCAACGAAGTGGATGGCAGACGATGATTTTGATGGACATTGCATCAGGCTATTGACCCATTGCGGAATCATCTGCCTAGACTGTGTCTTACCTGTACATGATCTCGCAACATACATCCGCCCATTTGAACTACCTGCCCGGAGTGGCAGTTCATATCTCCCGAGTGTGGCGATCCACTCCGCTAACTAGCTAGCCACTGTGGCTGCCAAAGATCACGTGAGTGTGCGGGGCTGCTTCGCCCTAGCCGCATTGTCGTTTCAGCACAGCGCAGTGGATCACTACGCGCAGCAACACCACAACGACTTTGCCTTTCCATAGACTCTGTGCCTCGTGACGCCTTGGGCCTGCCTTGACCAGGCAAATGTACCTTGCACCAGAATGGGCCTTGTGGCGACCGTTTCGGTCGGGTTAGGCCAGGCGGGCGCTGCCCTCGAACCTTCCGCGGTGCTGTCACTCCGTCATGTGTTCGCTGTGAGTTGTTGATCGAGCTGTACTGTGGATCTGAACTCTTGCTTGATCTGATTGAGGGTCTGAGCTATGCTCTGTTGTTGCGTTGGCCTCAGTCCAGTCATGTTGAGAACGTTGCTGCGGCTGGGCTGCTATTCTCCCTTTAGCACGCCACTAAGGTAATGCCCCGCCTTATCGAATAGGCACCAAGGTCAAGCATCAGACTACCGCACACAAGGCGGGATGCGCTGATGGCTGCAAGGTCCGCATTTACCTTACATCTCGAGCCGTGGAGAGCCACGTAAAATGCTTCCATCTTGCCAATGCGGTCCTTGCCATTTTAGGCATGGTTTTTTAGCTTGTTAAGCCTCCCGAGAAACGGACTAGGTCCATTTAAGCTGCATGCAGGGAGGACACGCAAAGCTGAATGCAAGCTAAATGCAAAGCTGAATGCAAGCTAAATGCAAAGCTGAATGCATAGAGTCCAGCTGAAGTTCAGCTTTGGCTGAATCTCAACCACAAGGCTCTCTTAGTGCATGCACAAGAATAATATATCAGCACCCTCTTTCGCTCAAACTATCTTCAGCAAATCCATGCCATTCGCGTTCAGTGCATTTTCCTGTTCCTTTCCGCTCTGCTTTTTGTTTCCATTGTGCCGTCAGCGTTCCTGCCCGCCTATTCACCATGGCACCAGGTAATATCAGGCAGCAATATTCACATGCCATGGCCAGTGCTGGTTTCGGCCACGCCGTGCCAATCCCGGTGTCCAGCAACGAGATGCGAATCGGACAATGCGGATACTTTGACGACACAGAGACTTGGAATCCTATCGTCCAAATCACCGACGCGAAGGAGGTTGCTGCGGGAGGTTTTGTCGCAATGGATCCAACAGCATTGAAGAATCTAAAGATCTCGAGGACGGAAGCAGAGTGGGGGCCCATTACGACTGATGCTGTTACAGCGTCCGATCCAAAGCTGGATATCGGTGCAGCGTAAGTGTACGATACTACAAAGTAAAAGCTCAGGTTTTTGACTATGATTAGCGTTCCAGGCGTCCCAGTCGAAGCCTCAATTGAATTCGAGGTCAACAACGAGTCGTCCTTCGGTGCCGTTCTGACGACAGAGAAACCCGTGATCCGGGAGTCATACCTCCGATGCGAAGGCCCCTGGAAGGACTGGATCAAGCAAAATTCGAAGATGCTGTTAAATAAACATGGTAGTGAAATCGGGCGCTACAAGCTCTGGATCATAACGCAAGTCTACATGACAAGAACGGCGCGTATCAATGTTTTGCAGAGCTCGAAGAGAAAGGTCAGCATTGGGTTCAAGGCAGATGTGGCACAGGTAGGCAAGCTTGAGCCGCATGGCGGGTGGAGTACGGATCGTAAAAACGACGGGTGGAGCGAATACACTTCGAAGGTAAGATTCTGGAACCTAGAAGCACCTACATGCGTGACCTCAGAGGCTAAGATTCCGCTCGGTACACAGGAAGGCGAACAGAGGATCGTGTTTATTACTGGCTTTTACTACGGCTTCAACGTCTTTACACGGGTAAGAAACGGACCTCCCACACAACATGGAAGACCTTGAACATAGTGAGCTGATGTATTATCAATACGCAGAGCATTGGGGGACGCAGGCTGCCGCAAATGCAGGCTCCGCCGAAGAACATGCCCTTGATTACTAAAAAGTTTGAACAGTATGAAATTCCCCTAGAGGGCCGTCGAGTAATTGACGTATCGTTTACCTTTATTGGGGAGACGCCCGAGGACGGGGAACGTGACGAGCAGAAGTCAAACGGGATGAAGGAGTGAAGAGGCTTGAAGGTTTCGGCTCAGTCCAAGTCACGGCCAGATGTTATGATCCAGAGCATCTCTTGATGCACTCCAACACAATAAAGAAGGTGCACAATCAGCTGTATGTGACAGAACCACCGATGTTGACAGCCTCCTACCACTGCTATGTTACCATCACCCTAAGAGCAACATAGCCTTTTGGGGGCTAGTTCGAGTAGCTTCAGCCTCACACCTTTGAGCTCCTCTTGTGTTTTCTGAAGCGCGGTGTGTTCATTTCGCGCGCATTGGACTGTACGCACAAGCTACATTGCTTCTTAGATATGAGGGCTCCGCATGGTCCGCGTGCAAGCGTAGGGTTCGCCAGATAGTGGATAAGCTGATCTTCCAGCCGCGCGAGATGCAGATCGATCTCTGGCAGTCTGCAACGATGTCGGTGATGAACACGATGTTTTTCCTGTTCCAATTGCCTAATATCAATCGCCATGCTATTGTGAATCATCACAAATCATCCAAACCACTGCGTAGCGAAGGCCAGCTACAAGCTGGGTGCCAGGTTACTCAAGCCATTAATAAGTTGAGAGCCGTACGAGCTTGTTTGCGTGAAGACCCGATCCCCGACCTGCTTTTTAACGCCGCGACCTGCGAAAGGGAGGGCAAGTCGCTGCTTGAGAGCGTGAGGCCAACGCCAATCAAGGCTGTGAGAATATGGTCTCAACCTTCTGTGTGTAGGGGCACCATCCGCTCCCTGCTTGCTGAAGAGAATCTGGCCAATCAGAGTGCACGGGTGCCTAATCTACTGGACTTCTTCTGCGAGAAGAACCAAAGTAAGACAGCCCCGACATCTCAGCAAGCATCCATAACGATGAGTCGTGGTGAGGAGGGTGCAAGTCACGCGGCGAGTGCGAAGGTGGATCCAGGGTCCAAACATCAGCACCGGGCCGCACACCCCGCATAACCCTACTGCACATGACCGCGCGTGCCGTGTCTAGGCTGTCAGACCAGCGTTTTCCTTTTCTAGTATGGTCTGTCGGTGCACAGAAAGTCGGCTCCATGGTCTCCACGTCTACCGATGCCTGTCCCACCAGGCTAGCTCGCTGCTGTAAACAGACAAACTTTTCGCGACACCGCTTTATACGCGACGTGCCCTCTCCCACCTTGACTCTTTTTCACCTTCATACTACCTGCAAGTCTGAACGATGGCATCGCCTTCCAAGACTCCTACACCTCGGCCCAAGCAGCGTAAACGCAATCGTGAGCTCGCTCGGTCCAAACCCGCAACCAACAAGGTTGAGAAGCGCGTCGGTGGGGTCAATCACGGGACGAGCAGACAGTCTCTCGATCTCCTGAGAGGCGAGTCTACCTTGACGCCACCGATGTGATTGTCGATTGACTTGTCCTAGAGAAAAACCTCTCCCAGGCCGTCTCTCCTCCGCCGCAGGCACAGCGGCGAGAGCAACTCAATATCCTGGAGCCGGTGGACGAAATTTATATCAAAGAAGAATTCCCGCTTCCACGCCGACCACTGACCTTGGAGAACCTCGAAGAACACACGCTGCTCACGAACATTGACGACGTTCCTTTGAAGGTCACGCTAAGCGTTGTGTCTGACGAACTTTCCAAGCATGCCTATATTGAGCAGCAGAAACTCACGCTGTATGGATGGATCCTACTGCCAGACTACGGTGCCTTCCCAGATGCGCTTGAGAACTTTGTGAATAGGGTTGTGAAGAGGGCCAACAACCATGACACGACCGGAGCCAAGCACCTCCACGACCTCCAATGGAAGGTCAAAGTGACACACGAGGCCAAAGCTATCTTGTTCATGGCCCGGTGGCTCCTACCGCGGGAGGAAGACGATAGTTTTGACAGGATTGTTGGTTTCGCATCTCCCACGAGTGGTCTGAAGTCACCATTTGTCGAGGCCGAGTGGAGCATCATCCAGCACCACATGGTTGAAGGCATCCACGATGAAGTCCACTTTCCATTCATGACGGCAGAGTTCGAGAGGGCAAAGGGCAGGAGCATACACTTTGCGGACTTGCAGGAAGCGTGTGCTGGCATTGCAGCGAACAACCACATGCGCGACTTCCTCCAAAAGGCCGGATTCGCTGTGACGGAGCTCGACACAGTCCACTTCAGTATCACGTGCGATGCCCGCGTGGCTGCCCTTCATCTTCACTGGCTTGATTCCAGCGGATTCTACTGCATGAAACGGATATATGTCACGCTTCTTGCTGCGCCAGATCACTTGGGGAACATCAACGCTGGGATGGTCGCGATGAGAGGCTACATACGCAATATTGTTGCCTGGGCCAAGGACGTCAGGCTGAAGAGGATCAAGGCTGCTGTCGCGGTGGTACAGGGCCTTGTCGACGCCGAAGAGGCCAAGGATCAAGAACTGCAAGGCAAAGGCAGGGGCAAGAAGACATCTTCGTCAAACTTGTTGCGGACAGGGGGCGGCGCATCCTCTGCATCCGGCCGTACGGCCAGCTCTGGAGGTCGTACTAGCGAACACTATCAGCCAACTCAGCAGCAGCAAGACGGTGCTGCACCTCGCCGATCGAAACGGCTGAAGCCTGCCCAGAACTAAGGCTGTGCTCGAGATGGACCGGGTGAGACGTCCAAGGTTCGAGATGTCATGATATCACGATTGTGCTTTGCAGGAGTTCCGGGGCCTAGCTTATACCCTATAGATTTACCGTCACATACATGTTTCTTTGAATCAAAAGCCTTGGTTCCCCTGCTGCCTCTGACGGTGTGTTGATCATGTGACAGAGAGCTTGCGTTGCGTACCCAGCTGGACGGGTGAGTAAGAACGTTGAGATTGCGGACTTTGACTGTGGTTTGATGACGCAGCCTTGCGAGGCAGGTACCACACGGCAGCCAACTGATGCAGCGTACTTGGCCTCACCGGCACCGAGCGGCGGTCGACGTGGAGCGCGTCAGCCAGGTGCAGGTTCATTGGTCGGTGGCAGGGAGGTGGTTGGAAAAGTGACCTGTCGCGCGCTCGACGGCTGCGCGCGGGGTCAAAAGAGGCAGCCACGGCACCACTCACGCAGGCCCGCATCGTGCATGTCGTGCGATCCTCGCCCCTTCATGTTGTTACCGTAGAGATCCCATCTTTTTCTTTCCCCTGTGCATCGGCATCGCTGCGGTGACCGCGGCATGCTGCTGGTGTCGCGGGATGTGTCGAACCGAGGCTGGACGCCTGACGGTTGCGTTCAGACTGTCACGGACGCGTCGACGCGTCTACCTGGATCTTCCTTGGCAAGCTCACCGCAACAGCTGTCACCATACAATGCGCGCAGTATGGCTACGACGATCGTGTGCCGGCCTGGCTACTGCTCTCTTCCACGGCATGTGATTCAAGCGGCGCAGATGATTGCTGCGCTGCACTACGATGCCCGCCAGATCGCCGGCACACTACGCTGCGGCCCGTTCCTAGTGCAAAGTGCCTAGAGCGGGCTGACACGGGTGGATCCATGCAGCTTGGTGATCGTGCAGGCGCGGTTGGCCATCGCCAGCGCGCCGCTTGGGCGCACCCAAACAACGCGTAGACCCTGTGATCCGCATGCTCGTGATTGTGCAATTGGACGATGCACCGTGCGGTACAGCAGCGGCTTCAAATGCACTGCAAGCTGGGCGTTGAATCGATTGCAGGCTGTCTCAGCGCCGGCCATTTGCCTTACGGTGCGTTGCGGTGCTTGCCACGGCTGGCAGGACAGCCGTTGAGTACTGAACAATCCCAGGTCTAGCCGTTTTAGGTAAAGCGCCGACTTTCTGGGTGGAAAGGCCCACATGCGCTCCACGATGATTGGACCAAGCGCTTAAACTCAGTATTTGTAAGGCTCTTTTGCAGGCAGGACTGTCTGCGCGTCTGAAGGCGGCTGTCTGATGTTGCCGGAGCGGCAAAGAAATGGCGTTGGTAGAGATTCAAGGCAAGGCAGTCAGTTCAGGTTATCAGGCAGCTTGCGCAGGCAGGCCAGGCGCGGGGTCGCGGAAGGTTTAGCAGGATAAACCCAGACAGATAAGAAGATAACCAAGCATTAATTTTATTCAAGCACGGCAAGAATTCACTAAGAAGCGAGCCACATTGTACACGGGTGTCTTTGGTAGGTATACTGATGCTAGTTGTGGTAGCAGTGAGTGGTACTCTCCCCACTTGTTGCTCCGATGCTCAGTCTGGTGAACGGTCTCTCGCCTCCTCCAACTCTCGCAGATACATGGGCCGCGGTTACTAAGTCAGCTCGGCGCCGATCGCTGCTTAACCTTCCATACCATAGCACCGAGATGGTCGTGCACCTGGAACTCGCGCGACGCACCGACGTCGTTCTTGTTTTGTAGTCGACGACCGGGTAGACCGTGTAGAGTCCGCCCGTCAAGAACTCGTCCAGCTCTATCGCGGGCGCGCTTCCTGTGCGAGGCGGCGTGGCTGGCTCTCAGAAGGCGGTCGCCGAGGACGCCGATGCCGAGTACAGAGGCGGTCGAGGCAGTCTTGCGGAGATACAAGTCACTCTCACGGTGCGTGGTCGCAGCGATGGCGCTTCTGGTGTCGGCCATGGCCCCATACAAATCCTCTCGCGCAAAGAAAGGGTTTGGATCCCACTAATGCATGTGACGATGATTTCTAGTTTACTTCTTTGGCTGCAGTAGGCGCCTTAGCAGAAGCAGTCGATATGCATTGATAATCATAGACAGGGCATGAATATTGGCTGAATAAAATACCCACTATCCCAAACAAAGGCAACTAGGCATCAGAGGTTACAGGAAAGCATTGCATCGATGCTGCGTGGTTGTTTGGATAAGTTAAGATCCGGCGTGTTGCTATACCCTCACGGTCTTTCGCACAGTGTGAATACTGGTATTCTATGATCATCTTGCTGACTTGACCCATTGCCCTGTCAATGGCAAAGCTCAGCCAGAATGATCCTGGCTTCGTCTTCAAGTTCCCAGTTGCTCAGCATCGTCTCTAAGCTGACACGACGCATGCCAGTGATGAGCCCGACTACAATAGCTGCTCATGGATTTAAACCTCCCATTTCGCCATGTACCAATTTAGATTCTTCTTACACGCTCCACCGCTCCTGCGAATATCACTCCTAGTACGCACGCACACACCTTCCACAGCCCTCACCATGCTATCAGGCCCTGCGCTATACACCCATACCGCATCTGTTGCCGCGCCACTCTTCTCTGTCTCAATGGAAGTACTCTGTTCAGCCAAGCCTACGGCTTTCCTGATATGCATCGCCGGGTCAAGCCTTCCGTTCTGTGAACTCACATGAGTGATGAGCGACAATGCGGGCGTCCGTGCAGCAATCTCGCTAAGTGAGCGCCATTCTGCGATTGTGGAAGCCTCTTTGTCCCGTACAGTCCATACGATGGTGAAAAGACTGCCGCTGCTGGTTGCAAGCGCTTCTAGCCACCAAATAGCAAGACTGTATGCGCCTGTTAGGCCGGATCCGCCAACAATGCATAGCGTGTGGGAAGCTGTCTGGAAGCGGGTGTCGCGTGGTGGGTATGGTCCTTCTAGGCGTACGTCGAGCTGCATCCTGTCGGTGCGGTTGGGAACCATGTCGGCCAGTTTCCAAGTCCATTCCTTGTTGAGACTCTTTTGCTTTTTGCCCTGGGACCTTTGGAAGAGGAAAATTGGACCCGTGGTATTGGTGCTAGGTACTGCGGCTGTGAATGCGTGATTCTGCAGCTTACTGATGCAAGGGACATTGACGTAGTAATACTTGAGCGGGGAATTCATGAGAACGGTTTTCTCTGTAAGAAGGTCGTTGGTATTGTTTTTTTGTGCCCAGGAGGGGAACGAGATTCGATACCAATCTGCACCTGCGTTCTCAATGATTGCTGTCACTTTGTTGTGTGATCCGCCGGATTCTCCTGAGAACAAACGCATCCCTATGTCGATCACCCAAAGGAAAAGGCCTGGCAATAAGAGGTAAAAGTCTGTACTGGCGTGTATGCTGGCTCCAATGAAGATGGAAGTACCGCAAAACACGTGGAAGTAGTAGAACGTGTTATAGTTCTTTCGCCTTACGAATGGTAGAGATGTCAAGACTATTACTATGATAATCAGGAGGACGGCAATTCCATTGTATGTGGTGGTCGTGTACCAGAAGCTTCGCGCCTCAGCTTCTGCGAGAGTCATGGTCGGGTTCCCAGTGGCAAACGTATGGTCTTTCAGTTCACTTTCCGCAAAAGGAGCCATGGCGTATATCTGTTTTCCAGTCAGCATCAATTGTAAACGTCATTCAAGTATCCTGGGGCTTACCAGATAGGTAACTCCGTGGGCTACCACGGCAGCCGTGAACAGATAAGAAATAAGCTTGTGCGCGGCCATCAGCGTGCTCTGATGTATACCAAAAGCTCGACCCACCAAGCTGTTCCTTGAGACGGGTATTATTAGTAGGCCCATCAGAACGTCCGCATAGTGACCAGTGACTCCAGTAATTGTGAGTTGAAGCTTGGTCGTTGTCCAGTCTAATGGGTCCGTGCGCAAACCCCAGAAGTCGAGCAGAGGCTGCAACCAAATTGCAGTCGTAGCAAGCGTACTTCCAACTATCCATACAGATGCCAGAAGCCCGCCTACGGAAAGGCGCTTGTGGAGTATCGGGATCTCGAATGATAGACAGTAGGAGCTGAATGTTCGGAGAGAGGTGACATAGGATCGCAGGAAAAGGGCGGAGCCAAAAATAGCAAGCATGAGATAGAAGGTTCCTAGATGAATCTTTGTTTCCCGGTGCAGAAATTCCTCTGGGCATACCGTAGCGTAACATGGTGCATATGTTAAGCCTATAGTTATGCCAAGGAACCCGGTAGGAATCAGGACAATTGCCGTTATTTGCCTTGCTCGCTCCATGACTGATAGAGATGAAGTAAAATGCGCTGTGAAGAATTTGGTAGTGATGAGATTGAGTGCTTGCCTGTTGCTCTTTATATGCCAACATGCACAGCCGTAGAGAAGGGCCGTGATAGCCACCTTGTTCTCCAAGCCATAGGCGGTGTTTCACACGCTGCTCAAATTTCATGAATATCGCCCCGTAGATTGAGCGCAATAAAGGGAACGACAGCAAAAAGATCTTGGCGCCAACGCAAGACCTGGCCATGGAACAATTGCATCTATCTTGGCAAATCTGTCGACTGTGGCTTTGTCCCGGGGAGCTGACGCCTCTTCTTCGTCAGAGAAAGCGGGTTGGTCGTTAAGACCTTGGCATATAGACAAAGCTAGCTTAGACCTTCAGTGCGGAAAGCATTGGAGCATATCGTGCATTGTCGGCTTATTCGGTCTGCCTCGTCAGTCCTTATCTTTAGTACCGATAGCAAGCAGGAGCTAGCTTCTGGGTTTTTACAGGAAATGGGTAGTTGGGACTAGTGTGACGGGCGATATTTGCTCCAGGTCTACTCGGTGCTTGCACGGTTGAGAAAAGTTGTGCCGAGAGCCCGAAACCATTATGAGTGAGAATCTGGCCCACGTCTTGACACAGTGCGAAAACCATCCTTTCTGTCAAGATATTTATCTTCTAAGCAACTCTAGCTCTGCTGTAGCAACGTCGCTGCAGTTGTCGCTACTGGCTTTACACTATGTGCCCAGTTCTCAGTTCCAGCAGGTATCGTAGGAACCACGTTTTGAGTTACATAACAATTCGAATTTAGCTTTGGTGTCTTTCTTACATAAAGCTCCGCCACTCTATTGCGAGGCATTTTTTCATCGCTCTCGGCAAATTCATGCTCGGTCGTTTCTGTTCGGTTAGGTGAAATCACCGAAATTCGAATACGTATAGTTAGGAAGCAGCCACCGGAATATGCAGCTGGTGAAAAGGGACTGTGCGAGCAGACTTGATACAAATTCAGGTTTGCTAGACGTTAGCCAGGCCCCGGGTGTCTTCATTTGTCCAAGACCCACGCCGATCAACAACGCATTGAATCTTCTTCAGGTAAGGCTAATGACATTGAGAAAGGAAACAGCAAGAAATGCACAACACCGCTATCGCTGCGACTGAGTTCGCATAAATCTTGCTGAATAGAAAATTGCGTTAGCTACACGCCTTCGTCTAGGTTCAAAGTGTGTTTGATGAGCCATGGCCGCGGCCAGCGGACAAAGACAGCTTCCTCAAAGTTGCCAACCACCAAGCACTTGAGGGCTATGGTGCTTGTAGCTTCGCAGTCGCAGTTTCGCATTGGCAGCATATCACCATACGAGCCATTGTAGGAGGCCTGTGTCGTTCTTTTGTGGGTGTTGGTCCATGAGTTGAAAATACAAATGCGATGCTAGTCACAAGAATCAGTGACTCTACTACGAACTCGGCACTTGTTTCTATACGACCAAAGGACTTCCTGACCCCTCAGCAAGAGGGTAAAAGCTTCTACTTAGATTTTAGACTATAAAGAGGTTCAAAGCATGAATCACATGCATGAGAGATCTGTAATCCTTAGGCTATTTTCTACTAGTAGTGTCATGCTGTAACCCTTAGAACCCAAGAGTGCTAAGGCTTGAACTCTTCCTCTTCAACATCATAGGCCAGGGGCTTTTGTCCTAACCCCAACCTGTCCAGACTAGCCGTTTTATAAACCCAGAGTCCTCCTGAAATTGCCATCTCGCTCGCCCACAGCTCCCACGCGCCCTTTTTCCTCCGCACAGTGCCATTCCGCTCCGTTGTTTTCAACATCTTCTCCGTCCGCACCTTGCGCTTCTCCTCATACACCTGCAGCGCATCTTCCACATTTCTGTAGTGACTGTCCAATAGTTTCGAGAATAGGAACGCATCCTCTAAGGCCATGGATACGCCTTGGCTAGCGTGAGGTGGCATGGCGTGTGCTGCGTCTCCGAGAATGAGACAGCGGCCTTTGTACCATTTCCGCCCGGACGGCATTTTGTAAATGGGGTAGAATCGTACGTGCTCCGTTTTGTGCACGATATCACGAAGCATTTCGAGCCAACCAGAGTCTGAATCGCCCAAAACTTTGAGCAGTGTGGTTTTCACTGCGTCAATCTCTTGCTTGCTGCGCTCTTCCCAGCCGTCACGGTTCTCACCGTTTGATGGGATCGAGACTTCCCGCGAAAAGAACCAATACAGAGTATTATGAGCCTGATTAACAGGAGTAATAGCAAATAACCCATCGGAGGTCAAGGTCGTGTTCAGGCCGGTCATTGATTTCGCAGATGGTGTGAGCTTCGATGTTGATAGTAGGGAGTACATGTTCGAGATTCCAGTATACTGTGGCGTGCATTCAGGATCAACATAGAGTTTGCGAACGGCAGAATGTATGCCATCACATCCGAGAAGAAAATCCGCCGAGTCAGTCGTGCCGTCCGAGAACGATGCGGTGACGAGGTCATCCATCTCCTTTATGCTAGAGAGGTGTTTTCCATAATGTATGGGAATTCCAGCAGTGTTCGCAGCATCCAGAAGAACATCCATGAGATCAGTTCTTCGAATCCTCATGTAGCCGAATCCAGTGGTTTTCCGGCTCCACGATACCATGTCCATCTTACCCATAACAGCACCCTTCAAAGAGTGCATGATCAATTCTGTTGTATCCGCGCCCTTCGCTGCGAGCTTTTCGTACAGACCCAGTCGTTGTAGCAATCGGAGGCCATTCGAGGGTATGCCTATCGCCCCGCCAAGTGTGGTTGGCTCATGTCGGATTTCGTAGATCACACAGGAGATCTGATGGCTCTGCTGTAAACGGAGCGCTGTCAGTAGCCCTGCAGGTCCACCGCCAACGATTATAATCTGGAGGATGGTAAGTCACGCTTGTTCGGGTCGTCAAAGTTGCAACACTGCACCTTTCCGATACTATTCATTGTGTCTGTAAGCTGCGAGAAAGGATGGATAGGTAACTGAGATCAAGTACAAGGCTGGCTCTTTATCTGTTGATACAATAGTGTTGGCTGGTGTAGGGGAGCACCGGCATAAATCTCGGCCGGAAAGCTCGACCGTCGGTGAATTGAGTTAGCCGAAGAATTTGCCGACGACGGCAAAGCAATCTATCTCGCAACGGGGATCCACGCACCTCATCTGAAATTCTGACAATCTAATGCTTCTGCTACCGTCGCTATGCTCGTGCGTGCTGCAGGCAGAAATGTAATGATTAGGTGCACGTGTGTCGATCCCTGCACCGGCAGTTACTTCCTCCTTGTTGGGTTCGTCTCGCGGGTAGCCATTGGTGAGTCTTTCACAGTGGTTCTCAATGCTGCCTGGCACAATTTGGAGGAAAGGAAGTGGTGAGTCGACATTCAACATCAATGGGCCCAGTCTGTACTATGTGAGTGCGATGACATCGTCTGAACGACTAAATGTCTGGCAGAAATGAAACGAGAGAAACCTCCCGTATCACTAGTGAGAAAACCTTATAGGTAGGCCTGGGCTACATTCAGTCCGGAACAATGGAGTACTTGGTCTATGTGAGTGGTCTCGATATTTGCACAGTGTTTTTCCTAGCTATACTATACGAGTCTGAAAGAGCAACACTGCTTCCTCTGTTACGAAACATGGACAGAGCACCGACTCCCAAGCTGGCAAATTGGCCCCATAACCAGTGAAGATAATCCTCATGCTGACTTCTCTCTCAATCAAGAGAAGCCCACCGATGAATGCCTAGGTACTTCCCCAGGATCTCCTTGCGCGCCGCGTCTTCACTTTACTGCACATTCTCGCCGTCCTCATGTGCTGTCTGCTTGTATTTCCTCAGCTCGATTGGTAGAGCAAGGTACTTCCCACGCAAAGCTGCATATTGCTCCTGCGTCTCTTCCTCTTGCTGGCGGAGCTTCAGGTTTTCGCGTTTCAGTTTGTGGTTTTCGAGCTTGCACTCGCTTAATGCGTACTGCAAATCCTTCTTCAGCTTCTGAAACTCGAGTTCTTGCTTTTTCAACTTGAAAGCTACATCGTCTGCTGCTTGGCGTTCTTGGTAATTCGCAAGTTTCTTATAGCCGGCGTGTGTGTCCTTGAGCTCCTGATCAATCTCCTTGATCTTTTGGGTAAGCTGAAGCAAGAGGTCTTGACCTTCCTGCTTTTCGATGGCGAGTTTTTCGATGTGCGTTTTGCTCTGGTGGTTTCGATCATTGGAATCTGCTATCTTTCCCGTGATCCGCTCAACCTGTTTCAAGATGGCGTCTGTTCGATCAGAAACTGATCGAGAGAACACAAGGCATAGGAAGAGTATCAGACTAAGCACGGTAAAAAGAAGTACGACATTTTCAAGCTTGGCAATTCGAAGCTCGGCAGTTTGAAGCTCGGCAATGGTGGCGGTAGAATCGGAAGACATTGTGTAGATGTATAACGTCGAAGTTGCAAAGAGCGTCGATGTGATCTCGGAGGTAATATCTGACGGACGCGGATATTGATTTGTATCGTGCGGTTGAGTTTATGGTCTCTTTGATATATAGGGAAGAAAGGGCTGGGCCAGTTTCTTATATAGTGCTAGAGAGCGTACGTACTGTGTGTGGCAAGGGTTACCACTCCACAATGCCGGGGATTTCACTCGAAAAGCAAGACCCCGAAAGACATCCAAGCAAGCACCTTAGATCTTGGCAGCTGAGTTGAAGGGAGTGAAGACCTGCAGAGCTGTTTCGGTGACTGTCTGGATATTTGAACCCCGTCTTCCATAGAATCGATCGACAGCATCAGCTTCTTACCAGTCCATGTCTCTCTTCAGAGAAGTGTGATCGTCTAGGAGACAGTCTATAGGGCGAAGGAGTGGACTGAGGCTACTCAAAGAGCCGCTGGCTCATAAGTACTTTGGTACGCGTCGGCTGTTCCATAGGCATAAGGGATCTGTTCAATTTCGCAGCTATCATACATAGCAGTTTGAGAGCGAGGTAGTGGAGACGAGAAGGGTGAATTGAGTCAATCTATCAACGAGCGAGAAAGCTTCCTATATAGAGGCAGCGGGGCAAAGGGTCTTGCTTGAGCAACGAAACTATGGAAATCAGATGCAACACCTGAGGAGCAAGCTGCTAAGAAACAACAGAAGAGTAATCGATAAACCGGGAGCCCCCTTGGAGCAAGGAGAAGCATCACCTATTAGACTAAGTGTAATGCAATAATCTGCTGCATCAGCTTTCCTTGACTTTGAAACAGCCTGACTACAGTTGGGTGCAGGTTAGAACATCTTTGTCCTGGCAAGTCATTGCGGGCGTCATCGCGATGCTCCCGGATTTGGACGCGATGTGGGCTAGGACGGAGACTGAGCATTGTTTTGTTTTATCTTTTCAATTCTTGGGCTCACCATCGATATGCTCAACTATGTCTGTATTGAGACTGAAAAGCATGTATCTATGACTGTATCGCTCAAATGGGTAAGGAGACGTATTTGACCTGAATGTCACGTGTGTGACACAGTCTATGAGATGTACCTCAGCCCTGCTCAACAATGTTCCATCCTCTTCTCGCAAAACTTGCACGTGACTTATGAGAAAGAGGAAATAACCGTGACAGCCACCGAGAAGCCGAATCCGCATGTTTTGTGATGATAAAGACAATGCCAAGTGGGAGCAATACAAGGCCTACCTCAAAGTCGTCGATCTCCGTCGCATTGCCCTAACATGTGTAGCCTCCACGAGTTCCGATTGCTGGCGAATATGCAGAAATTGCTGGAAACAGCTACGTGCTGCCATCGCCCCTTCTCTGCAACCTTTCTGCCTTGTAGCTTCCTCGTATTGTGAAACAACCCGGGACTACCTGTATCCGACCGCTGTATGAGCCCGAGATAGGAGTGAAATGTCGATCAGGGCGAACGCCGACGCCGGCGTTGCCTTGCCTGGCAATCAGAACAAGTGCCTACACCGCCGACAGCAAGAGCGCGACGGATGAGTGAATTACAGTTATCACATACACGACGGCCTTGGAGTGTATCAGTAGGCAGTGGCTGAAAGGGAATTGATATAACCTACCACAACATATCGTCTCATGCTGTTCTTCTGGTAACAGGTCATCCTCACAAATCTTGCACACGACAATCTCGCCGTCTTTGCCTCGTAATTCTGCAGCCTCTTTTTGCAGGTTGTCATAGAGCGCCTCATCGTAACGCTGTTGAAGGATCGCCTGTGCCAGCCACGAATGCTTGCCATGCTCCTAGACCGCTGTAAGCAGAGGCAGACCTGCTGTTCAAGGGGAACTTACGGCATGCGGATTCCTCCTGGCTGTTTTTCTTGCAGTGTTGCCGCCTCTGGCGATGTTGTTTGATTCTTTGACAAGCCTGTCATAGTCGATCCACTCGGCTCGAGTCAACGTGACCTTGGTCTTTGGATTGATGAAGATGGGAATTTGTTTGTTTGTTGAGATGTCATGATGAGCAGAGTGGCCGTGTAGCGCGGCACGAAAAGTGGATGGTGGAGGCGGCATGGAAGTCGTCTCTGTGCCTGGTCAATCAAGACGGGCTTCTGCCTTTGGGTCTGGAACAGTTGATGCGCGGAAGCTGTAGACCGAATTTTAGATAGCCCAGGTCGGATGTTCTCGTGTCTCCTCCTCAACTATAGTAAGCTCGAAGGCGTGGACCGACCTTGACCTGCGTGTATCGATGGGCGACTGCGAAAGTCGAAACGTCTGAGGAAGAGGTAGCTGATCGAGGTTGGCGCGACGCGAACATGAGGTGAGAGCACGGTCGGATCATGTGACGTCAGGTTTATTGTCTCTCGGTGAATGAGAGCATGATTGGCGCGATGCTTCAGAGTAGCGCGATGTGGATAGCCTCCAAAGTGGCAGCAAGCCGGTGGATGTGGCAGAAAGGATACACATCCAGCTTGGAGATCGGTGCGAGGTCGAGGATAGAGTCGTCTCCAAATGTGCATTGGCCACTGGCCTACGTCTGAGTGCCACTGCAGCGCCTATCCATCCCTTCGAAAACCTGGAGAAGTGGCACAATTCCAAGGTTCTGAGAGGCTGTGGTACCGTGCCTGTCGATTCTCAGATCTGGAGTAATTGTCAGTCAGACTAATATGGTGGCGTCAAATGCTTACGTGATCTGCCGTGGCCATCTTGGATGCAATATCGGTGGAGGCGGTGATGTTCCTATGCGAAGCGATTACGATACAGTAAACAACAAAGAGCTTTCGATAGGGACAGTAGAATGGTAGAAAGTTAAGCGTCAAGACTTAGGGATACAGAGGTCTTTCTGTAGAGCTAGTTAAGATGCCATAGCCCATCACCCAGCAACTCGCAGTCTTGACGAAGTCCCACATCGTGTAGCCATCGAGGCGCTGCACTTTGACACCCTGGGGGTCGTCTCGTATTCGTGGGATACCTCTTTCAGCCGAGTCAGTAATCGTGCCTGCAGATAGAACTCAAGCGCCAAAGTGAAACTGGACAAGTGCTGATTGGGAGAATTCTGAATTTTCGACTGCTCGTTCCGGCCGTGAGATCTCTGCTCAACGTCTCAGCAGCTTCACAAGTTGCGACTACATCTCGAACAGCAAGCACCTGCCTTTTCAGACTACCGGTACAGCTCATCTCAGCGCAGCCTTGACCAATCATGTTGTGCCGAGGCCCTTTGGGGGGGGTGAAAGATCGAGGCCGCGTTTGCACTAGTGTGGGTAATTCGCCAGTTTGGTGTTCGGAGAATTGCCCTGAACTGCCCTCCAGTTTGAACGACGTGCAGCAACCCCAGACATGCATTGACATGTTCAGCATTTGCAGATGCACGGAAAATGATATAATTTCCACGTCGTCTAAGATACGTCACAGCGTCTGCCGACCGATCATGTGCGCAAAGATTCTGCAATGTTCGCTAACAATAGCTTCAGCACTGTGCTGTGAGGCCGCTTCCCTTTGGTGTTCATGCACGCCACAACAGTGTGCGTGAACAGTTTCAGACAAGCCAAAATGCAGAACTGTAGACGCTTCCCGGTCTTGCGATGATCTGTCGCAGCTACAATTTTCGTTCTAAGCTTCTCACGCGACGCGACGTGACACCAAACACGGCGCGGACAGTCGCACCCAGGAAATAGCAATCTATTCACGACGCGAATCATTCCGTTCGCCCCGTAATAGCTCTTCCCGCGACGTAGCTCCACGGCTGAGTGTCAAGCTTGTCCGACTACCAGATCTTGCTTCCCGTGCTAAACACCCGGGCGATCAACCTTCCTACCGCTGCAACCAAAGCCGTACCGCAGACATGTAAGTACAGCAGTGCCGCTGCGTTTCTCACAGCCCGTTAGCAGAAGACCGCGATGGTTGTTCTACATAGGCGTGCTGTCGCGAAATGCAGCCACGTGCCACTCGCCAGCACCCAGCTTCAGATTAGATGCAGGGCTGAATCCATGGGGACGTGCTCCTTGCGCCACGGCACGCGACCACCACCAGCGCTTTACGAAGCTGATAGAGCGTTTCTACGCGTTTGCAAGCCCGGGACCGTCGATACAGGAAGGCAGCGCACACAGCTGCGAGCGAGCTGGCTGTACTTGGTATCGCAGCTCGACTTACGTGAGCGACGCGATGCGATGCGACTCGACTCGAAGCGATCCGTACGTACCGGCCGAGGAAAGAACAGAGCAGGCCGGACGCAAGGAAGGACGCAAAGAACGGCGGTTGAACACGGCAAGAGAAGGCACGGACTCTTGCACGGCAGCTAGGGGAAAGAGCGGCGCAGCTCGTTTCCTCCCTTGCAGCGCGCGGCGCATCGCCACGACGGGTCGAAGCGAGCACGACGCTGCTCCACCTGCACGGAAAGCTTGTCTTGACTACGATACAAGCAGGCGAGACTCGGAGACTGGTATCATCTGACGGCCTAAAGGGCAAGTAGCGAAGGTCAAGTCAGGCCACGCCGTGGACATGCAGGTAGACAGCATAGTACAAGCGAGCCCAGCATCTCAGACCACCGATTTGCGCATTGCCGGCGATACCACGTGAGATGCGTCATGAAGCTACTCGGCTGTACTCTGATGCAATGGCCTGTGCAGATGACCCGCTCAGCGAACAGCCTCTGCACACGACACCACGCGGTGGATGCAGTCTATTTCTCCGTCCTGCAGCTGCTAGCAACGCCTTCTTCAGTATCTGGTAGGCAACTGCTACGCGCTAGGAATTACTTAGGGCTAGGAGTGTTGTCGTGCTTGTAATGTCTGCTGGAAATGGCAAAGTGTCTTCTGCCTCGGCTAAGTGTGCGAAGCGAAGAGGAGGGTCTGGTGATGGAGTGCATCAGGGCTTCAGCGTTGATGACAATGACATGCAACGTTAGGCTCGAGAGCGAGTTCACCGACTGCCAACACAAAGGTAGCTGAAGGAAGAGAAGGAGCAGCGTGCAGTAGTAGACGCGTTTGTCAGCCAAAACCGCAAGATGGACCAGGGAAGTGCACAGATTTGATGGTGTATCAATTTATTAAGCCGATGCTAGCTACCTGGTTGTCTTCCATCCTCATGCTTCATCCCCCTACATAATGGCTGTATTGGCTGCGGCAAGGTACCTGTGCCAAATCCATCGCCGTCGCCGTCTCGACTGCGCTGAGCTCGGCTATGTGCTGTACTGGGATATGTAGATACAAAGATCGAGTCATGGACTCGGTCTCTCTTCACCACGCGCTTCCTGGCGCGCCCAATAACTTTCCACCGGCAGCCACGCCTTTGAGCCTCTCCATTTCTTCCGGGCCTTCTTCGCTAATTCTCCTGATGGCCTCCGACTCCCCCTTGACGCTTCGCTTCTGCAGCCGGCGTCGAGGGTCGTCTTCCCGGCCATGCCAGCAGTCTCGTCGAAGACGGCGGGCCATGCGTTGATGCGCGGCAGTATATTGGATGGCTGCCCGTTCTGGCACGCAGCTGTAGATGGCGCGCTCTTAAGGCTCTCGGCGAGCGTGTGGCAGATCGTCGACCAAGTCGCTGCTTATGGTTGTAGTATGCTGAGCTGGGCACGTGCACTCAGGGTGGCTTCAATTCGTCGCCTTGTCCGAAGATGGCGTTCCAATATCGCACCGTCTCCTCGGTGGAGCGCCGGGGTCCTCCCCAGCGACACGGCTGATTGTCATTGTTGTATATTGTGACGCTTGGGCTAGCCTTTGCGCGCTTGGGCGCTGGTTCGTTGTTTTGTACGAGGTCGTTGCGTCGTTCGACGGGCGCGTATTCGTCCTTCGACTTGGTGTCGGCCTTGCGCTTCAGGCCAATGTTTGATGATGGTGGTGCAGCGGCGAGAGACGAGAATGTATTCGAGTTCTGCGGATAACGACGGAAGCCGCCGTCCCCGGTCGGTGGAGGGGGAGAGGAAGGTCGAGTGTGCCTTGACGGCCCGGCTCCAGAGTCAGCACCAGCACCAGCACCGGCACCAGCACCAGCACCAGCGCCAGAGGCGGTGTCCTGGTTGGATGAGAGCACCTCTTCCAGACGCCTTTTGAACAGGCGGTCGCCCCTGTCGTACAGTGTCGAGAGACTGAAGAGGTCCAGCTTCAGCCTGTCGACCTCTGCCATGTGCGCAGGCTCAGGATCGAGGACCAAGCTGGAGCCCAGCAGCCTGCGAGCGTGGTACAGCACTGCGCCCGGGTCCCCGTGCCACACGAACTCTCTCGTCTGCTCGACTGTGCCGGCGATCTTGTAGTCCAGCAGCGGGTATGCCACGTACGTGGGACCGCAATACGAGTCCTTTGCCAGCTGCTCGCAGTACTCGGCATACCGATCCGCCGTGACGGGCGGGCGGGCGAGTGGACGCGCCACGCGCCCGACCTGCGCCTGCCATTTCTCCTCCTGCTCGACAAAATGCTGCAGGTGTCTTGGCACGATGACCAGCGCGGCGGTGCTGGCAGCGTCGAAGGCAGCGTGGTCGGCCTGGCACAGGACGATGGCGTTGTTGTAGTCGGCGGGCGAGTCGATGCCCACCAGGCCGCGGCGGCGGTAGCGCTCAAAGTCGACGTCGCCGGCGCGCTCGAAGACGTGGGCGACGTGGAGAAAGTGTCGCACACCGCAGACGGTGCAGCCGGCGTAGGCCTGCCTCAGCCGTTGGCGGTGGCTGCGGGCGAAGTCGCTCGAGGCGCGCGAGGCCTTGGAGGGCGACGACGACTGCGAAGCGGCGTCGTCGTCGTCGTCGTCGTCGTCGCGGGCGCGCTTTCTCTTGTGCGACGAGGGCGAAGAGGGCGCGCTCGGCCGCGAGAACTCAAAGTCGGCGGCCGGCACGTGCTGGCTGGGCCGCGGCGGGGCAGGCGAGACGGTGAAGGAGGACGAGTCGACGTCGGCGGCGAGCGACAGGACGTCCGGCGTCGTTGCGCCCTGCGCAGCTGCTGGCAACGCTATGCAAGGCGCGCCACTCGAGTCCAGCGGGCGCGACATGGCCGCCAACGGCGCTGGTGGCGAGCGCTGCCCTTTCGCCGTGTCGTGTTGGCGTGAATATCGAGGGCGGGCGGTGACGCACTTTGGTGGAGCTGTCTGTGTTCAGCCACAGTGGCTGGTGTGAAGCGCTGCCCTATGCACGTGACATGCTGTCCATCAGACACTCTGCAACACAATCTTGCACAGATAGAGTGACGCTGATAGTAAGCTACTAGAAGAACGATCCACCTTGCCTGCAACTCATTGCTGGATTCGCCCATCATCATCATCATCACACGCAACGCGCCACATTGACCACTGCACTCTAATATGAAGCGCTGTCGTATTGCTGGGGAACGCGGTTGAGCTCAATGCACGCTCGCGTCAATGGCCTCGGCTTACGCATCACAGAGAGCCTCGACTGTGCCCTTCGTTACTTGCGATTCGGCAACGCCGTGCGAACCATGTGGGTGGATGCCATGTGCATCCACCAACACGATCTCGACGGGCGACGCGCTCAGGTCAGCACCAGCCAGCAAAGACCCTATCGTTTACATCGGTCGCTGGTGTTTGCCTTGGAGAGACTTCAGGCAACGTCAATGCTCACCACGGCGTATGAGACAAGGAGCTCAACGACATAACAGTGGTGAGACGTGCCTATCACCATCCACTCAGTGTGCTCGGAATCCCAGTAGAAAAGGACATTGCTGGGTTTCTTCATCCCCTTGTCCTGCAGAACCCAGTCGTTGAACCCTTCGCAAAGATTGTAAGACGAGGTCGCCGAGGTCGTCCAGCTTCCTGGTTCTGAATCGGAATGGTCATCCTTCCAAGCACCAGGGATGCGTGCCATGCGGGACCCGTACCTGGAAGTTCCGCAACCTCGAACGATATCAATCGAGAACTTTTTGCTGGATCATCAATATTACACACATCGCTGGTCACTGCTGGGGTCATCTTTCTTTGGCAACGAGGTCTGGAAGATTCATCACAACACAAACAGATCAGAGAATAGGCCAACAGACGAAATGGTCTGGAGCGCCCACAACGAAAGGTCGTCGAGGTGCGGAAAGAATCCCACATGGATGAGTCCCGAGGGCTACGGCATGCAACAGTATCGAATTGTGTAAGACAGATGCCCAATCTATCCCCACTGAACCGAAGAGCACCACTCAGCTTGTTCGTTGATGTCAATGGCATCAGAGCTCCTCACCATAACAAGGGACCTATCCATCACCACCACCAACTCTCTCACCATCTGCCATACTCAGGGGCCGCAGAAAAGCAAAGCAGGTAGCCGGCGCGCTCTTATTCTCCGCCGTCTGCCTTCCCTTGCGTGAGGTGATCCAACCGTGCATGCCCTGCGCGATTCTCTGGAGCAAAGTCTCGTGCTTGTAAGCGTAGCTCTACCACGACCTTCGCGAACGTTTTCAAAGCTGGTAGATGCGACTTGACAACATCAAGGAAAGTAATCTCAAGGCTCACAAGTAGGCTAGGTGTCAGCTCATCCCTCAGCACCGCGCTCGCTGCCGGAGCGCCGACCTTCGAGGCGTTGCCATAGCCCAATTAAGAAGGCGTGTCCAGAACTTCTCGTCCAGACGCGCGACGAACCTGCCAACACAGCTCAGAACACGACAAATCAGTAGTCTTGTAATGAATTCAAAGACACGTATGCCGAAGGTCTCAATGGCGATTCTCTGAACGGTTGGAGACGGCCGCGGACGTCGTGGCAGAGAGCGCGGTGGCTGCACAGGCACCCGCAAGCGCCAGGACGCCATTGGCGACGTCAAGAGCCTATAGAAATAAGCTACATGCAACAACAAGAAGTACATGTCGCCGCGAGCGTGATGACGCTAGCACATGTGCCTGGGGCGGATATCAAAATCTTCTTTCTACAGCCTGCCGCAGCAGCACGGCCAAGTCTGGGCTGCCTTTTTTGACTCTGACGTATGGCCTAAGCAGGCACCAAGTGCAAGTGTGCCACGTGCTAGCCGGTGAGGGTGAATCTTCAGACCTTACAAGCACGTCCGTTGGGAGTGGCTACTCTGCATCACGAGATGGAGGTTGGCCAAAGGGATCGTGTTGATTCAGGGAGAAACGGCGGTATGCCATGGAGCTAGATTCGTCACACATTTTTGTTGGGCTGATGATCACACGTTTGCAGCACATATCAACTCTTGTCCTGGATTTTATTGTCAGCGTAGCCAGAACTTGCGTCTCGGCTCCGTTTTCTTACTACCACTAACTACTCAACGACGGGAAGTTATGTAGAACATGATCTGTAGTACATTTCTGAAGAAATAGTCACAAGATACGGAGACCGTTATGCTACCAGTGTAGAGCTGATTCGAAGTGAAGGTGGAGCAGCTAGCTTGTCAGCAGCGGGTTCGCGAGATGGTCAATCGAGATGCAGGGACGCTCATGAGCAGAAATCAAACTATAAAGGTCTCGGGTGGAGTGTGTTTCAGATAGTCCATTATTACTCTGCTTTTCCAAATACAGGTGAGATTGTACATTGAATACCTTCCAAAGCGTGGTACCAATCGCAAGACGATCTTGCGCGGCCTGCAGGGAGAGACAAAGAGATTACACTCGCTTCATTACATCCAAAGGCAAAGATGCCGCAGAAAGCAGTGCTGGTGCTCCGAGCGACATAATGTCCAACCGTTTGTGACCGCCCGTCCATTCTTGCTCCCATCTTGACTGATCGCGGCCGCAGAGCTCGAACTCAAGACGAACTCAGCGCTCGAACTCAAGACGGGCTCAGCGCTCCAGATGCTTTCCTTTTCTTCGCCCAGTTCTCCCACTCATCAGAGTCGTCCACATCCACAGTAGGCCTCTGCGCATCCACGTGCAATCCTTGTGAATGCTTCTTCTGCACTGAGGCAGTCTGCGTGCGCTTGCGGACTAGCTCTGAAGGACTGGCGTAGATCGTGATCTCGTCCTGCATGTGGTTTTCGCCGTTCTCATCGTGGTAGCGCTGTCGATGCGTGGTCTCGTCCGGGCCTGTTGATTGCGCATCCATCCTCAGCGCTGGAAAGGTGACACGCTCCACATTTGCTGACACTGGGACTTTGACGCCTTGGCTCTGCTTCATCCTGCCCTCCCACGTGGCGTCGTGTTCGTCGTTGTAGCGTATCTCTGGGACTGGGAATGGTAGCGGGAGGCCATCATCATCAGCCCAGACGCAAACCACGCGCTGTGGCTCTTTGTTGGGGTCCAGACGCAGCAGCGCTTGAGTGAGAGCTTCAACAAAGTCCGTGTCCTCGCTGAGGCCATACACCCATGGCGAACCTGGGTATGTTCGGAGGCACTGACCCTGTGTCTCGACGATATGGGCCTCCGTCTGATCCTGTGCGGGGCTTCGACCTTTGTTTTTCATTTTTGAGGAGTTGTGTGAAGGCAAAGACGATCTGTTGCACAGGAGGACGAACAGACGAACGAATGACATGCAAGTCGACCGTGGCCCGAGCTCCATACCTGATGCGGTTAGGCTTAGCGCTTATACTTTCACCTTACACAGACTGGCAAGAACACGCTAAGAATACCTCTATCCCTGAATTCCCCGCATCGCCGAGTTGATCACCCTTGATTTTCGAACTCTGTTGATTCAGGTTGGCTGCACACTAAGAGGCGGACCTTGGCGGTTTGCCTGTGTCGACAAGGGCTGTCAGTCTCAATGTGCGCAACCTCGGCTTCATTCCATAGGACTTTTCGCACTGACGATGAAAAGTTTCACCAGGTTTTCCGTCACGATCTGACCAAAACTTCCTGCGGTCTGGTCTTTGACCTTGCCCATCATCCGGACGGAAGCAAAGCGCAGTCTGCGCCGACTGTCTGTAAAACCTGATGCGATCGTTGGTATAGTACGTTCTTACGATCTCAAAACAGTCCTCCTGACGATTTGCCGACTCCCTGGATTCGATGTCTAGATCACGCGCCGTGACAGCTCGCAAGTCTTGTCAGCCGCCAGCCCAAGTCCCCGCCAACCACAATTGTCGCCGCTTCCTAATTGTCTACCATGAAGCTGTACGCCGTCTTCTTTCCAACTCAAGACAAGGCAAATATGTTGTTCTTAGAGAGCAACCCAATCAGCAAGACCCTATCACATCACGAGCACTACGATGCTTATGGATTGTGAACAAGTTCGATGCAGAGGCAGGCGGGATGGGCAAAACGGGCCAATTTCCTCAGCCTGGATACTCTGAAGATTGTTGGCTCGCTGTCGTGGATGATCGGCTCCCGGGTGCATGTAGACTTCCTGCTGAAGGGCTCGATCAAGTACAAGACAAGCACATCTCTTTGAGCCTTTCACGTTCCACTGTTCGAGTCATGGTCAGTATCTGTCACCCTAGTATCACGGGCATTGGGGCGGATGGAGTGGCACTGGAAGGAAGCGTGCCGCCTTGCAATCCGTCAAGACGTATCAGGGTCGGTAAAGTGGATTAGGGTTTCAGTCTTATTCAGGTTGATGATCCAACTCAGTGGCGCCTGAGCTGGGAGACCTTGCTCCAAAATACGTGGCCCGAGGGAGCTGGTCCAGCCCAATGCTCGCCATGTATCCCACTCCGGCAGGTGTGCAGTTCGGCCCTGGTATGCCTTGAGGCGCCTCGGGACGAGAAAGCGTGGTCACACATGGGCAGTGCATAACAGGCATGACCAATTTGTCTTCATAAAGATCATCGACCCCGCCAGCACGAGCTCCAACGACGTCCAGACGATTCAGGACCTTTTTCTGACCCTCAGCACGCAGACCACGTAGCATCAGTGTTTCAATGTACTCCAACTGCAAGACGCGCAAATATAACGAGAGACAAGACCTGCAACCCAACAAGTCATTGGCAAATTAAGTTGTGCTCCAACCGCTGGTGCCTTACATGTTGCAGAAGCATCTGACAACTCCGGGACTCACTAAGCGCGCGAATCATCCTTCTGAGGGGAATTCTTACGGGTCTCTGTTCCAGGCACAACGCTGGTTTGATCCACTGTAGCTTACAATCCAACTGCATCGGCGTTTCAGATCGTCAAGCACACATCGCAGCTGTCACAAGTGCATCGCTTGTGAGCCAGGCGAGATGCTGCCTCCGGAGGTTGACTCCACCGCACTGATCGATTACATAGCGCCCGAACGTCAGATGAGGACCTGCAATCACTCAGTCCACATGTGGTCTGCAGCTATGCTGGGTTTGAAGATCATGTGCGATGACGCCTTCCCCATAGATCTCGTCGTCAATCCAGGGCAGAGGGATGCCGGGACGAATACTTCAAGAGAGGGTCCAGTTCTTCGACACTGAATCGATTATAACATAAACAATGCGTGCAGATGGTCAGCAGTCTGTGCTGAGATGTCAAAGGGTGGTATTGCACATGAGGCATCGATCGCGGTCGAATGGGTAAGTGCTTCAAGCAGCAAAGATTGCACTGAGTGCCGGCAAGGCATGGCCGGAGAGGCCGGGAAGGCCGGGAAAGCGTGGTGATGAAGCTGCATCTCTTGGGTAACAGGCTTTGGGGATTTAAAGCCGGCATCTCTGTGCTTGAGGATGCGTTATGAACACGGACAGAAACGAAACAGGCGTGCACCAATTCAGCGGTGACCTCTACCCAGCCAAATCACAAATTATCTATCATGCGCTACCCACTAAAACACAACAGAGGCGTCGCGCATTGTAAGTTTGCGAATGCGCGGTTCGGTGGGCGAGGCGAAAACTTCACCTCAGCGGCACACCGCAACGCAGTTCCCAACCCAAGCCAAGCGGAGGAGACGAGGGAATGGCAGCAAATATAGGATGTAGATGCTGTGCACAGGATCCACTTGGTATTCAAACAGCACATGGACGTCTCGGCAGAGCGCGTCTCGTCTCGCAGTGGCGGGCCTCCTCATGTGCATTGGAGCAGACGGTCAGCGCGTCGAACAAGGCAGGAGCGATGACTGGCTGAGCAAAAGATCCGCGCGACTCAGCAAAATCTCCTTCCCTGGCTTCCAGCGATAGGCTTGTCAACGCCCTGTGCACTTTTGTTGGCGCGACCTCGTACCACCTTGTGTCATCTCATGTCATCTCACTTAACTTCTCCACACGCATCGGGGGGCCACAGCTTGATCTGCGAATCTGTATGTAATTGAGTGCAATGGACACGATGACAGCAACAACGATGGCAGGAGAGACGCTTGAAGACCATGTATTTGTAGATTCTGAGCATGGTGTCCAACTATAGAGGCGACTATGTAGCCAGAAAGTTAATTTTGGAAGGCACTAGTGGCAAGGTCGGTCAACAGGTGGAGATGTGGAATCACGTATCTGCGCCGTAGTCCGTGTTCTCGTTGTGCGCCTCCTCGATGTGCTCTCCTCGGTACGCTCTTCCTCCACTTGTTCTCCCTTGGTCCTCACCAGGGAGTGTTGGCATTCAGAACTGCTGATCATTTACCTCTGTCGCGGCACCATGGTAGCACTCAAGTCGCGTAGCCAGCATCTATCTTGCTGGCGGCTCGCACAGCCACACCAGCACTGCTCGCTGCATCGTTGTTATGCTGGTCCGCCGGCATCACAGAGAGGGTGTTGATGGAGTGTGGCCATTTGAAGAGCACAGCACGTAAGTTTTCTCCACAACTACGTGCGAAAGTATAGCCGCTGACATGCCTGGTCTTCTCTTTGGAACTGCTCAACCCTTCCGAGTGGTCCATCTCGTCCCGGCGCGAAGAGAGATAACCCCTCTCGCAGGCCCTTGCTGCCTCAATCTTGCTAGGCTATGCCGGTCTCGCTAGCGACTTGTTGGGCTTATCATCCCCATGGTGATGTGCGGTACGTCTGTTGTCGTCGATCCTGTACCCACGCCGAACCCTGCGCGATGTGCCTGGTATGTTGGCGGTGGGAGGACGCGTGGCGGCCGATGTCGCAGACAATGTCTCCTTCAACATGCCATTCGCAGACGGTGTTTCCTGAGGCACGCCCTCGCCCATTCGAATTCTGGCCACCCCTTCATCAATATCTGGCTCAGTTTCACCATGTGTGGAGGACGTGCGCGATTGCCTGATGCGCATACGGAGCAGTCAGTCGTTCGGAAGCCGGACTGTACGCTGAATTGCAATTTGGTCTGATCGTAGGTCAACAGCAAATCGATCGTGGATATGTCCGTGTCTGTTGGAGATTGCAAGCACTTTTCGACCTTCCAAGTGCTTAGTTTCGGCCACGATCGGGTGCTTGGGCATCCGGGGCTATCGCCGTCAGCGACTGACGACGGCGACTCAGAGGTTCAATGTCCAAGTGAAGGTAACATGGATGCGGGGTCAACGTTGTGCAGAACAGCGCCCGCACCGTTGCCGACTAATGGGGCAGCGCCGGCGGGTGCAGCCAGCGCAAGTGCGCGTTAGAGCCTCGGCAAATTGTTGGGCGATTCCAAGTCAAGTAGCGCGACCCTCGTGAAAGCGGCGTCGCACTGAGATTCGGCCTTTGCGGAGTGGTGTTGTAGACTTGACATGGCTGCAGCGCACGACCTCTACTTGTGTGTGGCCTGGACGCGCGTACTGGAATGGTCGTGGTTGTATGGAGACGGGGACAACGCACGCAAAGAGACGGTTGTGGACATGTTGCGAGATTGTGGGGGTGTTGTTTCCTTGGCCTGATATGGCGATAAGATCCGAGAGCATGCTGAACCTCGACACTCCCCAGCTTCAATCACGTGATGCCGCGCCGATCCTCCTCGTCCTCGACCTGGCTCCTGCCAACTCGGCGCGCTGATGACGTCCACATGCAGCCACACAAATGAGCTTTTCGAAGGACTATGCCGCCGAAATCTATGGCTGCCGTTATCTTCGGCAGCCAACATGATGATAATATTGCATCCTGTACTCATAAATAACAGAACTCGAACAAGACCGCCCGAAGAAAGACGCGAAGCATGAGGTGAGGTCTGGTCAAGGTTTGGACGCGAAGCTCGCTAGTCAGGGCCGGCGCGGTGTCTTGACCAGGCGCTATGCCCGCGTCTAGTCGTTACCTCACGCCTTGCTATTGGTCGCTCGTCGGTCCATGCACTGCGTGTCGTCCATCATCAGCCGCCCGTCAGCTCGCTGTCTGGATAGCGCTTCCTTATGGCCGATCCTCAACAGCAGATTAGACGGCTGTGGCTGATTGACTCGAGCCGTGTAAGGAAGGAACCATCCGAAAGTTCAATCCTGCGCAATATGTTGGACAACTCTACGACGCACTACCCTGCGAGCTAATCAGGTCACTTAAGATCCGGACATGTTCATAATACAGCGCGGATGCAGATGACTGAGGTTGAGGCAAGACGCTATTGCAATGCGTGGACGCAGGGATGATTTACTTGAACAACCGGTTCAGCACAGCAGATAGCGCAGAATTGTCGGGACAATGGGCTTTCCCTTTGTAGAATGTGTGTTTGTATCGATGCATTTGTAGATTTGAGTAGGTACAAGACGGTGAAACCCCGCGGTTCCTAGTATCAATCTCCTCGATAGTATATGTGTTGACTCGAAAGTGACTTCATCTGGGAGACGGCTCCCGTCTCCATCTCGTGGTCTGCGACCCCAAGCTCCTGATCATCTCCCAGTGCTACCTAACGTCACTGCGTGGCGCTTGTTATCAGCGGTTGTGTCGTACAGTCGCACATCAGTGCACTGCGTCTCGGGTTCTGGTCTCGATATCGCCAGCCTCCGGTGCTCAGACCACCAGAGGTAGACCTTGGATCGTCGCCTCGTCATAGTGCGCGATGGACGACGACACCATGGACCCATGTAAGGCTGTCACGGTGAACGGCCGCATTTTGGAGGACTTTAAGCTGCAGGTCAGTTTGAGTATCTTCAAACTTCTCCTTTTTGAGTCCAGCTTGGCCCGAACATGTATCGTGCCCTCTTTCTGGCAGAAGAAGTGGCCCCACTCACATGCAGATGATATTGGTTACCGGCAATACTGTAATGACTGAGAATCACGACGACCTCTACCACAGCTTGAAGATGGCTTTATGGGTGAAATGGGCGGCAATTGAGGTACGAAGACGTCTATCAACCATTTGAACATGGTCTCGTCAGCGAGTATAGTGGCCATGAAGACCCATTAGAGCATTTTGGAAATGTTGAGTAGTGTTGTCATAAGCGTGGTTCATTAGTGTCGAGGCAGGTGCACACGCTCGGCCTGCTAAAAGCCACGGTTGATGTTCTAACACGCGCAAGCATATTGGCAGTGGTCATCAATCGTAGCGGAAGTGGAGAGTAGATTTGGTAAAGATGCCTATGTATACATGAAATAAGTGAATCCGAAATAGAATGATTCCATGACGACTGGGTCTACAACGCGCTGACGTCCAAAGAATGAATAAGCACCTTCTAACTCTTCACCCAAACAGCCGCCGCCTAATTCTCCGCCATCTCCCGGGTGAACTCGACAAAACGAGCGTTTTTCTTGGCCGCAGTAGCTTTAAGATCGGCAATCGTCGTCGCTTGCTCACGTATAATGGCGTCCTTCTCGCGAGCCGACCGTGCCGCGGTGGCTCGGACATTACCAATGGCGACCTCGTGATCAAGGATGATCGCCATTCGTTCTTGATTGGTGTCCTGAGATCTAGCTAGTGCTGCCTCAAGGACTTGCACTTGGCCTTGCGTGTGAGCCTCGGCGGTTTCGGAGACGAGATCGGGGTTGTATAAATAGTGACAAGAGAACAAGAAGATGATGTTGAGACCGAGCATCGCCCCGATCTTGATGAATGACAGTATAAGTGATTGGCTGCGAAGAACAAGTTGCAGTTCGGTGTTCAGCAGCAATGTCATCGTCCAAATCCAGACTGAGATTCCAGTAGCAATCACTACCGGCAGACAACCAGCGTTCTTTGGCTTGGGTTCCTGGGCAACGGCTTTAGTGCTTGCAGGCATCTTGATATGCGATTGACGTGTGATCTTGGTTGGACTGATTGAAAGTTGGTAGGGTGGAAGAGGCTCGGTGTAGTAGTTGAGTCAGGAATTGATGTGTTGATATAGTGTCTGGATGAGTAGGGAGCTTCTTATATAGTACTAGGGCTCATCCAACATAGTGAATAAGCCCCAGATGACTGCTTTACCGATCTCAGTTTTTGGGGCACTTCACTGTCCGCTGCTCCATTCCTTGTCATGTGTCGTCCGGGGTCAACGTGACGACCTCTGACGTCCGAAGAATATAAGCCTAGTGCAGAATTCTTCTTGGACGCACCGGAACGAGAGCTTGCGATCATGGCCTACTGCGGGGGGATCGTACCCCAGGTGCAATCGTCGTCGGGGACAGAACGGCTACCAAGGGCCAAGTTTGGTGGAGCGTACACGCATAGCGTAATGAGAAGTATATATACAACGTTGAATCCTTGACTTTATACTGAACAGTGTATGCTTGTAGAGCCTGGTCGATAGACGTGAAGATCACAACATGCTGCCATCTCATATACCTGGTGAGGGCGTTCGCTGAAGCCTATAGTATGTATCCGCTATCGAAAAACTCTTCTTTATCTGATCAGTCGACCGGGAAACGACAAAGACACAATCGGTATGTGTCGAGAACGACCCGGTCGCGCGTCTATTAGAGCGCAGCATTGTTCAAAATTACTCAGACAAAGTGGCAATCTGTGGGCACCGCCTGACACGTCTTGTAGTGGATCACGTATATGCTGCGCACAGAGGTTACTCGCATGAAGGACGCTATTGTCGTTGTGGTCTTCCTGGACCTGCTCGATCCCCTATTCATCATCCATGTTTTGAATCAAACTCAACTCCGGCTTGAACCGTTCTACAAAACTTTTAAGACTCAATCAATAGACAAGACAACTTGCCATGATACTGCACGTACTAGCGTACGTCGTCGTCCTGTTCGCTCGCTCGATGTCCCAGCTTGTTTGATCTCTGACATACCCGAGGGCAAGGTTTGAGGTGCTCAAGAAAGAAGGTCTTCTATCTACGGGTTGGGAAACAGTTGCGTGCTGACATTCAAGGAATGAATGGCATTGTGCAATCTGCTCTGAATTACTGCTAGGCCCACACACACTGTCCAAAGAGCATTGTGTAGTGTGTCGGTGCGTAGTGTAAGGGTGACAACGCATGATATCGCACAATGTGTATCCGCTCGCAACTGCGTGTAAGTGAATCGCTTCCGCGCTTATGATAGTGGAAAGGGCGTGAAGCTGCGGTTCCTGACGATGACCTCGTGGAGCATAATAGAATTCGCGATGTGTCTCAGCCAAGTCTTGTTGCTTGCAGTGGCGGAGGCAACATCCTTTCGCTCCTCTTTGTTGGCATCGCAATTGAGAGGGCAAGGCTCGCTATCTTGTTGAGGGTGTTGATGTCCTTGGGATTGACGTTGCACTGGACGTAGGCCTTGACGAGGGCGGCTCAGCAGGCAATTACTGTGCTGTGACATCCTCCGCCATACTACGACGAGCGAGCGCCAGGTCGATTGCTTTGAGGAGCGTTTCTTCGTTGTTGACTCAAGGATAGCTCGTGATCGTGGTGTCTTAGTCTGGCAGACAACAAAATTGGGAACCAGAACGTCTATGCTCGGCAAAGTCGGCCATGTCAGCGACAAAGGCACAGACTGATCGCAGTGACCGCAAGACATCGCCTGACTCAGTCTGTGCCCATCACGGGTGTTGGAAAGAGCTTGTATTGTGTCTTGCCATGTCTCTGGTGAAGGGTAAGTACGCTACCCCGCGACACCCAGGATGTGACCTACTCCGTTTTCACCCAAGCAGCCATCGCCACAACACCACGTCGACAATCTAGACACATAAATTTTTACCCCACCAAGACGCGCACCCATACCTGACGACTTGATTCGCGTTGCGCTTTCTCCCACCGCCATCAACGCTCACGTGCCCGTTGTGCCGCATGCCTGCAGACTGGACCTCACCATAATCACCGCCCTCATGTCGATATGCCCTCCAACCTGCGCAAGCACATGATTGCGCATTGCAGCCGGCCGAAAAGCGACAACGGTACACGGCTGACAGGGTCGCTCGCGGAAGCGCGAGTACATCGTAGCGCTGCCGTTGCCGCTGCCGCTGTTTGCGTGTCTTGGCGCAGCTTTGATACAGGCACCAGCCTGACGAGCTTCGGCCCGGCTAGCTCAGGTACACCCGCGTTGCACAGTCGCAACCGAGCTTGCGTAGGGATCCTGTAGAGACAGAAGCACCTGAAACAACCACCGCAATACCGCCAGAACTTCACATGGCGCCGCTCGTCCCATCTGGCACCCCAATCAGATCGCTTGCGCATCTTCATTCAAGCGGCCCGCTGTCCGAAAAGAACCTCGTTTATTGCCGCTGACAGGGTTCTTTTCTACCGTACCACAAAGGTGTCTGTCACACAATTGTTTGCCACAATCGTCTTCACCGGTACTTTGCGTGCTCAATGCCTGGTGGCTCAGCGTCCGCGCAGAAATGTGGGGTTAGCGGCATAAGAATGATCAAGAAGAATTGTTTGCAAGCCGATATGAGATCCAGAAGCTTGGAACCGAGTGCTCTGCTTGACTTGTCTACGGTTGGCCTGTCCCACGTGCGTGTCAACCCCTCTTTCACTTATCCTCATCCACTTTCCTGCCAGCCAACTCGATCCCTCCTCACCCACTGCTGCCCGATGCCCCGGCGCTGAAACCTCTCGCACGCGTGTTCACGTCTCCGTCCACCGCCACTCCTTCCCAGCATCACCATCTGCCCGCGCACGGCTACTGCTTTCGCCACATTGACACCAAAGGTTGGCCAGCTCTTCATCTTGCGCGTACCATCATCAACACTGACATAGCGTAAAGATGTCCGACTCAAAGCCTGCTACTGCGCGCTCCAACCCAAAGATCATCAGCTACCGTCCAGACGCCGCAAGACTGCTACCCTCAACCTTGAGCCCTCAGCGCCCCAGAGCCGACCTCAAGCGTCCACGAGCCGAAAGTCCCGTCGCTGCACCCTTTGTCTCTGGCTCAGACAGCGAAGAAGGCGTCCTTAGCGTGTCTTCCCTGCGACGCTCCAAGCGCAAGAAGCTCAACGAGGCTGTGCAAGCATGGCTGGAGCTCGAAATGCTCGAGAGCAGTCTTGGGTGTTTGGACGAGGAAGCCCTTGTCGAAGCTGTGGCGGCAGCCATCTCCGAGCTGAAGGATCGCGCAGCGCTGTCTCGTATACCAAGTTACCCAGGTACGGTTACTCACCAAGCAGCAGTGCCCGCTGCTTCTGCGGCTCTTTGGCCTTGTTCTACTACCATGGCGGACCTTCCGGCCATGTACACCCTCGGGCATATCGATGAGCGCAATGGTCAAGCAGACGGCGTGCCCCCCTCGTCTTTCTCGCTGTGCATGGTCTACGACGAGCAAAACGATATTTCTTCCACCTCTGACCATGTCGCTCTTCGCGCCGCAACTTTCTCACCCGTCGACTTTGCGCCCATTGACTATTCGCCCGTCAGCAATTCCCCCGTCGAATATTCCCCCGTCGAATACTCACCTACCGACTTTGCGCCTGTCGAATTTAAGCCCATCGACTATTCGCCCGTCGAATACTCACCCACCGACTACTCGCCCACCGACTTTGCGCCTGTCGACTTTGTGCCCATCGACTATTCGCCCGTCGAATACTCACCCACCGACCTTGCGCCCGTCGATTATTCAACCGTCGACTTTGCATCCACTGACTTTGCACCCACCGAATTTGCACTCGCCCCCTCCTCAGCCGCTACCTCCTCAACCCTCGACTTTGCACCCGTCGACCTTGCACCCGCCCCCTCCTCTACCGCCACTTCCTCAACCCTCGACTTTGCACCCGCCTACTACCGAGCCGCTTTTCCCTGCCCCTGGGCACTGATTGGATCCACTAGAGTGCGAGTGCCAGACCACTGCTACAACACGACCCTTGTTGGGAAGTGGCTGGAAGACATAGACAACGGGGTCCACGCCGATGCTTACGCCGGCATCATCGAGGAGGATAGTGACATGGAGGGTGTTGATTGACTTGGCCCAGTATGCTGCTAACGGTGTTTTGGGAATTGGTCTAAACGAGGAGGACTAAGACAGCAAGGAGAACTGGGACGCTGATATTGATGACGATTATGCTTTTCAATAGCAGCCAGGAGGAGGACTTTGCAGTCTTCAGCACACGCCAACTGCAGATTTTCAGACGCGCACCATGTGGTGTTCGCTGGAGACCATGGCGAGACTGTCCGTAGTACATAGACCGCAAGGTCCGTACCCACTGCTGAGTATATCTTGAATAGATAGATTGTGGGATGCAGATCAGGTCTGGTAGATTTCTTATTTATCGCGTATGTGCATGAATTAGCTGCCATTTTCTCTACTCCACCAGATTTCGCAGCCTGCTCACCTGCCCAACAGGTAAACTCCCCAGCACCCTGCTAAGTGTCTGTCCCACTGGACATGAACTTCATGGTCCATCATGCTGTCCTCGCTGTTTACACTAGTGAACCTAGACCCAAAACATTCGCTCGATGCTAAGTGAGTAACTGGCATGTGTGCTATTGCCACATTGAATCACAAGTCTACCTCGCCTCTGAACCGCCGGATACGCACTCGCAGAAGTAGCTGCAGTAGGAAACGACGATGAGGTTCCGATGACTGCGTCCAATGACCACTGCGTCCAATGACCACTATGTCGTACTGCGCAAGGCTGAATCTGAGTCAGATGTCCTTGTTCGTACACAAAGACTGGTTGTCGCGTAAAGTTCAATACACTTTGTTGACCCTGCTTGCCGAGAGATATCGCTCACTCACATCGCGATTATTAGGTCACTGGCGCAAGACATGTGGTCGTTTTACCAGCGTTGGCCTGTCCAAGCGGCGCAAGAGACAATCGGTCTATGTGTCGTCATGCCTTCTACCACCGAGCTGCCTGGTCTGCACATTTTCTACGCAACAATATGAACAAAGAACAAGAATACATCCGCCAAAGCACTCCGTCGGTTCGTCCAAGCTACATTGGCTACACTGAGACCGAGTGACTTTTCTGCCTCACGAATGTTGGACCCGACGTCAATCTCAAAGCATGAGGCAAACTATGCATCGGGCATATTTGAAAAATTACATCCGCCAGGGAATCAATGAATGTTCGAGTGTTCGAGTGTTTGAGTGTTTGAGTGTTCGAGTGTTCGAGTGTTCCAGTCTTCGAATGTTCTGGACAACAGCCTCGGTGCCCATTCTACCTGGGAGAAGTTAGATGTCAACTTGGCGATAGGAGGCGCACCAACAAACATACAGCAGCCCGATGTCGCTCCTGGAACCAATCATTACGAAGACACCGACATCATCTGCGTCACCTCTCTTTGTGCAAGAACACGTAACAATATTCCTGGGTTTTCACACATAGTATGTAGCATCACTACGGTCAAGACATTGATCAACGCACAATGACTTCAGACACCTTTCAAACGGCCCGAGGATATCCACTCCGCACCCAGGCTGACTCAGCTTCCAGGGAAGCAGTGGTGTACTTGGTAAATTTTCACTCAGTAGCGTGCACTGTGAAGGTCTTCGTGGCCACACGATCATAAACACTGATCTCTCTATAAATGAGCGCTCAATTCTCTCCCCAGCTTATACCAGACTCTCAATCACAACAACTCGATTACAACTGCCAAGAAAGTCGCCCAAATAACGCCATCACGAAAACTCTACATTTTCTTGCTCCAATTCGCTCTTCAGCATAAGTCTTTTGAACAACATTAGGCTTCTGCCGCAAGAAAGATCCCGGAAATGATACGACTTACTCTATTTGTGGCTTGTGTGGCAGCGTTCTACTACCTTACAGACGGGTTTCTCTCCGGCCGAGCCTTTCGACATGAACAAGCGGTCCTTGACACTTCGTACCATCCCTATTCTCCGTATGGGTCCCTTGATCCTTGGACCAATGGCTCACTCCTGCAGTCTGTTTCGGATATCTACAACTCAAGCTCCTCGGCGGTGATCTTGGTTAGCAAAGATGTAGACCAGGTCTATGCCTTGGCTCGAAGTCTAGAGAAAAAATTGCTGCTTTCTACAGATCTATCAGCCAGTCTTAGCCATTGCTACAAGTACACCGCGCTGCAGCTGGCGAAACGCCAAAAGGCCGAACGATTGAACAAGTTCATGGCTGATGGAGCCGACACACAGTATCAACAATTGCAGAACGTCACGCAAAAGGCAATGACAGAAGCTCTTAGGAACCCAGTTGCTCTTGGCTACGGTGATTACGTCTGGCAGGAGAATAAACCCGGAGAGTGGAGCCACGCGCAGCGCAGCCACTGTGCAGTAGTCCTCCGATATCTTGCAGACCGCAGTAATACTGAATTCATTGCCTATCTGCGCCATGGCTGGTGGCGCGCCCTGGATGCTGAAGCCCTTAGGCTTGAGGGCAATGCGAAGGATCTTCTGCGTGGTATGGTAGAAGATCCGCGTTACTTCACCTCTGCGGGCTGTAAGAACTTCTCGTACAAGTCAACGTGCAATGTTTGGAATCTGAAATGCCACGTCACACAACGCTTGTAAGTAAACCACCACTTTCGATGATAGCATGCGCTGACCACAAACAGATTTGAAGTAGTCCACCGCCACAACAAGGGCTTCTGTAACATTTGGAACGATGCAAAGCAGCTCAAGATACAATCGTACGAGCTTTTTTCGTCAGTACTGAACCACCACAGATTCGCTTCACAAGCCAAGGACATGATGCACATGAACTACCAACGCATCTCAGCGGCTCTCAATTACGAACTATCTGCACTCGCCCCAATACTTGACGATCCCGAAGCTTACGCGTCCTTTGTGGAGTCCTTCGGCACGCTGGTTCGTTCCGGCGCGGTCGAGTGATCATATATGCGTCAAGACTGAGAAAAGAGCATGAATGAGATCAAAGGACTAACAAATGTCTACCGTTCATGTTTCAAGTCGATAACGCGTGCGAGTACTGCCCTGAAAGTTTTTGAGTGAGCAAAAGGGATTGAAAGTCTGGACTAGTCGCACTCTCGACGTCCCTGACGGCGGTGGCGATGGGAGGATTGGGTGATTGACGGGTATTGAGTAGATGTATCTAAGAAGGCCTCCTATCAGTAGACGTTCATCTATACATGAATCAGGTCTTTTTCGATAATTGCCTTCAAGATTGTGCAACCTCGCATGACACTGATTACGATTCTCAGGCGACCCAGCGTGACGCTGCACATCTGATTTATCGGGTGAGTACGGCTCTTGTGAATCTATGCAGATGATGCCGAGCTCTTGGTATATACAATGAGGCTTATGCAGTGCGGCCCCCCTTTGTGTGCGTGTAGTTCGCGAGATTCAGGTCAAGTCACCCTAAATTCCGTGTTTTCAATCCAATCTTCAACCTGAAAGACTTACGTCAATATTGGTCCCCGGTTGCTTCTAGCACACTAAGAACGTCACAAAGGTCTTGCACGCAAAGCTTAACAGATTTTCTGTTGGGCATCCGCTTCAAATCTGCTGCAATCTAATACGAGATAATGTACACGCGAGACTGAGTCGTGATTTGTGCGGACGCAGGAGATGTGTTCACGAAGTCACGATTGGTGATGCCCCGACTCGTGATAAATCAATTGCACCGGACGATGTGCATGCTCTCGTAATTGCACAGCGAGCATCCATTCAAGATTGTTTCTCGGGAGTGACTTGCGAGGGTACTGACGTTTTACAGTAACGGTGACGACCACGAAAGCTGGGCCTATCTGCGCTGTCGAAGAAGTCAAGGCAGAAGTCCGAGCAGACGCGTTGCCGCGCTCTTCAGTTCTGAAGCATCTCAGAATTAAGGAGAGCAGTCGTGTTGATGCAGGCATCGGGTTCTTCTCACTCAATGTTCAACAAGGGAGAACGCATCATCCTCGGTTGTCGCTCGGGACTCGAAGGGGTGGAGTTGTCGCCGCCAGGATCGAAATAAAGGAGGAAACAAGTTCTCAAATCTTCAGTCTCAAATGATATAGATGGGCAGTAGGAAGAGAGATTCGCATTAACATTGAGGGCTTGCAAAGGGGTAGGCAATTCTTGGCGTACAAGAAGCAACATAAACAAACAATGCAACATCAAACAGCCTCCACACTGACTTGGGCGTCGTTGCTAGCTAGAGTGTTCGAACCGTCCTCGTCTGTATCGGCGAGATGGCCGCACCGGCCGCGCATTACCAGCAGAAATCAACCATCACGTCAGCAACGTAGTATGCCGGCGCCGATAAGACCGTTCTGACCGACGGATCAGTCCACGTCAACTAACTGTGGTTAGAAACCAAGGCGACGCATCTACAAATAGGCAACACCTTCCTCGGGCTTGGTGCTAGCTCAGCCCATGACATCCGGACGGCGTGCACGGCTCTCCCCGCACAGAGCTGTTGCGTCAGATCTGACCAAAGAGATGACTGTTTCCGCAGGAAACTGTCGCAGCTGCCCGATCAACAACCTCGAGCACCTCGATATCAGGACAGAATATCATCTAGGAGAGAAATCTCTCGTTCCAGTGGCGTATAGGAACTTCGCATACACGGGACAAGATGATGGATGCAATTCTTTCACGACAATTGACTAGCCTAGAACTATGTCGACGTCTTCTGGCCCCGCGTTGTCCCAAGCGTCAGCCCATACAAGTCCGAGCTCTTTGCGATACGCAATGCCGTTTCTTCTCTCTATCCAGAGCACATTGTAGAATCTACAACGCCAGTCTGGTCCCTGGGAGCAAGCGGAAGGGTCCACCAAACACTTGGGCATGGACGCAACGCGTTTGGGACAGTGCCGATGTAAGTAACCGCCAGACTTGTGCAGGTTATCCCATGCCCATATGTTCCAATCGATCTCCATGCCACCTATGTTGATGAGCTCGATGATGTACTTATTTTCAATCATACGATTTGCTATCGATTGCGATGACACGTAGATGTGGCCAATTACTCTCCCCAAATTATCGAGCAGGTATGGACCGTGATTCTGCGGAATGCAGTGAGGACCAATCATGCACCCGTCATCTGCTACATCCCTAGTAAGCTGTGCGAATATTTTGCCGGTGCGAAAGTAGATCAGGTTTGCTTGCAGGCTATCTGTAAGGAGAGTTGGGGTCTCTGGGCTATCGAGTAGCGGAATGTACGAGTTGAAAGCTCTGTTTTTCGGTAGAACGTCTGTGCGCATCTGATGGAGACGCGACGAATCTGCCCAGTAGTGCATGTCCTTAATAATATGGTGGGATGCTCGGTCACTGCCATCGCGGGCTCGGTACATGCTGACCGTGTGAAAGTGGCTTGGGTAGACGGATGTTGAACGGCCATCATCCAAGCGTGTGATATACTTGGTTGCTGCAATCGCAAGCTTCATGTTCAGCGGCCGAACTCGACTAGCCCAGGACCAGGAAGGAAATGTAGAGAAGTTTTCATTTCCTTGACTTGCAATTGCAACTTGGTCAGGTAGCATCTGCGAAGGCTCGACGTGCAACCATAGCAGGGTGCCGGTGAAAAACAGTTCAGGATGACCGTACAGCACTTTGCCCTTCATGTTCCGCCCCTGTACGTGGATAATGGCTGCAATTGCGTTCAACGTATCTTCAGAGTAACTCAGAGCCCGTCGTGCGTATTCCTCAACGTTGAAGAGATATGACTCGATATTTGGCCAGCGTGTCCAAATGGGCCGGTTGCGATTGTGAACGAAGCCGCCGCTCGTGTTCGTTGGGTATGACTTCCACAGAGTCAGCGACTTTAGTCCGCCTCCATTTTCACGACTCTGTCGCCGTTCACACTGCCATGAAACAGTATTATCGTGGAAAATGAGTAGTCGACGCGACAGTGTCCATTCTTGAAAGGTCCAACCGCGTGTGTGATAGGCAAGGCTCGCCGCGTCGCGTTCAAAGGTGTTGTCATAATCGACCAATTGGCAAGTGGAACTCAGATGGAATGCCTTGTACGGTGTTTGGCGCGGGCGCTCCTTTCTCGTACCAGCAAGGCCTGTCTGTGCATCGCCGTCGCTTGCCACAATAGTGACGTAAGCATTGACGTAGATAGAGGCCATCGCGGCAAGTTGACGTGCCTTGTCGCTCGTGTCATCTTGCACGATGCACAAACGATCGATCCAGGCGTAGTCAAGGCCGAGGGTCCGTACCAACGCTAAGGTGTCTTGTATCGTCTTTGGCAAAAGGTCAGGGTGTGCTGCTTCATCGAAAGCTCCGGGCGTCTTAAAATCGGCTAGATTGCCCAATAAAGTTTGCACTGGTTGTGGGTCTCGGCCCCATACGTAGCTCAATGCTACATAGGCAAAGTCCTTCGGCAGATCGCGCTGGTCAACCAGACAGCATTGCTTAACGTCGATGTAGATGAGATCTTCTGCACGTGCCATCTGTTCCCAGGAGTCAGAGAGGGTGTGGCAGACATTGGAATGACGTCGATCACACCGCAGCAGCCATCTCTTGACCAGAGACAAATTGATCTGCTGATCCACCTCCAGCCCTACGCCGCTACTGAAGATGGGACGTGGGCCAGTTTGAAGCAATTTCAATTCAGGCCTGAGACCGTAGCCTGTAGGTCTTGGTACGGGTGCCACTACTTCGATCCTCCAATAGTGACCAACAAATCTTAATGTACCAATCATGTGATGATCTCGTAGATGTGCAGGGGTGTATTTTCTGATACTCCAGGCGAAACTTTCGACCAAAGCCTGACAAGAAGGGCACTGCGTATTCCTCCGTGCTTTCTCATACTCCCAAGCAGCCGACTTGGGGTCGCGAGACTTGGAGTTTCGTCGCTTATACTTGCCAGGCCGCAGTATGGCTTGAACGATAGTTCGACACTCCTTACACGGTGGTATGTCAATGGACTCACCATAACGATCGAGAGGCTTTCGTCCGCTGTGCGCATAGTCCTTGGGCCTCAATTTTTGTGTCAGTACCTATTGGAATGGCTGATGAACACGCTTACAATCTCTTTCGCCTTCTCAACGCACTGTATAGCATCCGTGCACTCCGCGAACCGGTCCACCTGCCCATTGCGGAAGGTGGGGTAAGGCTCAAACTGTGTTGCCTTCACGGCGATGCACTGTCAACCATCGACCTCAGATTGAATATGGGCAGAAATGCAAAGACTATCGGGACAGGTTGTGGTGAGGGGTAGTGATGCTGAAGAATGGGTCGATCAAGTAGGGCTGCCGTACTCTGAGGTAGTGAGTCAGCGCTAGTGGGCGCGTTATGCTGCTTCGCATAACGCGCCACCTGGCGTAGTCCCGCTCAGAACAGTTTTCCATTCAATGTGTATCCGCCCGTCCAAAGGTAGCTGCAGTGCCTTCCTGACTCAGGCTACTGAATCATTAATTGTGCATTGGTAAAGTAGATATTTGCACGCAACCGTAATGGAGCAGACACTCTCAATGTAGTCCCTCCAGACCTTCGCTCAGCTACTTGCTCGTGCCACCACACTGTACAGCATAGGACGAAGACGAAAGACCTTGTGGCTTGGTCGGCAAAGCACTCGTCCAGCGTTGAGCCTTTCGCGCAACGTGTTTCCAAGTTTCAGAGTCATAGGTTGATTGTTTCCTGACCGCCATGAGTCACGAGACTCGTTTCAACCGTCTGTATGTGAAGCATACTGATGGCGCCCATCTTACACAAGTTCGACCTGATAGAGTCGACGCCTACACAGTGTCTAGCAATGGTCGCTCGTCCCTGAAGATTGCCGAATAAAGAAAGGTGGTTCCTGCTTCACAAACCTGCTGCTCCACGCTGCACATCCCAGCGACCATACCACGCAGCTAACTCGTTACTATTCGTTAGCACTAGCGCGTCTCCCGAACGCGTAGTATCAAGTCGTAGGTAGTCAACGGCTACGTGTTGCAGGCGGACTGGGCGATCTCGAGTGTGGCTGGCTCTGACTGCGGCGTCTTGAACCCCCGCATACGACGCGCTCGCACGGCGCGCTCCCAGCCTCTTTTCCCATGTCGAAAGTGTGCACGTGCACCACGCGCTGTGTCTCCGATTAGGAAGGGCCTGTGTGTATCACCGTGGCGGGCATGGCGCAGTACTATAAGGCATTATGCAATTCGCGCAGTGCGGTCTCGTGGGCGAGTCTCAATCTCTCAACTGCTGAAAATGTTGCTACGCTGCCACCCTACAAACGCCAGATCTGCTCATACCAAGTGGTTTCGCATACAATGATTTCACAGCGAGAAAACCAATGTGAGCCCAGGAGGTGGACAAGATAGATAGCTATGAACAAGCGCAGACGGCAGTGTTGCCAGACCTGATGTTGCTCATGAGCCAGAAAATTCTACTTCTGGCGCTTCCAATTGGCTGCCACCCAAACTCGGCGACCCAACACACGCCAAGGGACATGGTAGTACTCTGCGCGTGCGCCTCTGACAAACGCACCTTCAAGAATTCACAGATGGAAGGTTTCAAGAGCTACTCATGTGAGTCACTATCTGCTTTGAGATTCAAAACGGCATAACTATTGCGCATGTTGTCATAGACGAACGGATTACTGCCTCCAAACTCACTCCATTGCGGAAACCCACGGTGCGATATGATGAAGTGGAATGGGAAATCTTCAATTCATCCTCATCAGCTACGGTTTCTCTCCAGTAGCGCTTGCATGAGCTGACAGGCTCTCCCAGTGCCGAACTGTAGCCTCAATCAACCAGATTTAGATTCCTGATCGGTGTGCACTCCCTACTGTGCGCTCACCCCTGCGTATGACGCCCCTTGCGTTACTGATACGACAAGCAACTGCGGGTTGTTCGCCACAGCTGCTGACAACCATCCTACAGCCACTATTCTTGAATCCAATCTCAGCCTTATCACTGCGGAAGTAGACTGACTTGAACTAGCGCTCTGGTTCATCATTCATAGACTCACATCTTACAATCGCCGCAGATAGAATTCTCTCGTTGTCCAATCGCCTGGGTGTTCAGCAAATTCCGCTCCCATTGCACCGTTCACGGGTCACCAAACGAAGACTCTCAGCAGTTCTTCTGCCAGCCACGTCAGCCTTATCAGTCCCATCAGCCTTGTCAAGAGCTAGAGTACAAGGCAAAGTCTGCACTAGAACTGTCTGGGATGCCGAGAGTCTGTCCTGTCTCGCACGCGCACCGTAAGGACTGACCACCACAGACGGCAAGGCTCTATTGTGACTCTGCCGAGAAGAAAGAACATGTCTGGCTTTGAGAGGTCTTCTGTAGTGTCTTTCCCAAAGACCAGGGACTCATCAGTCTCGATTACACTTTCTCGGCCTACTTGTTCACATCTTCTCATATTATGCCTCGACTGAGGAACAGCCTAAGGCGGCTATCTATAAACTTCTTCATCAATCTGACTCCATCCTTGAATCAATTCATTGCCTCAAAATTAACTTTTATATGCCAATAATAAACCTGTTCTCCAACACAGACCGTGGCGGAATGACATGGCGTCATCAATGCCATATCTGCGCTCGTCGCATCCCCGCGACAGTATGTACGACGTAGTCGCGCTTCAACTATCATGCGACGCACGATTCCTCAACCATCTTGTCACGGTCTCTCGGCTGAGTGTGCAATGTCTCAGTCGAACGGCTGCCTCACATTTTCACGGGCGGGCTGGGAATACTTGTCGAGCTGACTTCTGTTCTTGCATGTGAAAGCTGTGAGTTGGTTTGCGTGGGCTTGTCCTGCTGAACGAACAAAGCATTGGCCTATGGGTCTCTGAGAGGCTTGATCAGCTCGGCTCGCTCTTGTCTCTAAGGCACAGTAGAGTGGCCTGGCTGTCAGGACACGCCTCGGTGTCACCCATAGCAAGAGCGCAATTGACGATTGTGGTTTAGATGCTGCAGAAGGCTGCGGCCTCGAAGGGGATTAGCCTGACAGAGGTCTTTGATGTATTGCCAAAGTAGCAAACGCACTTTCTTGCGCTAGGCATCAGTGGCTGCAGCAACAACACGGAGATTGGCTCTGAGCATTACGTATGCCGAAGTTCACACATCCTCTGCACAAACTGATTGCGATCCACCAAAAATGCAATTTACTTGACAAATAAGCCCACGCCGTTATCTGGCCTTTTCATCATCCTTTGTTCGAGTGAAAACACTAGCAATCAAGTAAATCAGTTTGCCAATCTTTCGCCCTTTACAGCGGCGCCAGTGCGCGCTGTTCATAAGCTTTCGCCGTACCGCGATACTACCAATCGACAGCAACCTGCACCCACCCTCTACTCAACCTGTGAGACGATCCAACACTCTGCAACCCAGCTGTCTGTTACCTGACGCAAGTACAGCACTGCATATCCACCAAAACCAGCAAACAACATGCCCTTCTTCTCCATCACTTCGTTCTTTGTCCTTCTCATTCTGTACTGGGTCAAATCTTTTTTCTGTACACGGGACTTTTCTTTCTCGTCGACGACACACGGCTGGCGCTTCGATGTGACGCAGAGCCAGTGGCCCGTCACCTACACGCACAGCCGGACCGTCTACCACAAGAGACAAGCCAACATGAACACCTACCTTCACAAGAGCTGCACTATGTACAGCTAGAATACTGGCCTGGAGGCTGCGCGTGGCAACACGGTCCAGAGCCTGTTGAACAGCTTGCAGAACGCGTTCTACAAGCTGCTTGGCCCGCACGTGGCGCCGCTGGACCCGGTGCTTGCTTCGAAAGGGCGCAAGGAGGAGGATGGCAAGGTCATCGCCGCGTAGTATGTGGGGATAGGTGCAGACTAGCGCCGTCGCTCTGTCAACGAAGTCGCCTTGGTTCTGTTGCTTGGGGCGAGAAAGTCGTCAGGAATCGGGCGCTGTTGTTGACGAAATTGTCTCATAACTTCGGCTGGCTACAATGTACTCTTGTAGAGGTTCAGCATGTTGGAACTTTCTAGATAGCAGACTCTAAATGCTTTGAGCTATCTGGTCATGGTGTAGTTCTGGAGCCGTAACTCATGAGGTGTTGCTATCCGTTTATCGTGCGTCTGTATTGTGACAACCTCATGGCGCAAACACTCCTAATGATGCGCGAAGACTTGCGAGCACGCCGCCGCGCACTTCTCGCTAAGACCGCTTCACTTCGCAGCCAGGTAAGGCTGCCTGCTGGTATCTGCTGCGGTCAGAATCCACGACAGCCTCGCCCCGTATTGCGCTGAAGGTGGCAGTCCCGCATCGCATCGCACTTGCCAAGAGCGCACCCTCCCGCCTAACAACCGTTACCTTTGCAGCTGCGACGAGTGACCTGAGCACGAACTACGGGTGACTTTGAGCACCCTCAGTCGAAGATCAAGATACGAAACCACACGGAACTCGCCAACGTTGTATTTACACTGACGCAGCTTCATACACTTATTAGATGAAATTCTTTGACTCTCTGGCGCAGGATACTACTTGAAATCCTTATTTGACGATGTAATTTCGGTAACACTGCCATTATAGGGCGTCTCGGAATATTGAGCTGAAATGGTCACTTTGTAGAGGTGCTTATCCTCTAGCATTCCCTCTCTACGCTGCCATTACTCTATTGAAATGAGTGAAATTTTAAGAGCTGATAGCTCAGTTCCAATCGTGTCTTGAGAACTAAGGCTTGGTTTACTTACAGTTTCAATTTAGAATGATGCATTTTTGATGTTCTTACGTTGGGTACGGCCTTACAAGCGAACAAGAGCAAATCTTGAACCAACCATCACACTACACTAGTTGTACTACCAGCTCGCGCAAAAACGGCGGCGCTTATACTATACTTTTCAATTGCGCAATTGTAGTTCTGAAGAAGCTTGTTTCATCGAGCTTTTAGTTGTGGAGATTGGGTCTGTTTCGGCGGAGCTGTGGGAGGGGACATCACTCGATTTTCGGGTTGGATTTCCCTCGAAGGGTGCTGAACGTCACCCGTAACATAAGGCTGGAGTCGCCGGCTTACAATTGCTATTTCGCATCGAAGCGATGCTGAGTCTCGTGTCCTGCCTGGATCCGTTGTTTGCCGCAGGATACAAACACTCGGGCGTTCTATCTCGTGCGAATATTTTGCTTAAGAGAGATGACTGCTAGCGGAGGAACACTTCAATACATGCAACTGTCAGTCTCTACTGTGGCGCTGACAGACGCTTACGCGTCTGTTTTATGTTGGTGTAAACTCCAGCGCACCCAACGCCATTGCTCTGGCTGATGTTTCCCCTCGGAGAAGGTGCAGTTGGCGGGGAAGCAAAGAGCTGGCACATACTGGCTGCCGTTCTGCAACACATCTGCAGCACGAGCAGTAAAAACCCTGTTCTCTAAGTCCGAGATTCTGAATGAGTCAGGCAAGCAGGACACACAGGCAACTATTGTGCATTGCGCCTGCGATAAGCCACGGCTCGCATGTCGCCCAGAGCCTGACTCGAACAGGAGCATCACCAAGCCTTGCAGGAACTTCGGCCGTCCATCTCTCCACAGATACTGTCCAGAGCCCGGGACGCAGCAGCACGATGGTGCGTCAGTCAGTGTTATTCCAGAATCTGTTGCTGTAACCACATCTCTTCTTGAACCATCTTCCACGACGGCACTCCATACGTCTGGTTCCTGTGAAGTTAGATAAGTAAAGTATTTGCTGGCACAATCAACTTGTAGTGGTCCACCTGATCTCATCATCAGGGCAGTGAAGTTATGTTTCTTTGGCATTCCACGGCACTGAAAGGCAAACAGTGTTATGATTAGCAAACAAAGATTCTCGGCAAGTCAGTCTTGATGCAGGATTCTACGGTAACACTCATAGCATATACTTCCGCTCAGCAACCATGGAAGCCCTCGACCGCATGAACAACAGGGTCGTGGCCCAGATATCAGATCTCAGTGCGTATCTGAGCATACCGAATGGACCGTCCCAAGGCGATGACCAGCTTGATAACGGCAAACATAGCTCTTCAACGCTTTATAGTCACGCTACAGGACTTGCCGACGGAGATGAACAGTCTGCTAATGAAAAAGCGGAAGGAGACCACTCAGAGGCGTATCGCCGTCTTCCAAGCCCTAACCCCGCAACCTGCCTGTCCCATACCCTCCACTCTCTCCACCAATCGCTCTACGCCCACGAGGACCATATCTCGTACCTTCGCGAACAGGCAGCCCATGAGCCTCTTGCCGACGTAATTGCGGAAACCCAGCGCCAGACCCGCATCAACATGTGCATAACCTCCACTCTCGAAGGCCTTCAGATAATACTCAACGCCATAGACAACGATCCCAGCGTGGTGTATAGCCGACGCAACTACCTTAAGGGCGCACTGGAGCATGCTGAGAGCTATATCGCACAGCAGGAGCAAGCATGGCGAGACGAGCGCAAGGTAGCGGACAGGAAAATGCGCGAGCTGCAGGCGGAAGTCGCCAGAATGGAAGTGCAGAACGGAAAGCTCAAGCAGATGATTGCAGCCGAGCAGGTCAAATCCTGCTGCTTGGATGCTGATATCTCGTTCTCGCGCAGGCGCGAGGAAGCGGGTGAGGCAACGTTGCAGGCGGTTGCCTGGTTAGTCAGGAGCCAGAGTCGGGTTCAGGCGCTAGTCGCGCATCTTCCTTCGGCTGAGATACCTGATATGTTAGTAGAGTACTTGGGGATCGGAAAGATGAGTGGAGGAGAGGCGCCCAACGGCGATGTCGATTGGGTCATCCGATATGCGGAGAGATTGGAGGCTTTTGTGGGGAAACTTGAAGCTATGGTTCAGGTGGGCATCGAGCAGCGGAGTAGTGGTGCTGATTAGGATTGCGGGTGATGTACGTGGCGTCTGGTGTTGCTACTTGATACACATTCGCACTTCACGCATATACATAACGTCGCAAAATCGAACGTAGCGCAGTACACCGTCAAATGGCGGTTTGAAAACTCAATAGCTCTCATTCGTGTCCAAATTCCTGGTTTAGCTACTCGGAGATAAGTTGCTACTTTTGAAAGCAGAGAATACATGTTCGCCCTACAGATGTGAGCTCTTAATTATTCTTAAAGGTGGGTGTTGCCCGTGGGTGCCCTCTTTTAGTGACCTCCTGCACGAACAAACTAATCTCAAGACATGAGCTGGTTGCGGCTTTTCGTCGCTGATTGAAAAGATACACAACGAAGATAGCTATGGAGACAACTGGGAAAGGAACTCTTCGGGCGTGTGGCTCGCCACATTGAGCTCAGATGCCTAGTCTCGACATTACGCGGCAGATTCGGCTGACACCACAATCACCAGTCACCCGCTTTCCAGTTCCGAAATGACCACTGCTGTCCCCTACCAAGGCTCAGTGCTTTTGTAACATGACTCTGCATAGCCATGAAACCGCAGAGTCACTGGGAGGATTAGGACACTGAATACCAGTGGCCTGCAAACTTTGTGCGCAATCTAACCTGCTCTACAGTTTGTCATCATTGACAGCGTCAACTGGCTACCTTCTGTGAGATGACGTCCTGCAGGGCCAAGAAGTAGACAACAGCCACTTACAGAGCTATGTCTCTGCTAATACAATTTTGGTGGTGCGCACATGTCTTGCGTCACTGTACACCCAGTGGCGAGAGCTACTAAGGTCTCTCGTGCAAATTAAGAGTGGCTCGCTAGTGCCAAATGCTGCGAGCGAGTTCTTCTAGGACAAACATATCGCAGCCATTAGAATGCATCAGTTGATCATGGAGATAGTCCTTGGTTGGAGCTAAGGAATTAAGAATGAAACTTCAATCGCTATACAGGTTACCGCCGATCTGCAAGGCATGGGAACAGCGGGCTCTCTGTTCGTGTCCATCAGCCCCCGATGAAAATGTACAAAACGTGCATGCGCAAAGCTGCACAATATCATCTCCACTCGTCCGTTAACAGCAGCAAAGAAGACTTCCACATTAAACTCCACCACTCGGCACCCTTTGTGTAGCAATATTTGAGATATATCCATGCCCACTCAACATGTAATGCGTACAGCCAATCCTTGACTGCAGTTCAACACATTCAACAACCTTAATTGATAATCCTCAGGGTACTTATCCAGGCAACAAGCGATTAACCCACAATCACATAGTCTGACTGAGCTCCGACGTGCCTGTTAGCAATTAGCGGCGAGCCGCATTCGGGTCTTTCTTGTAGGAACAACCAGCGCAGTAAAGTATGGATTAGTCCTCATAAAGCATAGACAGCTGCCTAGAACTGACTCTTGCACTGGCACATTGCTGATTCAACCAAAGTACAACCCTAGCCACGCGTATAATCCAGAATTAATACCAGCGAAAGAGTCCACAACACTTCAGACCTCAGCCAATGCTCTGGATTAACACCGCGCTTGGTATAACGGAAATAGAATACCAGATTTCTGTGACGGTAGCATCCACAAGGTATCTCAGCTCATCTTAGCCAAGGCGCATATGCTTTTATTTTCGCGCACATTCCGCGTTGTAACTACAACAACCTTATCACAGAGCAGCGCGTACAGATGCTATCGCCAGGATGCGGGCAGTGTATCAAGGTAGAGTTTGCTTTAAGCAATTCGAAGCACGTGTCATCCGCTTCACAAGAACCCGATCAGTCTCAAGCCAAAGAAGGTATCCTACCAGATTTGAGCTACTGATATAAAGCCACTGTTTCAAGGAACCCCTTTCATAGAATCCCTCTTCTTCACAAGCCCGCGTCCTCTGATCTTAACGCAACCGATCATCCGTCTGACGACCTCCTATGCAAAACCTGCCGGCGCAAAACCCTCCTACTTGACCTACACACCATTGACTAGGCTTTCTCTTCCCACCAATGACTGTATTGGGAATTTTCACCTGTGCCCTCATCGACAGCATACACACTTGTCCTAACTGTGACGATGTAGAGCTGCTGCGTGCTCTTAGCCCCAGCGAGCATCGCAGTCCCGCCTGCACTTGAGATTTATCATAACAAAGAGACGGATTTCTGGTCATTTTGGCCCAGCGGCTGACTCCAAGCCTTTTGCACGCTCTTGTCTGTGTTCTGCGCTCTCAGTCCTTCCGGATTGTCCTAAATTGACATCAACTGTTCTTCGCTGCAGAACGGTTGTACATGCGGCGCCGCGTCAGGATTCGAACCTACACACAAGACTAACCCGAGAGAAAGGATAAAATGCGCCGGCACATGGCTTTGAAAGATCAGACATCATCTAATCTGATTGTTGCTGGTATCGGCAACCTACGCAGACAGACTAAACTGAAAAGGCGATCAGCAGCACGCAAGGCCGCACTAGGAACGGAGTCCCCGGCGAAAAGCAACTATCGCTAGTGAACAAGGGCTTTGACAGGAAGTACATGGTATTGTGAGGGTATCTAATGATGATTGCACATAAGTCCAATCTCACAATTGGCAACGGGATGGAAGAGAATCTGGGATTGCAAGACTTGATGAAAGCAGGAGGGATTGGTCCTCAATCAAAGCCCATTTGATCATTTCATTGCAGGCTCTCACGTCTGTGGCGAGGAGATGCTAGCTGCGATATCTACCTAAGAGACCGGGTCGTTGACGGATGAGCATGCACGACGGCGGCATTACAAAGGCTACTACCGCGATATAATTGCCAATAATAAAGTTCGGTCTGGTAGAAGTGTAGTATCAATAGGTAATTGCAGTGGTCCCATCTTCAGTGCACTCTCATCCACGAGCTAAACCATGGCAACGTGCAATAACCTCACATAACACCTCCCAAAAGTACAATCAGTCCCTTCTCTACTAGATACTGCGCAACGAAGAGGCCGTAACCGATCTCATAGCGCAAATCAGACCAACAACACCACAACCTATTTCCGGAGCTCAGTACCAGCGATTGCCTGTGCACATATCCCACAGTCCTACCCGATGAAACCAAAAGTGCCTTCGCCACCTCAGCGCGCAGGTCCAGCCCTCAGCGACGGCAGAACTCGTCCCACTCGCGGCGGGAAACAGGAAACCCAAAGAGCACTTCCTGATGACCCTGAACCGTGACAATGTCTGCTTGCTGTATCTGTCCCTCCGCGGCAGACACGGGCTCCTGAATCATCGTCTCTTTGCAGGAGTAGTATGAGCTGGACGACGCCGTGCTTGCGGTGCGCGAGTGGCGGGGGCCAGAAGCGGGTGGCGATGACATGAACACGTATACGTCGTCAAAATCGGTCTGTGTGGAAGCGTCGGAGGTCCACTTTCGAGATTGAGAAGCTAGGTGTCGAAAGCTCTCGGTTTTAGTGTGAGCCTGGTCTGCACCAAGTTGGATGGCTGACGCACGATGGTCGGCGGAGAGCATCGTGTCTGCATATTCAAGATCGGGCTGCGATAAGATGGATTCTCTAGGTGGGGATGGAGAGTGACGAAGTTTGCATCGGGTTTGAAAGATATTCAGACGCTTGTCGATATCTTCGGGCTCCAGATATGGTCGCGAAGATGGGAGGGTCGTTGACGAGGGTGGCTGATGGCCGCGAGGTGGTAGAGATGAGGATTTTGTTCGTGTGGCAGATGTACGACGGGATGCGTTGCGGCAGTAGGTTTGCTCCTTATCGCCCTGAGCTATGTCCAATGCCACCGTGGATGCTGTACTGTTGGACTGGCCTCTAGTTTGCAGGGGCGGGAAATTCTGAAAAACACCTGGTGGTGAAATGGGTGATGACAATAGCCCAGGGCGACTTGACGAGGCAGCAGTGGCGGGGCGTCGTCTGTTTGTAGCCTGGTCCGGTACGGTGACCAAAGAGCTGGGTCGAGGCGTTGGAGTTGGCGAGATGGAGGCTGAGACGGTCCTACGGTGGCTACGGTTGAGGCGTTCAGGCACCGGAATGAACGTTGGAGATCGCATGCCGTCTCGCGAGCGACGATCTGCATAGCGTGCCACTGAGTTTTCCCAGACAGGTTCAAGTGGAGAAGACAAGCTTGACCGTGTTTGCAGCACCGCATTCTGGTGGCTTGTCTGTGAGCTTTCCAGCTTTAGGCTGGGAGATATCGCAGTCGATAAGGGATAAACCGGATCTGGGGAGTAGTAGGATGGACGTCTCTGGTGAGTTCTCGCAGGCGACGAATTCTTGACCACGAAGGGCTTGCTGTCAGATTGATCGAATCCATGCCAGCGGGTTTGGATGCAGCAGATCTCACTTCGCCCCGTAGCCGCTGGGTACTGCTCTCGTCTAGCAGAGCGTAGCGACTGTCCCACATCAATCTGCCAGTACTCTCCGAGAACCCCGTCGTCATATCGCATCATCTTCAGGTTCTTCGAAACGTCGTCAAGGTCGTCTTCCCACTCGCTTAGTGAGGGCTCTTTCTCACCAAGGCCTTGAATGCGACGGAAGCCATTTGGGAAGACCGGGGGGCAAGCACCGTATCGCATCCAGTAGAAGAAGAACTCACGCTCTACTTCCGTAGGATACTGCATTGCTAGTGCTTGATCAATATCCACACCGTTCAGCTGGAATGGCGGTGGGTTGCGCATTGGCAGCATGTTCAGAGGTGGAATGTGTGTCGTTTGCATATCGAACAGCTGATTCTGCAAAGTAGATGATGTGAGCCTAATGAACAATGACGATTCTTCAGAGTATTCCTCATGGAGGAAGCTCATGTAAGACCTACACCGAAGCACCGGCAGCTGACGTCGAATTGCTCTTCCTCAAGCACGAATAAAGGCGGACAGTCTGCTTCACTGCTTGACACAATCAGTAGATCAGGCGATGCGACCCGAGCCTCAGCGCACCTGACTTTGGTCGAATGGAAAATTCGGTACCAGTTTAGTGGAGATGCCGCTCGTGGAGAAATTATTGAATTGGAGTTCGAAAAGCGGTCGACGATATACAGCGCGAGTTTGGCCACTCTTTCACCGTTCACGCGTCGCGTAACTCAGCTCTGCCATCTGGGTGAAAACACAGCTCTCTACAGTCAATAGACTGAACTGCTTAGAAGTCGGATAACAACCTTACCGCTTTTTGGCGAATCTCAAGGATGTTGCCGGGCTTACCGCGCTGAGTGGCATTGAAGGTACTGGACCTCCATGGAACCAAGTTCTGCTCGACACGTGTAAGGAATCAATGGTATCGTAGCCGTCATGCTATAGGCAGACGCAAGTTTGAAGGCAAAAAATACACCCACGGTGAGCACTAATCACATCCAGAATAAGGCTTATTTCAGGGTTTCGCTATCATTCTATCTCATCATCGATCGTTGCTCGGTCTCAATCATTTCTCAACCCACACAAAGATCCCTGCGACATATCGCACCATCAGGTAGACCCAGCGTTCTCATATCCAAAGTCCTTTTGGAAGACTGTCGCTATATGTCCATCGAGACAGTCTTCACGGCAGTCAACAAAAGCCTCGTTGTCAGAACTCTCAGATACGCTGTGATCTTCGCCGTGACGAGATGCCTCTCTCTGCTTCCCCTGCGCCGCGACCAGCATCTCCTTGCGAGCGCTTCTCTCGAAGAGAACGCTATATAGATTGCCGACCCAGGCCTCTACGTCCTTGGTCAAATTCACCGCGGCGGTCTTCTCGTTCTCGAGATTTCTGACTTGGTAATCCTTTGCCTGAAAATCGACCTGAAGAGCAGTCTTCTCGTGTTCCAGTCGGCGAACACGGGCGCTGAGCGCTTCATTGCACGAAGTGAAAGTTCTCTCCAAAGCCGTGGTATGGGAGCCTGTGGCATCAATTTTGGCACGGAGAGCAGCATTGTCGTTTTCTAGCTGGCTCCTTTGCAACCTCGCAGCGGCGAGGTCCTGCTGGAGCGCTGCGTTCCTGTTTTCCAGGGTTTGGATACGCGCATTCTGATCTTCTCGGAGCTGGTCATTGAGTGCAGCATTTTGAAGTATGAGACTTTGAGTCATCGCCTCTGCATTAGTCCTGACGCTGGGGGAAGAATAGGCAGTTTCGCTTCCCGGACTGATCGTGTCGCTGCGGCTCGAATCGATTGCTTCCACTCCGTCGCAGAATTGGGTGCCGGATGCGACGCAAGGATCTGGCGACGCCTGCGGGTCTGCAGGGAGATCATCGAATATATTGCGAGGGTTATAACCACCGCATTGGCGTGCTGGCAAAGGCTGAGGCTGTTCAGCCGATCCAAGTAAGTGATCGGTTTCGCTCAATGGGACGTGAAGAAAGTTGTCTGAAGATGGTGCCAAAGAGTCTATCAGTCTAACGAGTGATGGCCTCGAAGGTGCATGAGAGCTTGGAAGTTGGCTGTCGTTGCTACCAGCGGTGTCGCCGCGAGGGCCCCCAGGTGAGCTTGGATGTTGAGGTTGGACCACGATTTTGGAAGACCTTCCGAGGATGATTCCATCAGAGTTGCCGTCTCCTGTGTGTATGATGTTGTAAGTATCATCATGCTGGGATCCGTAGCGCCGGTTAGATCTGCTCTCTGAAGCCATGGGATAATAGCAGCCTTTGGAAAAGGAGAATGGCGTTATCTTGCTGGCCGCTGCGCGTATCTGCTTGTATGAAACTAATCTATCTCGCAGAGCTGATAGTTTGCTACACAATGCGACGTTCATAATGCACAATACTGTTTGGTACAGCTGTTGTATGGCGACTGGGTACTATGGAACGCAAGCAAAGCTATTCGGGGTTTGGCAAACATATGCATCTGCGGTCAAGTTTCTTCCCACCTTGTCCAACCTCAAAATGATCATCATCATGAATGGTAACAGGACTCCTGCACCAACCCACGTTGACGCTCCAGGGCTGGGCGCCACCTCAAGTTCCAAGCCAGAACTGGAAAATGAGGTGATGGCTCAGGCCCGCTACAATAGATTGGTATGGCATGTGAACGCATTTGCTGCGAGTAAGAAGCACGATCCAGCAAGCTGCAGCGGGGCGCATGGAGCCGAATTTGCAGAAGACCGTCCAGATTGCAGGACTTTGTCGATCCGGGAGGAAAGCAATTACTATTCTATTTGTTGTTTGTGCATTATAAGGGCAGCGAAAAGGCTTAACGAAGGATCGAACTTGGACAAGATAATGATCACCGGTGTTTTCATTGTTGATACGTTGCAAGTAATGTACTGGATTCCTGTTCGAAGGCAATTTTGCTTGTACAATAATTGATGTGGAAGCAACGTCATCATTGCGCAGGTGCGTACTGAGGTTGCTTGTCTTATACAGCCAACACCCATCTGGAATTTCGAATGCCATTCTTTTAGAGGACCACATGTATGTATCGCAGGTAAACATGACACGCTATACAATTCGATTACCCGGGCGAAGGTTCAAACCGCAGAAGGCCTGACCCGAACTCATATCGCAGACAATGTTTGCACGTCCTTCGCTTTGTGGCATTGCCTGTTTCGCCTGCAGCGGGGGGCCCTCACCGTAGATGGCAGGCCGTGTATACACACTCGCCTGTTCGATGCAAGACGCACGCTACCACAGCATTAGCTGCGCGTTCAACCAAGACTTCAAACAGGCAGCTGAAGTGTCCCTTCGTTGCATTACAACATACCACTATCACCAAAAGTCGTATCATCCGCAACAAATCGACTCGTGAATCCCTAACAAGTTGACTTAATCTTAAGCCTTCGACATGTTCGCTTGGATCAAAACCAGGTCAGCAAGGAGCGTGTCGAGCTCGCGAAGACTCGCGATAGGTTCATCGTCCATCCTCTTGTATTCCATTTGCCTGTTGTTCTGGCCGCGAAAGGGAGTCCATGCATTGTGGGACTAAGGGTTCTCAGGATTGCTCTCTACGAGACTAGGAAGATTGGCGATGTTTGTGAATCCCTGGTCTTCGATGGCCTCGCAATCTACACGACTCTTGCGCTCTGAAAGCTGGGACACACGGTCTACCTACTATCCCGGGCCAGCAGAGATCTGGAAGAGTCGGAATAGTGCGAAGACCACGAGGATCTTGGATATAATAGAGGCGAGGGCTGGCTGTATGATGGATTTGGTAGCCAGTCGGACACACGTTGAGCGCAAACTCTCAAAATTTATTCCTTATGTAATAGACAGATTCCATTTAATTTGGGGACTTTTTGAGCACAATTTGGCGTCGTGGGGCGCCCTTCGGCTTCCGTAACCCGCTCCTGCTGTGAAAACACTGCCTACTCACAGTTATGTTATGGAATCATCAGAAGAATGTTACAAAGAATGATTTCGCTCAGTGTTAGTTGTCTGCTTCCTGACGTGTTTTGTGATGTTCGTTGCACCCAGGCAGCTTTCCATCGCTGTTGGTGAGACCATCTGTGACATAATTGATGTGCAACAAGATATTGCACGCAATGGCGATCACTGTTCAGCGGCACAAACTTGATGAAAGATGCGGCCAATGATCAGCTGAATCCGAATGTCTATCTATCATGTATCAACGTGTGTTGGTTTCTGGTGAGCGGAGCATGACTTCTCATCTAAGCTCGGTTGCAAAGACCATTGAGTGGCCTGAGATTGAGGAGTCGCATCCATGCCCTTCACAGATCAGGCCGCAAATCCGTCGTGGTTGACAAAGTTTGAAATTGATAACGGCATTGCAGGCTTTCAGATCTTGTTAAGCCATTCTGCGATAGTGTAAACAGGACATAGAGATACCGCTTGTTTGCTGAAGCGGGCTCGGTGAGGAGATAACGGCACTCTCGAGCCAGTCAGCCCAGCGAACATATAGCAACTGATTGATCACGATTCCTACTCAAAGGATCCAAACGAACTCGCGACCCTCCTTACTCTCCGATAACACACGAGAAGACAAACCCCGTCGACCGGGTTAATCTTGATGGTCCGCGAACAAGAGCGGGTCAACGAGGCCTTTCACCTTGCACCAGAGAAGTGCTGTTGTTTTTTCAACCGTGTAGACGGCAGGTCTCTACAATGTTTCTATGTTCGTCCAAGGTCTTCGGGAATTCAAAATCTATAGCATGGATTTTCTTACCTGTGTTGCATATTTTTGATTTAGAGATGCTACAGACCCAACAGTCGAGATATGGGGATTTGCCTCGTGCCAAAGCAATATCGCCGAGCAAGCACTTCATATAGACGATGGAAACACGGTCTCAAATATCAATCTGGTCGTTGACATGTTCGAAAGCTCATGCAGGAGATCCACAATGGTGCCGACTTCGTCTGTGGAGCCCCCGTAGCCCTGCTGAGGCACGAATCCGTATCCATGCCCTTGCGACGTGGATCACGCTTTGTCTGGCCACTTGTGACAATGTAGAGGCGTGAATGATCTGCGAAATTCCTCCCATGATACGGTTGTATCTGCTCTTATTCTTGTGGTTGGCCGCTTCCCCGCCACGGGCCTGTTGCACCCGTGACGCGGCACACGTGTGATGTCTCGCGTGGATCGCTTGTGTACCCAACATTTGCGCACCGCCGAGCTCTCGGACGCTGTTTTTGAGCCTCTTCATATACACCGCCGCGGAACGATGCTGAAGTTGGGGTTGCGCTGGGGCGGTTGAGTGATTTGCGGGTGCGATCTATCATATTAACGGAGACAGCGTGTGCGTAGTGACTGATCTTAGTATGCTGGCTTGTGTTAGCTAAGTATCTTGAACTTTAATGAGATAGGTACCTCATCTTCGCTGCTCGATTTCTTTGTTGCCGTCTCAGAGACCGCGAAGTCGTCACCATATCCATCGACCGAGGTGCTCTCGCGACCAGATGCTATATGCTTGCTGTCAGTGACACTCGCGTTGACACTGCTGATGCTCACCTCCTCCGTCTCACCGAAACCCTCAGAATGCCGGTCTCAGAGTCGCTCACGTCGATGCATTGAACGGCAATGGTGTGTCCTTCACATGTACTGCTGGAGTTGAGAACCGAACAGCTCTCTAACACCTCAAAGACGATCGTCTGGCGCTGAGTACGGCGCGAGTCAAGCAAGAGGTGTTGCCGTAGGTCCGGGGCAGCCTCTTGCCAGGTTCCTTTATGCTTGTGAGCTGGTATGCTGAGCGGCACGATGGTGGGTCGGTTTAGAGAGAATGTCTTCGACGCCACACGGTTCTTGAGCGGCTCGTCATCGAAACTTCCTTTTTCGTCGGGTAGGGTATCCAGCCGCGGACGATGCGCCCGGACTGTGTGCTTTGAGCTTAGTTAGCAGACGAGCGTACTGCAGCGAGCTATCTAGGTTCACCTGTGCTCTTCAGCCTGAAGGATATTCCAGCCGAGCCCTTCTTTCTACTAGTAGCACTTGCCGTACTACGCAAAACGAAGAGCGCGCAGGCTTATGTGTCCTCTTCGGCGCGGCTTGCGGGCACGTGTGGACATTTCGGATTGCTTGTACTGCAAGGCTGATCAAGGGTGACGCTCGCCGTGTGTAGATTGGTACTCAGCGCGTTACCACTGTGAACATGTTCGAAGCGGTGCGCTGGCTATGTCTGGGTGGTTTTGGTGGCGCGGGTGATGGAGAGTTAGCACACGTCAGCCAGCCGCGATCGGCGGCGGGGAACGCTGCATGGAACACAGTAATGTTCGGTCGGCGATGCGAAGGAACTGGCAAGAAGGAAAGCGAATGTGTCTCGTTGTTGGTGTTGTGGGCGTGGACTCGCCTTACAATTGACGGGCCCTGGCCGCAGGCGGGACGTGGGTCGGAAGCTGCAGGCCGCTGTGACCTCACTCATCCTTGAGCACCACGTCGCCGACGGTCTTCCAGAAGGCTGACTCGCCGAGACCAGGCGTGTTTCTCCCCTGCAACACGCCACTACCGACACTCTATGCTCGCAGTCGCAACTACGCAAAAGATGCAAGGCTCAAGACTGGCTTATTAAGCAGCTTGTTTGGGGTTGGTGTGCGCCAAAGCGCCACCACCCCGGATACACAATCTCCACAGCTACTCCAATTTTTCTTGGTCTCGTGGAACGCCGTACAATGTTTCAGCGCATTTGGCCGGCAGTCGGTTACTTATTTGTTGCGACTGCACATTCATTGCGGCAGTGCTAGTCTATTCCTCTCGTGGCTTGGCAAGCTCATGTTGGCGTTGTATCATGAATCTACCGTAACACATACCAGCCGTGCCATCGAACTGGATGGCAAATAATGGACAAGCTCAACAGTAGGCGCTTAGTGAATTCACAAAGTGATAGTGCTGTGATGCCGCATTAAGCCTAGGAAATGTCGCATCTGGGGAAAAGAAGGCTTGTCGGCCGAGTTGATGCGGCGTCCTCCGGAAGCAAGGGACAGCGACTACCTGGGGCGGCACATGTCAGCCGAGAGTAGCTCCGACCAAGACTCCGCTACGAGAAGCTACGACAGTAGTGGCAGCGTAGCTGAAGCTTGTTTCAACGTCAAATGGCCCTCGTTGGCGGCTTTGGTTGACGATGCTGCTGCCGTCACACTGGGTTGCGACATTGCCTTCTGCGCCGCGCCAACCTTGGCACTTTTCCCAAATGCCCAGGCATGAATAACACGCACTTATCGCAGCAAAGCTTACTTCGTGACGGACAATGCGGCGAGGTAGCCTTGAAGATGCATTGTTGGAGGTAGCAGTCGTACTAAAGGGTCGATCTCCTTGCCTGCAGTGATGAACGATGAGCTGTGTTGCCTCATGGATAGCACACTTTATAAATATCGATGTTGAGTTAGCTTTCAAGGGGTGAACTACCGCTAATGCAGGAGAGACACTACATGACTTATTTCAAGGAGCGGATACTGTCTCTTTCCGCACTGCATCTCAACAGCCAGGCAACCAATGGCTCTGCAACGCGTAGTGCCGTTTTGTGAGTGCGCATTGGTCCTGGAGGACGTGAAGCAATCTTCATCAAGGAATTGCCCTCATCGCCTCCACCAACACGACCTGGACGAGGGGGTCGAGAGTGCCCTCTGCGAGCGAGCGCGGAGCGGCCGATATGGACACAAGCGGGGCCACAATGCTACCGACGCCTCTAAGGCCGACCTGTACCGTCTTAGAAGCCCTACAAGACGCGCTTCTCCCACCATCACATCAATCGCCGCCAACTCTCCCCGCACCCTGCAACTCCACACGCAGCCGCTCCCCTCAACGCAAGCGCTGGAAGGCCATTGTGGGTTGCAGAGTTGCACGGCGCGATTGAGGTTGCTTGTCGTGCCAAAGCTAAGGAGCTGCCGCGAGACGAGTCGGTGGTTAAGAACACTGCGCCTGCTGCCGCGGCCGACATTAGCGACACTGGGCGCAGTACTGCCGAGATCGAGCTCGACGTCGACGACACGCTGACTCGAAACATGTTCAAGGCCTTCTGCATGAGCTGGACTAGCGTACCCCAGGCATGAACCACGCCGTGCGATGGCTGCTCACCGACGCCGCCGAGCGCAACTCCCTTACCACCCGCCACCAGCCTCACCTTGTCCCTCACCAGTCATGTCGTCCTATTGCCGCAGAATTGAAGCACACTGAGTTCGAAGTTCTCTACGCCCAGGCGCCGTCGTTGCCTCCGAGGCACGAGAACTCGTCACCAGCATGTTTGCCTCTCACATCGTCGTCAGCGAGTCCTCCAGAAGCAGACTGCGTTCAAGTCGCGGCTCCAGCAGCTGAAGGAGTCAGGGACGGGAGGGAGGAAGGGGTGCAGGAGATTGAGTAGGAATGCGGATTGGATGCACACAATGGACCTGTTTGCAGCCGCAGGCCCCGAACCGTGAGGCGCGCTGGGGGCGGTTGGAGAGACGGGGCGGCTGTTCCCACACAGCAACCACGATAGCGACGACTCAAATCGTACGAGCGCGAGACGGCGACCGAGACAATCACAACTACGGGAAAAGCAGGCGAGCACTCTCTCTGTGGCCATTTCATGCGCGTTTCAGGACGAACAAAACTTAAACGGCGTAGAACAATGCAGCCAGGAAAAGCATAATGGACAGCGAATGCATACTTGACAGAGCTTATTGCAATCTTTTGCATGACTGCATGGCGACGTGGTGTCAAGGTGCCCACTGAAGGACTCGTTGCAACATGGTCAGCGTGATGGTTTCAAGCAGCAGAATTCATCACCAACTCTTTATCTGCGCTACGTCCTCGTCTTCCCCCATTCCTTCTCCTTCTCTCCACATCCATCCTTTCTGAAGCCCTTTACTGTGACCTTACCTTGAAACAGGGTGCGCGAGGAATGGAGTAGATAGGTATCCCGCTTGATAGGTGCAGCAGTGAAGGCACCGTTCTGGGCGACTGGTGGAATGCTACCTCCGATCCAGCAACGCGTATATAGAGCTGATAGAAGAGTGCGTGAGAACTATGATGCTGCGCATGGTTGCTGGAACACCGTTCCGGATCTTGCTGCCCTTGATGGTGGAGCCCATAAGGGGCTGCATTGTGTCCGCAAGAAAACCGGCAGAAATATCGTACGTGAACGGAGGGTACCTCGGCAGGCCATTTGAATGTAGTAAAAGCATGTTGGATGATGGAGCATCGTGCGGTGCGTGGTTGATGGTCGCGATACTTGAGCTGCTTCATTCGCATGGGATTGTACACGCGATGGATTGCGCACCACGCAAGATAAGGAACTACGGGCATCACTTGGCAGAAGAAACAAGCTGCATCCAGGGAAATAATGAATTCAGTAACATGAAGCGATGTCAGACGCAGGAATGATAGGTTGTAGACTTTGCACCGAGATCTGAGTGAAGCCCCAACCTTGGCTCGTGGTGGCTCAAGCAGGACGACGCGAACGCTCTCAAAATAGGGCTAGCGCCTCATGTGGCCCGCAGTGGTACGACCAAATTGGTGCATTCAAGCAGTTACAGACATGCTGGAAACCTTCGCTTTCATCCTTTGCGCAAGAGCGCCGTCTCCCCATTGCCTACGCATGGTTCGAATCACATGTGCCACTAAACCATGGACTTAAAAGCGTACACGCTTAAGGAGCTTCTCGCCCAACTGGTGACGCCGTCACCTGCACTTCGATGACTCAATAACAGCCGAGTGAAAGCAACTGCGGTTCATGTTCACGAGGAAGACCATGCAGAAGCCTTCGCTACGGGTAATATGCCGCCCAAGATCGATCCGATCAAGTGCTGTCATACTCTTGAGAATCGCACCACGAGAAGACCGTGTAAGCTGGCGAGAAGCAAGTCTTTCTGCCGAAAGGGAAATCTTGACTTCACCAGTGAAACTTTTGGATCGCTGGACATTCAATCGTTGTTATCAAGCATTGGGATTCCACATTGTGTACACCTGACAATCCCCAGTCCTGGTGGGTAGGAGCCACAGTGAGTCACCGGGCCAGCCGAAGTGAAGGTGAAGGCCGTTCACCGTTTGCATAAGGTCCTAGAACTGAAAAGCGACCCTTGGCGACGCCCACAGTCAAACAAGGCACAAAAGCTCGTTGCGTCTTGACAAACTTCTTTCCTTTCCACACACGCTCAATCTTTCAAGTCCTTCCAATCCCCACTGTCCACACACGCCTTTTGTTAGCACCTCCACCAAAACCTTGCAAGCATGCAGCGTTCAAAACCATACCAAGCTTACGTGAGCGACGAGGAAGCCAGCGATGGCTTCGTGAGTACCTTTCTACAGGTGGCGCTGTCATTATCGCTAACTTTCAACAGATCACCGTCTCATTCTTGACCGATAGTGATCCAGAGTTCTGCATGCCTTCTGCGCCCCCAACTTCGCGCGCCGGTAGCGTCACGCCGCCAGCCAGTCGTGAGGTTCCAAAGCCTGAGGAGTCCGAGGGCGGAATCTCGCTTGTCGGGTTTGAGGCCTACTTCGAAAACAGCAAGCCTTCTGTGAGTCTGCCTTCGCCGGCTGCCCCGTTTGGGCTGGGCTATTCGAATCACCTAGTTCGGCTTGAAAACTCCAAGCTCACCAAGGAGAAGGTCTTTGAGGAGAAGCCTTCCGAGCAGACAAAGCCGCTTTCACTACCCAGTCGTCCAGCTCTAACAGGCCCCAAGAAAGGAGAGAGGTTCTCATACTCTTCATTTCACAAGGACACCATTGAGATGCCCGAGGTCATGATCACCGAGGCAGTTCGGAAGATGTCGATGGACGGGGTCAACATGCCTGACAACGCGCTCAACAAGAGGCTGGTCCCATTCCACAGAGCCGCTGCCACCAACCCCAAGCCTGGCAACCTGAAGAAGTCCAAGGTTGTCAAGAAGAAGCGCACAGCTTTCTCGACCGAAACCGACGCGAGCAAGCACCGAATGTCGGTCACTAAGTCGTCGACCGCCGCCCGCAAGCCTGGTCACGTCAAGAACACCAAGAACACTCAGAATGAGGAGGGTGCTGAGGAAGCAACTGTCGTCAACGAGGCGGGTTTCGAGGGCGGCGACGAATGGGAAGTCCTTGACCACGTCGAGAGCATGGACGAGTCGATGTTCTTGAACAAGTGCATGTGAGGGCTGTGACGGTCTTCGGTACACATTGCAGATGTTCGGTCGGTGCACATTGCAGATGTTTGGTCGGTGCACATTGCAGATGTTTGGCGCTGGATTGGAGGCACAGGAGGCGCATGCCTAACCGGAAGGAATCTGCGTCTATGAAAGGTCGCCCTGCACTGGCTGACTAAGGACCGCAGCTGCCCTTGCGTCCTTAGTGGGATTAGCCTATTCGTAGGTCAGAACCTCGGTCTTAATCAAAAAAGTCGATGAGAAGTCGATAGCTGAGCGGCGCCATGTCCAAACTTATGCTGCATTGTTGATGTGTTGTGATGTCTGTCTGTGAATATTCTCACCAATCGCCCACAAGAGCCATTGAAGACGCCGCTCTACAGCATCAAACAGGTCCGGCTGCTTCAATCAAGCGAGCAACAAGTCAGAGTCAACGGTATCACTGACCCTCGGTCCAGTCACCGCAAGCCTCCACGTGCCCCCAGCTACATCTGCCTGTTTAACATCGCGCTCATTGTCAGCTATTTCAACGTCTCCTTTGTCAGCCCAATCACTCTACACATCTGGCGTGTGATGTATATTCTCTCCCATTGCCAAGCTGGAAGGCCTTCTAGTCGACTGCTGCATGCGACACTGCGGGATTTGGTCGCATCGCGCTGGCATTTTCGTACAATTTCGATGGACATGGATTCCCGACGATGAAGCCGAAGGAGGTCACTCAGACGATGATATGGGCGCTCGAAGGGGTGATACTGGTCAAGAAAAAGCACTCAACGTCGTTTCGAGCAGGCTTATTATTCCCGTCACCTATTTGATTCGTCACCACGCCATTCTTAGTGACGTTGAACGCCTTGTCGCCCATCGTCCATTCTGGTTATGCATTCTACTTCATCATACTGACGGGACATTGACTACATAACCAAGCTGCGGGGTAAAATGTACGCCGCAAATCTCATACTGTCCTGCCTGTACCTTTGCCTTGCCTGTAGAACTACTAGAAGTACCTGTTGCCCGGTCACCACAAACTCGCACTTCCTAGACCCTGGATATCATTCTAACACAATTACCGCCAAATGGACCCAAGCTTGCGTATATCTGCTCATAAGGAGTTGTATTGTGACTGACCGCTGGGTCCGTTTAATGATGTGCAATGCGGGACTGACGGGCGCTCGCAACTCCCGCTGTAATTCCATGGTTCAAGTCGCGACACATATTTGTATGGATGATGTATCTGTCGTCTTTCTCCTCAGTATTTGAACACTACCGGGACTGCGAATACACTGCTCCTCCATCGACTACACAGGCCTCCGCAATATTCCAGCAAGCGGTGTAAGGCTGGATCTTTTCGCGGACACTTCTTGCATGTTGAGATCTGGATATTGTTCAAAGCAGATGGGACCGAAACGCATCACTTGATCCAAAGCAGCGTGTATGGATCAATCGCGCGCATCAACAGGCATTAACACTCTCAGTATCTCTCTATCCAAGCACAGCGGGCCTGCTGAAGCTGTTATCAAGCTCCCGAACAGACGTATTTCGAACACTATCGGACGCCTTTCACGTCCCAACCTCTCCCGTCCAACCAAGACAATGACGGTAACAGTTGAATCAGAAGAAACTATCTGACTCATGTCTACTTTTAGCGTCCGTCGCTCCGGTCCTGGCAATCTGTGACTGCAATGCTGCCGAATGAGGTAAAGCTCTCTGCCGGAAACATCTGGGTGAATGGTGATCGGCTATAAAAGCGAGTCAGTGGGAGATTAAGGCAATCGCAGCTGCTGGTCCTTCTCATAGCGTCGACTCTCGGTGGATGATAACAAAAGCGACCAGATGCAAAGACTGCTGAATTTCACTCAAACGCCTTCGACAGTAGTTCTTCAGATGAGAACGCCAGTCTTGATCGAGCAGACGACTTCTAAACGACTCTAGAAGTACGCATTCCCAAGTGTGCTATCGCGCTTGATCCTCAGTAAAAGTACTTCAACGAATGTAGCATCCAGGATGGGATGTGAATCAGCCCCTTACGCTCCGGGACTGTAATCGAGAATCCTGACCTAGCTAGGTTTGTCAAGATCGCTGAAAGCACTGGCAGACAGCTACGTGCACGTAGAAAGCATGCAAGCAACACCGACAAGGCTTTGTCCAAGACGGGCAACTACCGACACAAAAGTAGCAGGGTGGTGGGTAATTTGCAGAGTCCTGTGAGGTTCGGGTGTACGAGGGGCGTATATGGTCGCCAATGTGGTTCATGGGGCGCTGAGGTCTATGATGCATTCACAAGCTGACATTCGAAAGGAAAGGTGATTGAATGCACTCCGCATATATGTAGTAGCTCAAACATAGCCTTGGATTATCGAGGGATGTATCAAGGAATCGATTCATTCGCCCACGGTGCCTCATCGAGTCCGAATCCCCTCTTCCTACTCTAGATCTATGATCAGTCCGACGTACCATTGTGATACGAGACTACAGTGTACTTGTGGGCGTTAGAATTGTGGCTTGTTGCAGATTAGACGCGCAATGCGTACGTTTTGTCCGTGCTGCTGCGTGAGCCGGCTTTCGAAAAGCCCGCGTGATGGTTGCAAAGTATTGTATTTGGCGGTACAAGCTCGGAGGATGCTTTGGTTATTAGATACATGGGGCAGCGGTAGCTGCATGAGCGCATGCACATGGAGTGAACAATGATGTGTATGGAGATCATGCATTGACACCACAACAGCGGCGGTAATCGAGCGCAACGCCGATCTGAGAGTCTTTGCGGCCCGAAAGCGCTCGAGGGGGACTACGAGTACGCTTTCATGCTCCAACTTTTGTGTACGGTCCTGGTGTTCCACGTCCCCTTTGAGGTCCCTCGATGTGTGAATCCGCCTCCGGCGCAGCGGCACTCCTGTCGAGCTGATGTTGCAGCACAAGTTCGACAGTCGCAATGTACTGTATAGTGCTCTGGCCTTGCTGCCCATCTATGAACGCTTCAGTGACGAGGGTGTCATGATATTCAATGTGACGTGGAGAGTGTCCCATGTATGACGAAAAGAGGGTGAGCAACGAGTCTTAACAGAGTCTGCGTGTAGGCTTTGCGAGAGCCACGGAGAAGTAGAGGAAGCAGCCGTCGATTTGAAAGTTGGCAAGCGGGGCCCCAGGCACTGGCTGCTGATGACCGCAAAATCCTAGCTCGGGAAATGTGGTCGAGAGGTATTTCAAACTTGTCTGGAACGACGTGCCGCTCGTGGTCGTCGCAAGAAGAATACCTTTGCCAGAATCTGGTAAAGGACATGATAATGAACTGTAGAAAACGAAGCGAAGAGACTGTTTGCGCATCAAGCAGGCTGGTCGCGTGTTTACGGCCAGGTGACACGGGCGCGCGTCGTCGCGTTTTCAGCGACTGTTGACGTGACGTCAACGCGACGTCGCCCAGACGATAAGCACGCGTACATAGACTGAACGCTTACTCTCCTCCCACACATCACTATCTGCTAGATTGCCGCTCCATATTTGAATCCCTCCCAGACCAGCTTCTCAGTAATTTTTCGAGAATCAGCCTTGGTTGTCTGCTGGATCTTCCCACATTGTCCTAATAGGGCCATGGTCGATTTGAGACTGATAGACGCAAGCCGGCGGGTCAAAGTGCTTACTTCACATTGATATGACGCGAGTACCGGCTACATGGGCCTCTAATATCAGCCATACGTTCAGCGTATCAGTATCTCGAAATAGTCAGTATTTGTGGAGAGCTAACGAAACACTTTTCTGACTTGGAAATTACGAAGAATATCCCCGTTACAAGGTTATCAAATTACGAGCCCATCTCCGTCCACCAAGCCTGCTCCAGGCGATTCATATATTAAACGGCGGCGCAGCGTGCTTGACTATGCTATTCACATGGAGACAACCATCCACTACATTTATAAGGCGAACGAACAAAGGGGAAACTACCCACAGACATCAGATATAGCGGTGAGGTTGGAGCATGAATCATAACAACTACGAAACATTTGCGGCTCATGAAAGCAGCGTTGAGCGCATGCTCTTGTCCGAGATGACGGGACTCGGGCCTCCCTTTGTCGATCCCACAGGCACCACCTGCATGATGGGCGATACTGCGCAGAGCTTTGGGAAGGCAGTTCTTTGGGGCTTGCAGACAAATCGCGAACCTTGCCGCTCGCACTGCACTTACTCATCGGATATGCAGCTCGAGACCCTCGTCTTCGATTTCTTGCATCGGCCTCCAGCTGGTTCCGACGCTATTATCCTCATTGTGCAGAATTGAATCCTGGGATTGTGCGTCAGATTAGGACGTGCACGCTTTCTGCAGATTGGCCGGTGCGTGGTTTGAAAGTAGAATTCTGGCGCCGCTCTAAATGCGATTTGATAGTGCTCCGTCGAGTAACGCACATTGATAGGAAATTGAAGTGAAAGCGCTTATCCATGCTAGATGGGTTATTCCTGACGACCTTAAGCCTCTCGTACGCGAGAGGGCATTATAGTGACTTGTGGTCATAACCGCTCTTCATGCTAAGAGCAGAACCACAACAGACACATGCATGCTTTTGTTTCTTCACACGTTAAATCAGATTGCATCTTTTAATATCATGTGTTTGTTTGTCAATTGCGCTTTTGTGATCCCGACTCGTGCAAGCGGATTGCTCGATGGCTCGGCTTTAGCCGTATTATCGTGATGCCGACAACATCTCCTCAACTCGCCAGCGGCATTATCCGCCCAAGCTTTGGGCCGAGTAGTAGACTTCCTGGTTATTCCAAGCCCTATGTACGTTGTTACTGATGCCTGCCTGGCTTTGCAGACCAATCTCCCGGCCATAATCGTCACAGGCCAACAATGCTTTGTCGTGGCGGAGCTGTGACGAATCTGGCTAGGTTTGAAGGCATCCCAATCGCACGGACAAACGTCGTGTCATGTTCTTTCCCTCAGTTGATGAATCTCCGCGCCAAGAACAATACTCATGAAGAACATCGGCCCTTTCATTTCGAAGCGGCTGAGCCGAGGTGGCGTGGAGCACAGAAAACCCATGGCAGACGGCGAGGGAGTGGACAACAGCCGTGTTTGGAGATAGGGATGCAGATGATCGCTCACCGTTCCTATGTGCCAGCGCTCTAGCGCCATGTGTATCGTTGTCAAGATGCCGCTGTACCGTAGCCGAGCTTAGGTATGCACACTTCTACAATCTGTTGGGCTTCGTGTCTTCAGGAACACTAAATGTTTTCGCTGTTAGCGAGCTGTCTTTTGCCCACTCTCTGGATGAACAATAGGGAGAAATCCCAGTCCAAGGCCTACAATTAGTCAGCCATCTGATAACGCTAAAGACCATCGCTATTGTATTATCTTGTGTGCTGTTGTGTGGCTGAATTTAACATTTGCGCTATCCAAATCCTGCATAATAACTGCCACGATGATATACTTTGCAGCTGTTCATCAGTGGTTTCATTCATGCTGCAGAAAGAACACCAGCGCGTGTGATCAGTGTCCAAGGCATATGTAAGTGTCCCAGGTACTATTTTTGCTACTAAACTACTACACAGCCAATCGTCTAAGCATACCGCGATTCATAGTAATAACACGTCCTCCAGACCCAGTACGCACTATACGCCGAGGTCCCAGCCACAATGCCAGCAATATAACCAACGACTGCTGGCTTTGGACGCCTCTTCATCTACTGTGCGCAAGACAGCCGACTCCTGCGAAGCTTCAGGGCTACAGCCTTGGATAAGGTCAGCTCTATGCTCTTGGGCAGCAAACTGCATCTGCTTCCTGCGTAAGGGCATTAGCTTTTGTTTTGAATGGTAGGAAAGCAAGGGGTTCGGCGCGGAGGCACAGTGGCAGGTTGCACAAGTGGGACAAATGCGTCTAAGAGAGCTGAGGCCTCGTGCTGGCTGAGAAGCATCGCGTGGTGACGGGTCGGATATGGTTGGAGGAGATACCTTGATCGTTCTGGGAAGGCCTGAGCAAACTGAGAGGCGCATGTAACGACGGCAGTTTTCGGTGGGCGGACTGTATTCGTTAAGCAACGCACGCTTTTCCAAAGAGCATACACTGCGTTGTTGTTCTTCGACTTGCTTGTGCCTCGATGCTAGTGGCTCGATAGGTCTGTTGACATCATCATAGGCAGCAGCCGCCGGCAAGGCAGGGGAGAAGATCATAGAGCGGCGCAAAGGCGGTGGTCGAGGCCTTCCAAATAGTCAGCAACGATGTAATAAACGAAGCAGCAGATTACCTTGCAAACTCCTCGTCAATTGGAAGGATTTGTACAGGCTCATAAGGCCCCCTCCCAGCCTCGAAATGCCCTGGTGTACGGCTAGACCGATGGCTCGCGGATCCAATTCATGATATTGGTACCCTCATGCGTAGGTATCATGGATGTGTCAAGACGACAGACATGGTTGTTGAATTGCTTTGCAGTTTCCATTTTTAAGCAGCGGACAGCTTTCGGGAAACGGGGCCAGCGCGCACGTGCGGCCATTGTGGACAAGCTCGAGGAACACAAGCTGGATCTGCTGAGCAGGACCTCCGAGACCATCATGTGCAGAGAGCGCGAGCAGTGGCTGCTGTGAACTGTAGTTCAGGGCGCCAGCTATGTCGTAGCTGAACGGCGTGGGTGATGCTAGTGGTCGTTCGTGGGCTCCGGCCGGCGCAATGGGCGTCGCGCGGCGCGCAGGCTGGGAAACTGTCCGAGGCAAACTTGACGAGCCTGCTGAGTCAGGATTGGTCGATGGACTCGAGGAGCTGCCAGTCGCAATCTCTGGCGCTTCAGCGGTGCGAGGACGCTTGGGCCCTGGTGGAGAAGAGCTACGGCGGCGACTGGGTCCGAGTGAGGACGTCTGGAAGCGCCTGGCCGAGCGACCACGCGACTGCTCCAGCGAAGGTGATCGTGTGCGCGCGCTTACCTCTTGCGGGCTAGTGGCAGATGTGGGGCTGATGAGGTTGTTGGGATTGCGGGACAGAGATAGGGACTGCAGACGTAGGTTGAACTAGTCTACACTGGCCATTGGTACACATCGAGGATTAGTGGGCGACAAGTCCAGCGCAGCCAAAGCCCTGACTTTGCCCTATCGAGCGCCATTGCCGAAGAAATGGTCGCTCTTCACGACAGACTACCAGGCGACGACAGCATCATCTATAGTACGACGATTGCATCTGCTCTGCGCCTCTTTGTGCTGCCGTATTGAGCTTACAGGAACACGGCTCAGCATACTCAGGGATTTCGCATTGCTGTCTGGTCACGGTTGAGACATTTCGTTACAAGTAGACGTCTGGAAGATCTCATTTTCTTTTTGCGTTATGAATAAAATGAAGAACGTATATGTTGCTAGTCAGGCTAGGCTTCGTACCCACACCACTGTTCGTCAACCTCCGTCATTCGCGCAATTTTACCGCTGTTGACACGTGGCGCTGAGACAAGAACACACAAGTACTTCAGGCATCATGTCTCTGGGCCATGACGTCTCCTTTGGCTTCCAACATCAGCACACTAATGACAGCGCCCGCGTAAAGTGATCAGCCAGTGCACTGTATAGCAGCTGGTCTTCGGCAATAGCCTCCCAGAACTGCGATGGCTAAGACTAGTGATGGATCGCGTTTGCACTTCCTCCTGATTCAGGTGTACGCGTTCGCCCTGTCAAAAGGTGACAAGAACAGTATTTTGGCTTCGTCGTAAATTTCCTCCGTCGTCTCTCTCAAAACCGCGCTATGAACCCGAGCAGGATTGGCGTCATGAAGAGCTCCCACGAGAGCGCGAAACGCTGATGACCTGACGACGCAGCAACAGACACATGTTCTCCAGAACGCCACCCCATTCGCACTAATTCATCACGTGCCTTGACGATCAACAACTGAAAAAACATCGCCGACAACTAAACCATGACGCTGCAGTCACTCAGTGCGCAGCTTACCCACCACATCACTCAGCAGTCACCTGATGCGCCGGTCCCGTGTCACAACAGTGGCAATAATCGCAGTCAGAACATTTGCATGAGCTCAAATTTGAGCAGATTGACTCTGCGTATCTCGAAATGTTTGACACTTTCGAAACTCTCATGGATCAGTCGAATGCTCTTCTATATTCTGGAAATCGAACCGCTATTCACTAGGGTCCTGCAACAGCTGGCAGCAATACCAAGTATGGCCACGCGTCTGAGTTTTCGTTCCGTGCAGAGTCTACAGTTCGTTTCTCGCCATCTGCCAGTAACGGCTCTACGACCCCCTGCGCGACATCTGATGCGCCGCATGCATCCATCGACATCAGCTAATCGAATATTGGCCCGTCTCCCATCGCACCTTCAATCAACACAAACTTAGACGACACTATCTTGCAGATCCGGGGCCGTCTGCTCGATTGTTTCCATGATCCTGCTCTCTTACATCTTCTGGAGCTCTCCAGAGCACGTCTTAAGTCACTCTTTGAACTTGTTCCGCACCAGTCACGCCAAACGACCCAGATAACATTTGCTGAGCATCGACACAAATCAAATGCCATCTTAGTAAATGACATATAGATGATTCCCTGTCGTCACGAATCTTTTGAAATGCTGTACCCACATTACTGTTCCAACGTTTATTTACGATGGTGCAACATCGTACGCTCAGCGCATTTTCTAGCGCGACCCTATTTGACGAGGTCCATATCCACCCTAGCAAAGCGCTGGAGCTTTCTTGTCTTTATGATGAATACAGCGGGTACAAAAGAAAGGCCAGGGCTATTTCACACTTTGTAACTATGTCTGCACCTTGCAATGTTTGCTATTCTGTGTTTCGGAAGCTCATACTTCATAAAACCTATGACTGTCGCTTATACCTTTTCTGCCCGCACCTGGTCGCTTGACTTCATCCATTGCCAGATTAAAAGATCCACAGCGGAGACAAGATTGAACGAGACGCATGAACGCATCAGAAATCGTCTCTTGAAACACGAGCCAGGCCCTAATCCAATCAACCAAAAAGTGTTTGAAATGGTGGATGCGATACTCAGGGAGGCCCCAGTGCGTCAAAAAGAACTCAAAAACTAGCTTTAAAATCGACAAACAAGAATCGAAGAGTTAGAAGAGAGCCTCAACAACAGCAAGGACCACAGGCGCTTCTTTGATGACGAGTCAATAATTAATTAGATTGTTATCGGAAGATCGGGGCCATGACCCAACCAAGAAGGCAGAATTCAGCGAGATTGCCGCCAAAGGCGAGAGTCGAACGACTGTAGAGCTGGAAAAGCTTTTCTACACGATGGTGGCAAGGAATAACGACCACCAAGAGGCCTACAAAGAACTGCGCGGGGAGCTGGAGGAAAAGGAGGGACAGCTCCAACAACTAGAAACAAACCACGATCGCCGCTGCTCCTACGCCGCACAATAAACAATCTACTAGCTTGCGCCACGCAGGTAGCCGAGAAACTCGTCGACGCATTGATTAAGACGTACATTGACCACTGCAAGTCTCTCGATGACCCGAACAATGGAGACGAATGTACCTCGTTGATAGAGCATGGCAAGGACGCAACTTCAGGTACCTCGGGTGCGTGGACGTGGTCGAAGTCACCAATCCGCTGAAGGGAGAGGCAGTGACAGTGGATAGGTACTTTGAATCGCGATATCTGTCAAAGTGGAAAAGCAACAAATTGATGATGAGCCTGAGCAATATACGTTTGCAGTAAACTCAAGATATGAAGTAAAGCTGGGTAGAGCGGTGTTTGGTAGACGTTCAAGACGGCTTGGCAAACGAGACGGTGTATAACACGGTCGAGAGGGCAAAAGCCTCACCCGATCTGTGTGATGCAAGAATGATTTCGTTCCTGCCCAGTATAACTAATGAGGACCAGGTATTGGTTGTCTATGCTATTGTTCGATAAGTACGCAAACTTTGTATACATATCTTGCACCGATGTTTAGAATTCTCTAAGTGGACATCAAGGCGGGGTCTACGTCGATTGGTCTATATGCATAGCAACGGCGGCTCGTATCTTCTGCCCATACCACCAGACAATGCCCTGAAATTTTCCCGCGTTGTGCAAGAACGTGTTATATGTCCGCTTTTCAATGCTGTCTGAGTCTTGCCGGTCTTGTCCTTTATCTCTATCATGGCTTTCGCAGGATCGACCCTATGCCTGGGCGCAAAGGCCTAGAGACTAGCGGTGTGAGCTGTAGCGACGCTAGTAGCCTTCGAGATCCTTTGCACACTGCATGCCTGAAACAAGTCCCGCTGCTGCCCACTCTGATCATCATTTCCACTCGCTTGATCTAATCATCAGCCATATCTCAGGTACACGGCCAGAACTAGTCACATCATGGTCTGAAAACTTCGCTTGTAAGTTTCCCAGAATGAAGAATGCCTCCGAGAAGAACTGACACAGTGAAAAACTACTTAGTACGTAGTTCTTCGGCCTCTGCTTTGTCGCTCTCGTCTGTTCGCTCATCTTCGGCAGCTTCGTCTTCACCTCCGTACGCGAATGGATGAAAATCATAATTGCCGTCAGTATTTTTGTAGTTGAGCTCATTCAGCGCGTTGTCTACTTTGCCCCATCTTCCCTATGATGTTTTGATGAGCCATCACGGTCATACCGCCCACATTAGAGCAAGTCCCTTTCATATATTCATGTTGTCCAGACTTGATCAATTGCACAGGATTGGAACTGACTTCACACCGACCGATTTGGTCCAGGCCATGGTCCGTGCGGTCTAGAAGGATGTGTCAGCTCCGAAGCGAGCTTGGACTACTTAAATAGATTGCCAATCTTGGAGCGGACAGCTCGCCAAATGGGACAAACGGACCGTTCCGCATAACCCTCACCGCAGGTCCGTGTTAAGCGGTTTATCAAGTCATCTGAGACAGGAGAAGATGGTTGGAACGCCAGCCTTTGTCACTGCGCTCACGTTGTGATAGGCCCATTCCAGTTTGACGTGTGCCTGATTGTTGCGCGTGTTTCACTTGTTCATGAGAGCACGGTTGAGACTGCGTTACCTGCGCCGATAAAAACTCAGCTGCATCGTGGGTCTCAGTCTACTTTCGATGTGTTATCGACGTGCGGTTTCTCGCGAAGGTAACTTGGGCGCACAACTGATGCCGATCATCGGGACCATGCAGAATGAGACAGGAGAAACGAAGTTCTTGGAGGCGGAAAGAGACTGCGACGCATTCTTCTAAAGCTCAGGGTAATGGCCGTTTTTTGTTTTTGCTTTCCTACTTCTATTTGCTATTCTGTCCACACTTTCTTTATCCTTTTTCGTTCAGCTTCGAACGTGTACCCATCTGCTCGGCCCCCACGAACAAAAATCCTTCTACAATGGCCCCACCTGCATGTACTGCGGTGTGCGAAAACGGTACCTCATGTGATCGTGCCGCAAGTACACACCCACAGTTGACCCGTTGCTCCGAACATCAACACTCTTTCTCCCCACGCATCAACAGAACTCATACGTGTGGGACCAGACTAGAAGATGGCAGCTTCTGCTCTCGCAGGACATTCCACGTCCCGACCATGACTCGCTGTAACTTCCACAGCCTCTTTACACCATTCGAAAGAGTAGCCAGCAGCTCAGCGAGCAGCGCCACGCTTCATGGTACGTCGCTGGCGCTTGGTGGAAGATTGAAACTGATGTTCGTGCAGCTCAGATTGCTCACTGCGAGTCTGTCGGTGGTTTTGACGATGATAGCAGTGCTTCCACCATTTTGCCTGCATCAACTCCTCCACCCACCATAGCCACCGTGCCCACTAGATCCCGTCTTCAACTGGCACTGTGTTTTGCAATCTTCTTCCTGGTCGGCTGCGTCTTCGTTGCAAGCTACTTCTCACAGACAATCGCGCTCTGGTCTGCTACTCCACACGCCACGAACCAGGCAGCCTGCAACCTCGCCATCCACCTCCCCGGTGGCTCTACCTGCATCTTCCACGCGGCCGATTTCCCCACTAAGGGAGCTACCCCTGTCTGGATCGGAACTCGCGAGCTCACAGTCTACACTGAGCCTCTCTCTACAATCGATACGCTCACCAGAGCAGCACGCACCGCGGTCCGCCCCGTCGTCCGCATTTTGAGGTCTCTTTACGACTCTGTGACCGAATTTCTGCGCATAAAACATGTCCGCACTCTGCCTGATGCGTTGATAACGTACGCACCTTTTGGCGTCGTTGGGCGATGGGCTCGAACAACAAGGGAGTGGGTTGTGGGCCTCGCTTGGGGTGCGATCTTCCCGTCGCTGTAGTTCTGCGACGCACCTGTGATAGCGACCGTGGCTCTGATCAGAACAAGGATCGCGCACTGGTTGGGGAGGCGATGTCTGGAGCTCATCACGCTGTCTCTTCATGTCTTTGTTGGCTTCTTTTATTCCGTTTGGCCGGAACGTTTAGGTTCTCTGATTCACCACTGCAATCCTCTTATAACTCAGAGTATTTGTGTAAATCTCGTCGAAATTCCTCTGTATTTTTCCGTTGTATGCCATAAATGTCGTAGTGCCAAGGATGTGAGTGGGGCTCCGGCGCCCGCATCATCCCGCGCCACACGTGAGCTCACGGACTGTCACGCAAGCAGTCGCGGTCTTATCTCCCTGTAAAACCATATGAGCTCAGTCTTTTCCTTCTTTTGTCTGTATTGGCCTATATTGCCATCATCTATAGCTCGCCAATGGACATTATTTACGCAATGCGGCCCTGCGAGAACGGCCTCCTCGTGCCTCGATTGACGTACACGACGACCCCATACGAAGAGTTCACGATGACAACCCCTTGCAACCGCGCCCGTTTCTCTTTATTTAGTGAAAGCGGCGTCGCCCTACTATTATATCCTGTATTCAGTCGGCAAGGTTGTGAAGCGCTTGAACAGATTTGGCCACGCTACCAAGGCGTGGTCGCTCTCAATCAAGACCAACACAGGGAAAGCTATTTTTCGTTCTTGATTCGACCTCACTATGACCTTGCCTAGGTGTCCGCATCCAAGAACGGCCTTTGCTCACCATTCGAACTCCTGCCTTCGTCCCGCCGACGCAAAGACTGTCACACCAAGCTGCTAGCTACTTCAGCACACCTTCAGCAGTTGAGTGAAGCCAATACACTCTATGCGCGCGACGTCGTAATAGCGGTTATGGATACCAGCAGCAGCGAGATGTCCCTCTACACCGTCCAACAGGACGACCGCAGCCAACCTACAACCACGTATGTGTGAGTTGAGCTGACTCAAAGGTGCACGATCCAAGCTGACACCATTCGCCATGTGACTGCACGTCGGCTGTCGCTGACTTTGAACGCTGCCTGAGACGTGCGTACAAAGTACGACTGGAGCTTCGAGCAACTCCACCGCACCGACTCAAAAAGCACAGAAACGGAGGACAACAGCCGCGAGCATTATCCAACTACAGAGTGCTAGGCTCGAGATCTCGTGCGATATCTGGCAAACAATCAGCAGTAGGCCAACCACCATCGAGCTCGCCTTCGTCGGCTGATGATCGACCATTACGGCAGACATGCGAATGAGGGACTGCGCGGCATATGTCGATTGATCAGGAGTCTACTTCTACCGATCGCAATCCACATCACATATTGGGCAGGCTGATATCTTGGATAAGTAAGAATTTGGGGCTTAGGACAGTCTTGGCGGTGGTTCTAGCTGCGGAGAGCGCATGCACGTCGCTAGGACCCTGGGGGCGTTTACACAACTTGAGGCTTTGATGCGAAAGCGGGAGGTGAGTCAACATGTGTTTTAACATGAGACAAACATGCAAGCCTGGACTACAGTCCGGCGAAGAGACCTGAGAAATATACGGATCTGCAGTTACTTACTTGCTAATGTGACTTGATGCTACTTTGCCCAGCGGTAGCCTTTCACGGGGCTGTTGACTGTGCATCTGCAGACCGAACCCTGAACAGCATCCTCGCTCTTTCGGACAGCTTTCTCTAGTCGGGACTAGATGTGCAAGGGCAGAGTCTTGCCATGTCCAAATGCCTTTGATGACCCTTCCACCGGCGCAGCCATTTCTAGGCCGTACTGCGCTGTCCCATGGCAATACCAAAATCGATCCATGTATAGCGATATACTGACGCGAACAATCGCAGTCAATCCTCCACATGGTCTTTTCCCATGCTGCCAAACGATGGAGGAGATTCTAGTGACACCCTTACTTGCTCCCTCCACCCCGCTCGCAACTTGCCATGTCGCTGACGACATGGAGGCCGCAATATTACCTAGTTAAAGCAAGGAGCATACACTGATAGTTTGGACCGCATCAACGCAACGCGTGATTGGAACATACGAGAACGACGTCCATTTAAGCTTGTAAGATGAGCTGGGAGCACAACTTCTTCACTCCATCCGACCTATTGCGCCTTGGAGAATGTCACGGGCAGAGAGGACAGTAGGCAAGAAGAATCAAAGCGACCCCAATCTCTTCACGTCCCATACTAACAGCCGTCACTCGGGCCCGTCTTACTCCAACACTCTTGCTGCCCGGACAGCTTCTTAATCCATGCTTCCTGCCTCTCGAGCCGTCCTCGATCCAGCTTGCGTCACACTCTTGCCGTCTCCTATCCAAAGACCATCATGGCAACGACACCGCCTTAACTTGCCTCTTACTTCTAGAAATTGCGATATCGAAATCGTCCCAGCGCAGTCCAGTCGCTTGTTGGCCACATCATGCCTCCTACTCAAGTGGAAGCCGATCGTCCGCCTTAGACGCAGGGCTGCACAACAACAAGCCTTCCACAGTTTCCAATACGCAGAGGATGCTCAAATGTCAGAAACGTTCCTGATTCAGCACCTTTTCAGCGCGGCGTTGACGAATAGAGGAAAGGTTGCGGGTTGTGCATCCAGCACGACTCAGTGAGTGGGCTGTCTGCCGCCGCCGCCCGTCACTAACGTGCCCACTCTGCGCTATTCGCCTAGGTCCCGCACCAGCCCACACTAACAACGCGCCAACTCTCCCTTGTTTACCTCGATCTCTCAGTACCCAATAATCGTCCCAGCCGCATTGCCTGTTGCGGATGGGCCACCCGCGCGTTCCGACTGGGTCGGCCCTTTTCTCCCTCGTCAGGTCCACATCGACGCCACGAGCGACGAAGGTGTTGTATCATCAATCAACATGCTCATGCATCGGCACGAATGCGTCTCGTATCATAAAGGCAAGACAACTTGGCTGGGAATGAGGTCTGCACGCGTGAGCACTCGGGAATCAGGAAGGCCGCGTGACACGCCCACTTCTGGGCTGAGTGAAGTCAATGATACAAGATTATAATTCCACGATCAAGGATACTGTGGCATGTAATGCCCGAAAGGCGCGAGTAGAAGACACACGGCTGCTGAGGATAAGTAGTGTTTTAACAGGATGCATGCTCCGGACGTCTATGCAAGGTTGGTTGATGAAAGAGTCAGCTCGGATCAAGCGCCAGCAATCCTGAAGCGCGAACACTATGGAGACGGATGGTTTATTTATCGGTAGTATTTTGGTAAATGTAGCTGATGAGAACACGGCGCCACAAGCGACAGTAAGGTATCTGTTGGAACTGCGCTTGAACCGTTGCCTGGCTCTACGGACTGTCAGGTGCTTCTGGTCGTGGATAGGGCTCAGGGCTCTTGGTGAGGGCTCCGATGTACCTTGAGTCCTTGGACTCGCAGCTCCTGAGCATAACCTGCGCGGACAAGACAATAACGACCTGGATTCGAAATCCTGTTGCCCATATATCGTCCACCGTACGACTCACCATCGCGGTGGGAGCGATGGCGACTGGGAGCGCCACGATTGCCCTCGAGTGGCACGGCTGCCAGCGTTGTGTATGGCATTACTGCCTTCCGATGTATTATGTTGTCCGAGTCTTATACAGACCGAGGCCGTTCTTACGATGCTGACACTTCATGCCTGCATCAACTCGCTGGCCTTGCTGGTGCAGCTTGAGTATACCGGAGACGACGTGTGCTGCGTGGCATGCGCTCATTGTGGCAACAGCGCGTCATCGTATGATACGCCATCGTCTCTGCAGTCCACCCTGGTACCCGCATGGCGTTGTTGTGCGCTTTGGCACCGCTGGCTTCTGTCGGGCCTCGATCTTGTGGCCTAGCGCCGGGGAGCGTCGTGCGGCGGCGAGCCTGGCAGGCGCAGCCTTCGTGAGTAGACAATGATACGCTGTCTGCCATCAGCCACAATACTTCGCAAGGATTCGGTTATTGAGGGATTACCTGACGCCTATGCTGGATTCGCTGCGTGTCGAAGGTGAGGCCTCTTAGCAGGCGGCTGTTTGACTTCGCCTGATGCTCGACATTTTGCAGGATCGCCTTTTAGGGTGCCGTTCGATTGAGCCGGTGTATTATGAGCCGTGGTGCCGATGATTGAGTGCAGACGCGGCAAGCGTTGACGGAAAGATGGTCGCAAGGCGGTCGCGACCTGTTGCACGCGTCCTGCGGGGTAGAAGGATCGTGTCAGAGCATCAACCCCAGCCGCCGCAACACTACTCGTACAGGTCTGTTTTGTGAATGACGTGCAACTCTTGCTGCCGGTGTTGTTACTACGGAATTTGTACTTTACGCCACAAGGTATCCATATCGTTGTGGTGACAGCAGGCACCATGGTACAAAATCGGGTAAATAACACTGCAACGCGGTGTTAATAACACCGCGTTGCAGTGTTATTTGCACAGAAGAAAGGTCGAATCAGGTAAAATACACAGGGAAATCGTGTAAAATGCCTGCAAATTAGGTAAATTACCCAAACTTGCGGGGTAAAAAAGCTGACACAGTGTGTTTTACACAGCATAATGTCCCCCTTTGGTTAAAAAAACACCGCATCGGTACCGCAGTGAGGTGTTGGGTGATGGCCTGGGGCTGGGCGCCTGACAGTCGCGTCCAGCTGTCAGCAACGCGTCGACGCATCTGCCGAGGTCCGCGCGCTCTGTCACAGCTGGGTTCGGCGCACGCCAGCGCACACGGTCTTGCCGGAATAACATAGTCCCGCAGACTTGAGGATGCAGAAAGTCAAACCTGGAATGAAGGCGGGTGGCTGCGTGCAGTGTGGGAATGACAAGGTGCTCGCAGGAACTCTTACCCGGCACGTCACGGCCAAGTGTGATTGAGGCCCATCACACCTCATCTTGTGTGCTTCAGCCGTTAGGCGGATCCATCCGGAGACACACCATGCAGCGCAGCAGAGGCATCGAGTTTGCTGCAGCCATGGGCCATAGCTTTCGTGGTGAGGAGCCTCTGAGCTGCTGACGAAGCGGTGGAGGACTGCCTTCCCTCCAGCACCAACTCATCGCCGATACATCCCAGAGTCGAGCCAATCACAGATCCCCGTGCTCTGTGAGGACCCACTGCATGTCCTGTTTGATTGGCTAAGACTTTGCGCCAAGAAGCAGCGTCACGGAGTGGGCGTTGAGGGCAGAGCCTCGTAGCAAGCGCTGTCTCAAGGTGCGAGGATGGCGTTCTGTCGTTGTTGGAGGGGCAGGGGATGTTTTGATGGTCAAAAGGGTGAACTCCGAGTAGCTCAGGTTATCACGCAACTTCGGGCGAAACAATTCAGGCACAGGATCGCAGTTCATTTCGCAGAGTTTAGCAGAGTCATCGAGGAGGAAGATGGAGCAAGGAAAGTCAAGCGTCGGGTCGGTTTCAGCTCAGGGACATTGTGTAGAAGAAAGGGCTGCAGAAATGTCATCGCAGCTGGTGGAGGAGCGCTGGGAAGAAACGCGTCAAGACAAACGCGGAGAGATTGAACTCAAGCAGTGGCACAGCCTGCAGCAAGATCCTAACCAAAATATCTTGTCGCTGCTGCGCCGACAGGAAGCTGAGTTGCAGCAAGCTATCGAGTGCGAGAGAGAGAAATTGCGTCAAAAAGTATCAGACATGCTAGAAGCCAAAAGTGGCGACCATGAGGACATCGTCGATCTCAACACGCGCAAGGTTTCAGGATCGGTCGACGTCGAGATGCTGGACGTCTAACCTACCTAGGTAAAGCCCCGTTTACACCAAGTCACGTTATGTCGTGCTGATAATAGCTTAGTACACGTAAGCAAGACGACCTCGCGGTCCGTCCTAGCCAACGAGCAAGATTCCATTGGACGCAGGGATAGTTTCGGGTATTTCCGGTCCGGAAGAGTTGGGTGGCGGCTTTCACAAGCTTGTAGAGTCTTTACCCGCCTTCTAACATGGATACGGGGTCCACCGATAGTGGAGAGGAATACACAAGGGTAGAGATAGACTGAATGGCAGGTGGACTGGGTAGCTTTGTGGAAAAAATTGGAAATTGTTGAGGGGATGTTTCATTGGTCAAGGTAATTAAAGATGGAGGTCCGCGTATAGAAATAGAACAATCTGCTTGGGTATATGTGCACGTCTTGACGTGATCTTTAGTAATGTGCGACAGGAAAATGTAGTAGGAACGTGTGAAGGGCTGGTTATAATTATTATATTTATTATAAATATTAAAGTAATAAAACTTAAAAGCTTTATTCTTACCTTTAGTATAGATTAAGTAAGGAATAGAGGTTAGGTTATAACTTAAGTAGTCTAGTAAGAATAGAAAAGAAGATGTTAGCCTAGAAAATACTATTAGTAATAATCCTTCTTATATCTAGGCTAGATAGTAGTAAACCTAAGTATTTTAAAATATTTACCTTTTATTATAAAATTTTTAAGCTAAGCTTTTATTAATTTTATATTTTATATTTCTTTATTAGAACTAGCTAACTTAAAAATGCTAATTTAGAAGGACTTCTACTACTAAGCTAATAATAATAATAAATAGAAAGTTGAAAAAATAATAAAATATTAAGAAACAGAATTAGATAAAGAATACCTAGTTAAATAGTTAGAATACCCTAACTTAGAAAATATATAAGAACTAATAATAAACTTTATAAACTACTAGCAGCTTATATTATAGTATTATTAAGTAAGGGAAAACTAGAATTGCCTTCTAAGATAGATAGCATAAAGGCACTCTAATCTAAGGCTAAGAAACCTAGCATTAAGCTATCCTTTAGTTAGGATATATTATAATTTATGCCCTTAATAGCCTCTAGCGCCTTAATCTCCTCTATAAACTTGCTTAATTCATCTACCTATTATTATTTATAATGCTTTAATAATTTCCTTTATTTGCAAATTTAATTCTTCTTTATATATGCAGCTATAATAGCTTGCAACGCTATTATTTTAGTATTATTAGCCTTAGCCTCTTGCTGTTCTAAACGTTCTAACTTGCGGTTAATATACTTAAAGTTTAAAAGCAGAACCTTTATTAAAATATACTTCTAGCTGCCTATATAATAATAATTCCTATACTCCCTCTTTAATAATAATATCTAGCACTTAAGACCTTTCTTTGCACAATATTAATAAGACACTATTGCTACTTAGCTAATATAGTTAATATAATTACTAA